>JAGFNQ010000326.1:300313-468428 GCA_024364735.1 Boesenbergia rotunda | reverse complement strand
AATACTTGAGTTTGGGTGTAGTTGAGCTGGAAGTCCTTAAGTGTGTGCATCATCCATAAAAGTTGAGCAACACACTCTCCTAAGGCCACATACTCAGCTTCAGTTGTGGATAGAGCTACACAGTGTTGTTTTCTGCTGCACCAACTAACTAGACTCTGACCTATACAGTTGGCAGCTTCCACTTGTGCTCTTTCTATCTAATTTACAGCCAGCATAGTCAGAATCTGAGTATCCTGTTAAATCAAAAGTTGAGGTCTAGGATACCAAATCCCTACATTTAGGGTGCCCTTTACATATCTTAGTATTCTTTTTAGGGCTGCTAAGTGCGTTTCCTTAGCACAGGTTTGGTATCTAGCACATTCCTACAGCAAAGAGATATCAGGTCTACTGGCTGTAAGGTACAGTAGGCTACCTATCATACTCCTATATAGTTTAAGGTCCACTGGTTTACTATCAGGGTTACTATCTATTTTATATTAGTGGCCATGGGGGTACTTATGCTTTTAGAGTTATCCATTTTAAATTTCTTTATTAATTCTTTAGCATATTTGAATTGATGAACATAGTTACCATCCCTAGTTTGTTTGATTTGTAGTCCTAGGAAAAATGTAAGCTCACCAACTAGCTCATTTCAAATTCATCTTCCATTATCTTGACAAATTCTTTTAGAAAGTTGGTGTTGGTGGATCCAAAGATTATGTCATCTACGTAAATTTGGGCAATAAATATATCTTTTCCTAGGGTTTTAACAAATAAAGTTGAGTCAATTGGCCTTGTTTAAATTCTTTAGAAGTTAAATAGGTTGATAACCGTTCATACCAGGCCCTAGGTGCTTGTTTTAGTCCATATAATGCTTTGGTTAGTTTGTAAACATGGTTAGGTCTGTCTAAGTCCTCAAACCCTGGGGGTTGTCCTACATAAACTTCTTCTTTAATAAATCCATTTAAAAAGGCTGACTTTACATCCATTTGATATAATTTGAATCCTTTATGGGATGCAAATGCTAATAACATTCTAATGGACTCAAGTCTAGCTACTGGGGCGTATGTCTCATCGTAATCTAATCCCTATACTTGGCTAAACCCCTTGGCTACTAAGCGGGCTTTATTTCTGACTATTTCTCCTTGATCATTTAGTTTATTCCTAAAGACCCACTTAGTATCTATGATGGATTTGCCTTCAGGTTTAGGTACTAGTTCCCAGACTTGGTTCCTTTCAAATTGGGCTAATTCTTCTTGCATAGCTATGATCCAGTCAGGGTCAGGTAAGGCTTCATCTATAGTTTTGGGTTCAATTTTTGATATCATAGCTATTTGACTAAGGTTTCTATGGGAGAATCTAGTTCTGACTCCTAGAGTTGGATCACCCACAATTTGATCAGTTGGGTGACTAAGTCTGGGTTTCTTGGTTCTTCTAGAACTTGGTTCAGTCTCAGGTCCGGCTGGTCGGTTTGGTTCACTATTTGATTCGACTCTTTGGGCTGGTTCATTTGTTGGTTGGATACTTGATTCAGTTGACTCATTAATTGGTTCAATGGTTAGTTCGTTTAAGGGTTCAATAGTTTGTTCATTTTCTTGGTCAGAGTTTGATGAAGTTAAGTCTGGATTATTAGATGTTGAGTTGATTTTTTCATCAAAAATTAGGTTTGTTGTTTCTTCAATTTTCTTAGTTTGTTTGTTGTAAACTCTATAGGCTCTACTTGTGGTTGAGTATCCTAGGAAAATACCTGGGTTTGACTTGGACTGAAATTTTCCTAAATAGTCTTTGGTGTTTAGGATATAGACTTTACATCCAAAGACCCTTAGGTAGTGTAGGTTGGGGAGTCTATGATAGTACAGTTCATAGGGGGGTTTGTTGTGTCGCTTGTTAATCAAAACCCTATTTTGGACATAACAGGCCGTACTAATTGCTTCTGCCCAAAGTTGGTTTGCTAGATTAAATTCGTTGAGCATAGCCCTAGCGGCTTCTTGTAATGTTCTATTCCTTCGCTCAACTATCCCATTTTGTTGGGGGGTTCTAGGACATGAAAATTCATGTAGGTACCCATTTACCTTACAGAATTCCTCGAATCGTTGATTTTCAAACTCTCCCCCGTGATCACTCCTAAGTCTTTTAATTTTAGTGTCGTTTTGATTTTCAATTAGTTTACAGAATTCATTAAATAGGTTTAGGGTTTCATCTTTGGTTTTTAAGAACCTAACCCAGGTAAACCTAGAGTAATCATCGACTATTACTAAGCAGTATCGGTTTCCGCTTAGTGACTTGGCTCCATGTGAATCAAATAGGTCAAGGTGCAGGAGCTCAAGTGTGGTTTGAGTTAGATCAGATTGAATTAATTTGTGATTGGATTTGGTTTGTTTACCTTGATTACAAGATTCACATATTAGGTTTTCAGTATTTTTAATTTTGGGAATACCTTTGATTAGGCCAAGTTGGATAATTTTTGAGATAGTTCTTAGATTGGTATGACCTAATCTCCTATGCCAGAGGTTTGTTTGTTCTAATTGTGTTAACATACATTTGGGTATAAGGGGAAGATTTATAGTGTATCATTGTTTTTCCTAGTGCCCTTAAGTATGATTTCTGAGTCTTGTTCATTTCTAATCAGGCAGTTAGAATTGTTGAAAGTAACTATATAACCAGAATCACATAACTGACTTATGCTAAGCAAGTTAAAATTAAAGTTTTCAACCAATAGAACTTTCTTAATAATGAAATCAGATTTAAGCTCAATATTACCTGACCCAATTACCTTGAGTGTAGCATTATTGTCAAATGCCACTGAGCCTAGGTTTTTGAGTTTGAGATTGGTGAACTTCAATTTATCTCCAGTCATGTGTCTGGAGCAACCGCTATCCAACATCCATTGGTCCAAATCTTTATGTTCCTACGCATAAAGAATTTTCTTGATTTGGATCCAATTAGAATCAGGAATAGCTTAAATTGAGTTTCACTGCCTAGTCTGTCTCACCCAAGTCTAGGGTTTTCAATCACGTTAACCTTATGGTTTTCGTGAGACAGGTTTTGATGATTAAAAGTTATTTTGAAAAGTTTGATTAATTTTGAAAACAATTAAATTTTAAAAACTTAATTAATTTTGAAAACAATTAATTTTAACAAAAATGTTTAAATCTACAAATAATTGAAATTTTGTGTTAAATTCGAATTTGACAAAAATTAATTTGAATTTGAATTTCAAAAATTGACTTCCAGGTCTTGGCGAGGCACTAGGCCTTCTTTGGCCGAAGCCTTATGGGATCATCCACCCTTTCCTTGACAAAGCCTTTTAATGAAATTTCATTTTCAAAATTATTCTTTGAAAAATTTCTGGTCTAACTAGTTTGGATTTTGGATCGGTAGCTTCGGCTGGTTTCACCAGTCTAAAGAGACCAAGTAAACTTGATCTTATTAGAATTGGTTTCCTCAACGTACTATCATCTCACCTCCACCCAATACTATGTTTTCAAGTTTCAGTTAAGTTTGTTTGGTCCTTAAACTAGCCTAAGTCTAAGCATGGTAAATTGGAGAAATTAAATAAACAGGCAAACAATCATATTGCAAAAAAATTTATCTAATAATGACTATAGTTTTCAGTTTGGCTCCCCCTGGACTAAAGCCACGGTGATGGTTAGGCAAGATGTGAATCTTGTCCTTGGGGATCCAATACTGATTTGATCCAGTCGGTTTGTTCAGGTATAGTTTAGGTACCCATGCCTGAATTTTACCTCTGGACTGATTCAGTACAGCAAGGTATGATCTTTGCCGAGATTTGGTTCTATAGCCCAATCCGGATCGATTTAGAACTGATTTCTGTTTTCCAAGGATCATGTCAAGACCTTTGGAACCAGATGTAAATCGTTCTAATGCTGATCTAAGATCCTTAACCTGAGTTTTCAGGGAGGAGTTTTCCTTTTCAAGTTTTTCAACTTGAGTAGGAGTTCCTTCCTGAACCTTCTCGGTTAAGGGTTTAGAGTCAGCTCCCTCTTTCAGGAGTTTTACTTCCTGTCGGAGGGATTCGACTCGGAGTTTGGCTTTTGCCAAATCTCGAGAAAGAAAGGAAATTAATTCACTTAATTGTAATCTATTAAAACCAGTTACCTTTGTTGGGACCGATTGGCGAGCTAGAGGGGGGTGATTAGCTTCGATTCGCTTGTAGATGATTTGTCGCGGCGGAAGACTTCAAGCAATCGCTAACACAAGGATTTACTTGGTATCCACCCCGGTCGGGTGACTAATCCAAGGATTCACTCTCCTCACACTCTCATGCACTATGAAAGTCTCCTTCTTGAGGTGGAGAAACCTCTTACAGGCTTGTTACAAAGATACAACAAGAACAAAGCAAATACAAAGAAAATCTTACAAGATTTACAACAAATGAACTCTCTTTGCTTTCCTTGCTATCTTCAAGCTTGTGATTGCCTCTTGGACCTTGGAAATGCAACAGCACTGAGCTCCAAGGCTCCCTTTGAAATGGCAATGAAGTTGGAGAAGAAGAGGAGAAGTTGTTCGGCCAAAAACCTGTGCGAAAGACCTTATACCCGACGCCTAGGGTTTGGTAATCGATTACCCAATCGATTACCACGTAGGATTTAGCCGTTCAACGGCTAGTTTTCGAACCGTAATCGATTAGCCAATCGATTACCAGAGCCCTGAATCGATTACCCAATCGATTCAGAGCTTCTCTGTTCTCTCGCGCAAACTGCCGTAATCGATTACCCAATCGATTACCGATACCCTGAATCGATTACCCAATCGATTCAGAACTCTTCTGTCTTCTCGCGAAAACCACTCTAATCGATCACCTGATCGATTGACCCAATCGATTGCCCAATCGATTGAGTCCACCCTAACTTGTTCCCACAAGTCTAGGATCCCCTACCAAGTGTCCGGTCAACCCCGTTGACCAACTTGGATTTCTACTGCCTAGCTCCCAGCTCGGACTTAACCTGGTTCCCAACCAGATATGCCTAACCCTCGAGTTAGGTCTAGTCTCTCGGTAGACTTCCACCTTGCCAGCATGTGATCTCCCCGATCCATCTGGACTTCACCTAGTCCCACTAGGTCTGCCTAGTCCCACTAGGTCTTTTGCCATGTCAGCGTACGATCTCCCCGATCTACCTGGACTTCACCTAGTCCCACTAGGTCTGCCTAGTCCCACTAGGTCTTTTGCCAGTCAAGTCTCCAGTCAACCTTGACCCACTTGACTCATACGACATTCAACCATAATTATCAAATTCAAACATCAATGTCAAACATCGAAACATACACCTCAAGCTCACCCAAGCTTGCTAGACTCAAGCTCACCTGAGCTTTGTCAAACTAGGTCAACCCTGACCTAACCAAGATTGCACCAACAACCTTAATTTCTCCGTCTTCTGTGAAGGTCAGCTCGTCGTCTTCTTGTTCTGTTTCTGACTCAGTCTCGACTTTATCTGAGGCAGTCAGAGCTAGGAGGTTGGATTGGGGTGCCTCTTCTTCTTCTTCTGAGGAAGACTCGTCCCATGTTGCTTGCAATGCCTTCTTCCTTCTCGTCTTTTTAGTCTCCTTTAGGTTAGGGCACTCTGACTTGTAGTGGCCCTTTTTCTTGCACTTGTAGCAGGTCACATTAGGCTTGTTCGCGGGTTCCGTTGGTTCGTCCTTTCTTCGGCCGGTTTTCCGTTTGTTGGTTCGGTTCTTCAGCTCCTTGTAGTAGCTTCGAGCGAGCCAGACCAGCTTAGTTTGATCTCCATCTTCTTCTTCTGAGTCTGAGTCAGAGTTAGACTCAGGTTCGGGTTCAGGCTTCTTCATCGTTGTCCTTCCAGTTTACCTGCAACGAAAGCAATACCTTTCTCGATCATATTGGTGTTAGTTTGTTCGTGCAGTTCTAGTTCGGAAAACAATTCATCTAATTTTATTTTAGAAAGATCTCTAGAGACCTTGTATGCATCTACCATAGATGCCCACAAGGTGTTTCTAGGGAAGGCGTTTAGGGCATACCTTATTAGATCACGGTTTTCAACCTTGTGACCTATTGTGTGAAGACCGTTCATTACCTCTTGGATTCGTGCGTGGAGCTGGGCTGCTGTTTCGTTGTCGGCCATCTTGATGGTGTAGAGTTTGTTTAGTAGCAGATCCCTCTTGCTGATCCGAGTATCTGAAGTCCCTTCATGTAGCTCGATCAGTTTTGTCCACAGCTCCTTTGCACTGTTGAAGGAGCTCACGCGGTTCAGCTCCTCTTTCGTCAATCCGCATTGAAGAGTCTGAGTAGCTTTTGCGACGGCTTCTATCTTGCGTTTTAGGGAGTTGTCCCATTCGGAGTAGTTCTGAGGAAGTCCATCAGCATTTCGGGGGATCTCCAGACCGGACTGGATAATGATCCACATGTCCACCTGAGTTTTCAGGTGGACCTCCATACAACTTTTCCAGTAGGAAAAGTCTTCTCCACTGAAGAGTGGAGGTCTTGCGGTGCTAAATCCTTCTTGCATGGCCATCTGAAATAGAAAGCTAAAAGAAAAACGAATTTTCCAAGACTAGGTCTTGGATTAGTAGTGCTGGATAAATTAAATAACGAGGGGTGTTGCACCAACCTCGCTTTAACAAAAAAAATCGAATAAAATATTTAACGAAAAATTCGTAAGGGAAAAGAAATAGAAAAATAAGAATCCGAAAAAAAATTTCAAACTGGTGGTTGCACCAGGTTTGAACTTCCCCGCTCTGATACCACTTGTTGGATCGATAAAACCGATAGAGGGGGGGTGAATATCGGAAAACTTTCGGATTTGAGTAAGAGTAGGTACGCAACGGAAATTAAAAACAATACACAGAGATACAGTCGATTTACTTGGTTCGGAGCCTGTGTCGACTCCTACTCCAAGACCCACGGTCGTTGACCGTTTACTTTGGGCAATTCTATATTTGGCGCAAAGACAGTTTACAAATATTGAATACAGAGTAAGTGCAGTAAACTTTAACAATTAAGAAAAAGATGCTCTTCTTTTACCGACGTCCGATTGTAGGTTCACTTGTTCGGAGCAGCGGGACGTCGTCGGCTCGAGTTGGGCAGTTTCCGGAGCAAGGCGCGAGAGCAGAAGAGCGTGGAAGCGTTGAATGAATTGATGTCCTGAAGCCTTGGTCGAAGGGCCTTTATATAGGGCCTGGGGGCGCCCGGGACGTCGGGGGCACCCCCCACGTGGCCTTTGATCTGTCAAAGTCTCGGTCGCGTCTGATCCTCTGGATCCGCTTTGACCGGGGCGCCCGGAGGACTCGGGGCGCCCGGATTGACCGGGTCAAATTTTATCCGCTTGGCTTCGAGGGCTTCGGTTCGAGGTATACGCATGGGGGCGCCCGGGACGCTGGGGGCGCCCGGGAGCAGCACGGGTGCCCGGGAGCAAGGGGGCGCCCGGTTCAGCCCGGCCCAGCCTGTATTCGAACTCCCTTTTTCTTTACTTGTTTTGTATGCCCCTTGGGGGCGCCCGGGACACTCCGGGCGCCCTACTCAGCTACTACCTCATTCCTTTGAGGCTATCTGAGCTGCAGACACTCCTTCCTTTGGTCCTGCATCCAGGGTTAATCCAAAACACAATAAAGCAATAAAGTATTTGTTTATACAGCCTTAGCTGTCTTGGTTCTGACTTTGGTCTCCAAAATGGAGCCCTAGGTCGAACCGACGCCTACTGTTCCCTCGACGGGGAACGCGTCCTCACCCACTCCTCTCGGGAGAATTTAACCTGATGCCAACTGTTCCTCTAGTTGGACTTTTGCCTGACGGTCCTTTGTCAGGTCTTGTAAACTGGCAGTCCTTCGCCAGTTGCCTAGCAGTCCTTCGCTAGGGCTTTAGTCCCAAGCTGTCCTTCGCCTGGCGCCTGGCAGTCCTTCGCTAGGGCTTGGATACTGGCAGTCCTTCGCCAGTTGCCTAGCAGTCCTTCGCTAGGGCTTGGATACTGGCAGTCCTTCGCTAGGGCTTGAATACTGGCAGTCCTTCGCCAGGTGCCTAGCTTTCCTTCGCTAGGACTTTATCTCTGCACACTAGAGTAGTTTGTTAGAAACACAAGTAAGACTTAACTTTTGACCTCTGTTGTCATTATTAAAACACAGATTTGACTTTGGTACATTCTACACCAACACTTTAATGGTTGTTGTTACTTTGGATGGTTGTATTCACTCAGCTTGTGCAGCTATAAATAGATTGGAAGACGGCGTCGGTTTAAAGGGCCTGCATCACCTTCAAACTTTAATTATCATCTATGGTGAAAGTAATATAAATTAGAATAGTCAAAGAGCCCTGTTTTTACATTTAATATCAAAAGAATTGGATATTTATTGTCAAAAGGACCTCCTTTTCCACCTTTATCTATGTTATTTTTCGAAACTATCTTCATTTTTAATACGGTTATAAGAACTACGAATTCGTAACTACTATGTAATTATAATAGCTATAGGACACAATTATAGCAGCTATAAATTCATGATTACTATAACTATACAATTGTAGTAGTTATAATTTTATAACTGCAACAGTATAATATTGACCAACTAGCGTTGATAGAATTGAAGTACTGCTTTAACACAATATTGACCTGTGTTGACTAGAAATAAAGTATACATATTACAGTAGTTATGATATTGATCAATGTTATTAGTGTTGATAGAGTCGAAGTGTTACTATAACATAATATTGTCCCGTGTTAACTAGAAAAAAAAATCTATCTTATAACAGTTATGAACTATAGCTACTACAATACAATTTATTTGTATTACTCAGAGTTGGAAGTGTTTATATTGTAGCAATTATGAACCTATCTATTACAACATTGCCAAAAATAAAAGCAGCTTTGAAAACTCTGAAGTGTTCATCTTGTAACAACTATGTAACAACTATGAACTCGTATGCTACAACATTGCCAAAAATAAAAGCAAATTCAAAATATAAAATATACAAACGTGGAATGGGATGCCTTTTTAATAATAAATGAAAAAGGAGCGCTTCTTTTACGATTCAAATAAAATAGGCCGTCCTTTTTTATTTTTGCCTAAATAATAATTAAAGCCGTGTTAATCACTTCTTAATCAAGATATATACACACATGACTGAACCAAAGATTTTTTTTTTTTTTTTTGCTTTATTTTTTTTAAGCTATCGGTTGTACCAATCAGATATTGTCTTTAGGATTTAGTGGTTGAGTGTGTTAAGTATAAAAAAATTTTAAACCGAAAAATTGATTAAGTTTGCATAGTAAGATTTATATATATATATATATATATATATATATATATATATATATATATATAAACTCTAAATGAACTATTAATTTGGAGGTGACCGACTTAGTTCTACTAAAATTTTCCACTAGCCATTAAGGTAAACTTGAGAAGCACCAAGTGGGCCGACAATTGCAACCGGACTTTCTATAATTAATCACGCTAAACAAATGCCAGAATTAACCTTAGACGCTTTTGTTGGTGTAACTGTTGCCTAGTCACTTGCAGTGTGCCCTGAGCCATCAACTAATGAATATAGACGGTATTGCAAGGCATTAAAAATTATTGAAAGAAACGCCAATTAGCAAATGCTTGCAAGTGAGATGGGAAAAGTGAAAAAGAAGATAATGAAAGATAGCCATCATACTCAATAAAGCTTTTCACTGACATTAGACTTCTCATATAAAATATGGCTCCCCTGCACACCAAACAGGGAATTTTTATAAGGTAAGGTAAGGTAAGGTCAGGTCATTCCCACCAAAACTTTAAATATTACCAAAGCAATAGGGTTTAGGGATAAATGAACAACAATGAACATGTTTAAAGATAACCTACAATACTACTGTTCTCTCATTGAGGATGTTATCAAGTGTGAAAACTAACTTACAGAGTAAAACAGTTGGGCAAGAATTCACGGTCAAAAATGCCAACCATTAGCACGCCAATAGCTCCGTGAATTAGCATTTTTACGTGCCACTTTCACTTTCAGAAAGAGGCGGTATGCTCTCTCGACTTTATTCATCTGCAACAACTTGCTGTTTAGTTTGCTATAGACAGTCCTTGGAAGACAAAACCCTCTCCGTAGAGATTCCTCCACAACAAGAACAGCATTATCGACCTGCCCGACATTGCACAGTCCATTAACAATGTACTCATAAACTTCCTTATCAGAATCATAACCATTATCTTGAATCTCCTTCCAGATTTTTAGCACCATCCCAACTTTGCCAAACCTTGAAAGCCTCATAAGAAGAAGTTTGTAAGTTCTCAAAGACAATTTACATCCTGCTTTCCTACACTTGTTATAAATAACCATAGCAGCATGGGGAGGTCCAAAGCTACATAAAGGCTCAATGATGGAAGTGATCATCCCTGTGCTAGGCAAAATTCCACAACATAGCATCTCATCAAAAATTTCAAGGGCATCCGCAACTCTCCTCACTTTGAGGAGTGCGCAAATCAATATGCTGTAGGTATCAAGATTTGGTGAGCATTCCTTCTCTATCATGCCTCTGTAGTACTCAATGCCTTTGTCTAATTCTCCAAGTGCTATGAAGTTAGAGATCATTGCGTTGTAAGCCATAGTATCTTGTGGACAATCCTTCTCCTTCATCTTCTTGAAGATATCTACAGCTTCATCAATCCGTCCTGCCCGTCCAAATGCCTCAATGATGTGTTTATATGTCACACTATTAGGACTGAAACCATCTGCTGTCATCATCTTCCAGTAACTCTCTACCTTATCAACCCTACCAAACTTTGCCCATCCACCAATGATCTCATTATATGTCGTACAGTCAAAAGAGATTTCTCCTCTAGTTGTCTTGAACAAAGAATTGGCAACCTTGAAATGAGATCTTCGAAACAAACATTTTAACAATATATTGAGAGATTCAACATTACGCTCAGCTCCAATCTCTGCCAAATTTTTGAAAAGTTCAACAGCTTTCAAAACTCGGCGAGCCCTAACATAGTTGTCCATTAAAATCTCCAAGGTTTCAGCATTGACTTTAACATCATCATCCTTCATTCGAAGCAAAATTTCATCAACGAAGTCAAAGAATTTCCTCCGGCCAAGGGCCCTCAACGTCACATTGTAAGTTTTGGTACACGGTGTCACCTTTGGCTGTTGAATTGCCCAGCTGAAGAAGGAGACCATGGCAGCTCCTCCTAGATTTCCCTTGTTTAGCACATCAGAGTAGATTTCGTGCGTCAGGTCAATGCCGATGGCTGAGAGTGCAGACTCAAGGGCAGACCTACCAGGGAACTTCTGAAGAAAGACTCCCCTAAGCCTCTCATCAGGTGAGAGAATTTGATCT
The DNA here is from genome assembly GCA_024364735.1 of Boesenbergia rotunda. Lineage (NCBI taxonomy): Eukaryota > Viridiplantae > Streptophyta > Magnoliopsida > Zingiberales > Zingiberaceae > Boesenbergia > Boesenbergia rotunda. The sequence continues at coordinate 457,152 of JAGFNQ010000326.1, read as the reverse complement.
CGAAGGCTAGTCAATGCCGACTCTTGCACTGGTTTCTCAGCAAAAAGGCGGGGTTTTGGAGGGTCGAGATCAATAGGGAGTAGGTCGGAGAGCTCTTTAAGGACGAATTGCTCAGAGATTGTAGAGTTGGATGTAGAAGAATAGCAAGTTCCATCGAAAGGATCAACAGAGAGGAAACGACGAGTAATGAATGCGATATGGGGGTGAATGTAGCCATTACTATGAAGAAGGCCAGGAGCCCTTAGAATTCGTGGAAACACCATCAGGAAAAATCATAAGGCTGATTCAGTATTCAGAATATATATCAAACATAATGGAATTGCAATAGGAATAGGAATGAAAATGGAATGAAATCTAGAGTGGAACGTTGTATTCAATTCCTACGTTTGACTGCACTATCGAATGGAATAGATACAAGATACACGAATGAACACGCTGAACTTTAGATTGGGGTTGAGGTACACTCTAACCAATGGATTACATTAAAGTTTTCAGAAAGAAGGGTTTTAGGGTTTCACAGAGAGACAGAATTCAATATTATAGAAAAACAATAGAAAGGAAGAAAAAACAACAACAATTGATGCGGCCGTCTATCGGAATTAAACAACTTGCTCACACAAATACCGCAATTCAACCAGATCAGTATTTGGAAAAAGAAGGAAGAAACCAGAAGTAGAAGAAGGAACCAGTATAAAAAGAAACTAGAAGAAAAAGAACAAGAAAAAGAGGAAAACTAGAAGAAGAAGATGAGGAGGAACCTAATCGGCGGGAGGACTGGCGGAAGAGATGTTCGGCAGCGGGAGTACTGACGGAAGAGATGGCCGTCGGGGGAGGAGCGCGAGCTCTACTAGGGTTCGACGATCGGTATAAGATGTGATCGGGGGAGTCTAGACGATCATGGTGTGAACTCGCGATCATGAAGCGCTCTCGGCCCAAGTCAAGCCGAAGTCGAGGCCTGAGCCTGAGCCTGAGCCTGACTATGAATCGCGATCAGGAGCTCATGACTTGATTGCGAATAGTGGACCTAAATAAACCCCTTAACTATCATTCGCCCTAAAACTATTCGTTATTTTCCATCCGTTTTTGTGATGATTGATTTTAGCTCAAAAACTATCGGCTGGTGAATTACATTTCTTTTTCCTCTTAAAATTTCATAAACAATTTTAATAAATTAAATGACAAAAAAAATTTCACTGCTAAAACTTTTTCTTAAGTTTACTTTTCGCTCACCCAATTCAAGTGGTCCATAACCCTTAACCCTCATCTGACGCACACGATCACATAGCTCTATTAGCCCCCAACTAGTCTTATCTCTTCTCGGTTCTGACGCTTCAACTCGGGCATCGTCGTGTCCAGCAGAGGCCTTACCTCGCGATCAACGATGAGTACAATTTGAGTGTCGCTCCATCTTTGCCGCGAGCCTAGGTGGACCTGTCTATAGTGAGTCTCGGTCGTAGCTTTCCCTAGCGTCGCCTCTGCTTCCGGTACCAAACGACAGTTCCTCTCTTATTCATCCTCCTAGGGCAGCCGCTTGTGCCAGACAGAGCCAGCCCTGGGCCAGGGCCACTAGGGCACCCGCTCAGGGCCCAAACAATATTAAGGGTTCTCTCTCTCTCTCTCTCTATATATATATATAATTAACTTTTTCTTATCTCTATCTTTTGTCATGCTCCTCACCGTCGAAGCCCTAAGCCCTATCCCTCTCTTGCCCTCTTTGGGTTTCTTCCAATGGAAGTGAGTAACCTAGAGTATTTTTTGAAGCTACTCTTTGTTGAAGACTGAATACTTTCACTCCAACTAGTTGTCCACTGTGTGTTCCTCTATATACAGACCCAAAACTCTGCCTGAACCAATCAAGATTGAAGAAGCGAATCCGTTGGTTGCTTTGTGCAAGTCAACATATGATACTATGGGATATTGGCTCTTATTGCTCTCCAAGGATGATGATTTCATTCTTGACCTATTCGGCGCACATCGAATGAGCAATATGCAACGCTAGAAGACAGAGAGAATCACATTACTACCACCCATTGATAATGCAATTCTTACCACAGAAGTGCTTTTCCTTTTGATTTCATGTCTGATGCATAGATGATGATGTAGTGTTGAAGGGAGCAAGGACCCAGGGATGATAATTTTCCTTGTGGATTCGGAGCTCCGCGGGGAAAACCCAAAATGGGGTAGGTTTGGGAATATTATCAGGTTCAGGGATTTGAAAAAGTCCCCGCAACAGATTTGGGGCCGGTATGGGAATGTTATCCCCATTCCGGAACCCACTCCGATAGCCTCGTTAATAATAATAATAATAATAATAATAATAATAATAATATAGGTTTATATTTGGAAACTAATTCACAAATCTCAAATCGTGTCCACCGTCCAACCCTTCCGCTGACTAGAGACAAATTTAGTAACAAGCTGTACTAGGCTATAGCCCAACCCAATCTAGTCGAAATTTTTTATTAAATACGTTTAGATGGGAGTTAGTTTAATCCTCGATTAACTATTGCTGCGGCAAAAAAGCGTTAAGCGGAAGTACTGAATACTTCTAGCCTAACTCATCTCATTGATTAACTATTATTTCTCCGAAAAAGAAAAAGAAAAGTTTATTTTTGCTTCATCTGAAAAATTGGAATTCATTTAATTTATGTGTCTCTCTCTCATTTTTTTTAAATTGTAAATGTGTATGCATTTTTGTAATAGGCTTGGTTAGTAGTCTTCCTTGAGCTCTAGTGTTGTTGGTGAGTTTGTGGTGATATTTCTTCACCCACAAGGAGCTACACGAGTTAGCCAGAGGATTTTTGGAGATTCATCTACCGACGGATCGGGATCGTCCACCTTACGGATCGGGATCCTAGCCAGTAAGAGAGTCATCTCCGAACCACGTTAAAGGTTTTGTGTTAGCGCTTATTCTTTATAGTTTGTTTTGTATTTCTGCTATGCTAGTAACCTGTAGGAAGAACAAACGTTTAGAGGGTAATGAGCTATTCAGCCCCTCTAACCGGGGCATCGATCCCAACAACACTTGCATTGTGAATTTTTCTCAACTTATGTTTTCTTTTAATTTGTAGACATAGTTTGACTATCTCATGTAGCAATGGAGTTTGGTCTTCGTATAGGAAAACATTATCAATTCATGTATCTCATCTTTTTATCAAAGAACACGGTAGATTTTAAACTTGTGTCAATGTATGTAGATGGTGTCCATAATGGATTAAAAAATATGGATAAATACTTTGTTAGAGAACACGATGTATAAGTATCTCGGAATAATTTTGATATGGTCAATCTAGTCAAGTTTGGACCTGTTAGTATTTGATTCTTCTGTCTAAGTGTGCAGGAGCTTAGGAGCACAGGAAGTTCAGTGGAAGACGTAGCAGAGACAAGGATGTCATTGGAAGGGAGCTAACGGGCTTGGCCTATCCGATTGACGCAAAGACTGTGGAAGAGTACACTGGTAGAGTGAAAAGGACATGCACGACGTTTGAGGGACGAGAAGCCGAGGAGGAAGTCTGCTCGAGGAGAAGGCCGAAGAAGGGTTTAGGTGAGCCCTCTGAATGGCTGGAGATCACCCAGAGGGCTAGAAGAAGGCTAGTCAACCGGAGTTGACCAGTTAACTCCTAATCGCTCGAGTATATTCAAGCGCCCGGGTAATCAGGTGTCCGTATGAATGCGGACGCTCGACTATACAGTTGCCCGAGAACTTATGTTTATTTAGCGATTGTAACGTGGATAGGCATTGATTGCACTCAGGTGCCCGTGTGCACTCGGGCGCCCCTGATGTGCCACGTTAGCACGTCAATAAGTTTTCCCAGGGGCTATAAATAGACTCGTGAACTCAGAGCAAATAATCATTCGAATTGTAATTCATTTTGCTTTAATTTTTCTCTATTTTTTTTTGAGTTCTGAATTGTGTGAGAGGCTTCTCTGCCCACAAAGAGTTATTTTAGATATTACATTTTTATTTATCTTAGATTAGTAACTTTTATAGTCACAATCAAGTTAATCTGATTATCTATGCATCTTTCCTTTTTATAATTATTTTGACTTGTCTATGTTTGAAATGTTATAACTTGCCCTCGGGGCTATGGTGCAGCGGTAGGGCGACTAGTTACTATCCCAGACATCCGCGGTTTAATCTCTAGTTACAATGTATTTTGCAGGAATTTTTCCTTCAAATGGGATACAAATCCTGGGACGCTGGGCTTCTAGACTGTTCATTACGAGCGCTTCTCGATTTACCTGATTTACCTTGAACCGATGGAAAATTTACGTGGGATCGAGCCGGTCACCCCGGCGATCATTCTCGATGTTTCTTTGCTTGTGAGCGCCGCCGATCACTTCCTCATCTTCGATTGACTTTCCTGTGTGATGTACTCTGGGGGTGAAGCCTAATTCTCCTTTGATGCTTTGGTTTTGTTATTCTAATGAGTTGTAGGTGCCGTGATCTCGTGTAGATTAATGGCAGGTCAATCTTTATGTTTGGGCTGTTACAATGTGTTTAGGAGGAATATCTCGAGGTGAAATTCTGTTCATTCTTTTCCTTGATATCTGTTTCTTCCTTTTCCTTTGTGAGCTTGGTTTGAGTGGCAGATTCTGTCTGTTCTTTTATTTCAGCCATGAGATTGAGCCTGTTGGCGGGCCTAGCTCGGGCAGGGCGTGACAATTGCTGTCTTCGTCATAACCTGGAAAAGATTGCGCCTTTACCGTGATACCATCGGATTCATCCGTTTATTGACATGTGAAGCCCTGGATTTTACAGAAGAAGGTTCCATATCGTTACCTAGCCCTATCTTATTCGCCAATCCCAGTTCACCAACCTCGCCTCCAGGAGGACCATCCTCTGGCTGTGCGACTAACCCTATTAATGATAGTTGGGTGTCCTATCGAACTTGGCTCCAATGGAGGATGCAAGAGTGTGCCAAAGCTGGCAATTTAAAGAGAGTCTCTGAACGTTTTGCTGCTTCTCCAGCCCAGTATTCTTGACTACAATGGCATTCTCTACAATTATTTCAGACCAGCATTTCATCGTAAAGGCTTGGGTTCAACATAATCTTGAGTGGATTGTGTGCAATGGGCAATTTGGAAGATGCCTTCTTTATGCTCGATGAAATGTGCAGCCACAGATATGTTCCATCTTTCACAATGTTGAGGAAATTGATGAAGAATTCAATAAGCTCAGATAGCCTTGAGATATCTCTTGCAATGCTAAGGCTCATGATGGTGTTTGGTTATTTGCCCACACTGGCAGATGCAAATAGTATGATAATGAACCTAATTAGAAATGGCAGGATTCACCAAGCTTCTGAGTTTCTCTCGTTATGGCAGGAAAAAGGTTTTGTACCAAATGTCTACACCTACAATGCATTTCTTTTTTCTTTTCCCAATCATGTCTTAGCCATATAGCTCTTTCTCTCCTTTTTAGCATGAAAAAGAAGGCATTGAGTCCAAATGTCTACTCCTATACAGCTATGGTGCTCGGGTTCAGCAAGGAGGAGTTGTGGGAAGAAGCTTATCATGCTTTGGAACTGATGGAAGATGAAGGCTGCATGCCAACAGACAACAGGTGTCACATACACTATACTTATTAGGAACCTTTGCAAAGCAAGGGAGTTTAAGAAGGCATTTGGTACTTTTGAGACAATGCATAAGAATGGATGTCGACCTGATCTAGTAACATGTAATGTACTACTCCATGGTCTTTGTTCCAACAATGCAATCATAGAAGCTCATAACTTCATTCATCTTATGGAACAGAAAGGCTACTTGCCTAATCAGGTTTCCTGTTGTACACTAGCGAATGGTTTATTGAAGTCTGGGATGGTACATAATGCAATAGATTTTCTGCAAAACGTAGTCAATTGGGGAAACAATAGTACATATATTGTCACTTGGAATATGTACTTTTATTGTTTATACTGCAAGGGGAACATGGATGAAGTACTTGAACTGCTAGATGGTATGATGGAGAAGGGTTTCTGCCAACTACTGTCACATATAAGATTATCCTAAAGGTCTTATGCAAAATTCTATTGATGAGGCACTAGAGTTTTTTGATCGTTTTTTTGGAGTGGAAAAGGTCCTGACTCGTTTCATTCAATACAATTCTTTCAATGACTTGCAAGCAGTGTAACTCATCTATGATCAGAAGGATTTTGATAAGAATGGACATTGAGGGAGCCAAACTTGATGCAGTTGGGCATGACTTGTTTGATGCAATACTTCTCCAAGGCTAGCAGACCATTGGAATGCTATAATATTTTTAAGTATATGATTCTATACGGGCACAAACCCAGTACAATCACGTATAATGTACTTTTGCACATCCTTTTCAAGAGTGGTTTTTTATGGTATGCATATAGAATGCTTCACAGATTCAAGAATACAGGACTATTTCCATATATAACTTCATATAACATCCTTATACATGCTTCAATTAAGGAAGGTGATTTTTTCTTACTGAAGTGCTTATTGGTCAATATGTATCACCAAGGTTTGCTTCCAAAAGGCCGTGAAATTTCTTGAAGTCCTGATGAACAGACATGTGACTTGACTTGTCCAAGGTTGGTGAGATTGAAGCACTTAAACTCAATCATTATTTATCCTGCACGTAAGTTCAAAAACCAGAGCAGTAAACCTAGCCAGGTAATTTCTGCCCTTCCCTATAGTTTTAACATGCTGCACTATTTCAGCATTCTATGGATGCCACTTAGAGACTGACAATTCCTTTTCCCAGTGCATTCTTTCAGTTTTTAGAATAAGATATCTATTTATTCATTAGTAGTATTGTGTACCAGACTTTGTTTCAAAAACATATCATTTTTTTTCCAAAAATCCAAAACATGGATGTCACTATTGACCATAGAAGAATTAGCTTATGTATGTATGTAGTTAGAATCTCTGTTTACATAACACCAATCTAATCTTTAATAAATAATAAAACACCTTGAGATTTACAACTAATTATCAAATTTTTGTCTAGAGAGTTGGAGCTATTTTCTTCAGAATATTGGTTACAGTCATGCATCTGTGTATGTCGTAATTCTTCATCCTTGATTCTAGATTTGCGTCCAGCTATTCAATAATGCTTGATCATGTCGCGAAGCGAGTTGGACGTCCCTACGGCTGAGTGGGCCTCCGGGGAGAGCGAGGTCGCTGAGGTGGTCTAACGAGCTGGATCGCCTCTAGCTTGCAAGACAGGGACCGTTAGAACCCATCGGGAAAAGTCCCCGGCTAGGCACTCCGATGGTCAAGTCAGTACTCGACGGTGGCGATGGAAAGCAATAGAACAGTATGAAATTACATTATCGCGTGTACCTGAGAAATGCGAAGTGAGGAGGCTTATATAGCCGGGGAAGCTGACAGCTCCTGCCCCGCCTGTCACCTGTTGTCATATAGCGAGGACAAGGTAATGCATGCCCAGAGGTGGTAGGATAAAGTAGTACATACTGTATTAAGGAAAGGGACACTGTCAACTTAAGGGTTGGCGCCGTTGACGCCATTAGGGTATGTGGTCGTGGTACGGGGGGACAGGATATAGCAGGAAGATCAATACCTCGGTGAGATATCCGTCGTTTGAGACCAGAATGACTTCAATCTTGCGCCGACCCTGTACAACTTCTGGTAGTCTGGTGTCAGGGAGTGGTTGTGCCTGCTGGGGCACTGAGTAACGAGGCCGGCTGAGGGCCTAGGAGGGTGCCGACTGGGGCACGGAAGGATGAGGCCGGCGGAGGGCCTATGAGGGTGTCGACTGGGGCACTGAGTAACGAGGCCGGCTGAGGACCTATGAGGGTGTCGACTGGGGCACGGAAGGATGAGGCCGGCTGAGGGCCTATGAGGGTGCCGACTGGGGACACTAAGTAACGTCTCCTCCGGTTCAGTTTTTAGAATAAGATATCTATTTATTCATTAGTAGTATTGTGTACCAGACTTTGTTTCAAAAACATATCATTTTTTTTTTCAAAAATCCAAAACATGGATGTCACTATTGGCCATAGAAGAATTAGCTTATGTATGTATGTAGTTAGAATCTCTGTTTACATAACACCAATCTAATCATTAATAAATAATAAAACACCTTGAGATTTACAACTAATTATCAAATTTTTGTCTAGAGAGTTGGAGCTATTTTCTTCAGAATATTAGTTACAGTCATGCATCTGTGTATGTTGTAATTCTTCATCCTTGATTCTAGATTTGCGTCCAGCTATTCAATAATGCTAAAGATCTGCATGCATTGAGTTATAGCCTAGATCAAGTAAAAGCCCTAGATTTGATTTGATGAGTTTGTCTTAATAAATTTTCCTAGAAGAAAAATTATCATGACTAACTTGCTACCAAGTATGGATGTAATTACATTTTGTTGCCTAAATATTCACCGAAATTGAATTCTTTTAGTGCATATGGCATCATGAACAACGACAAGATCTTGATTACCTATTCACAACCAGGATTTAATTGCATAGTAGATCAAGTCTAATCAATAAGTGTTAATTTTGAATGATTGGAATAGTCATCCAAAAGAAAGAACGGGGTTGCTTTTGAATTCTTCTAAGAACATTAGCAGAAATGTGTAGACCTAAGAGAGTGCATTTGTGCATTAACCACCCACTTCATAAGAAGACTTAACCACCTAGTAGTGATTCATTGCATAATTTTGTAAATAATCTGTTGGATATCATGTGAATGGAAAGGGAGGTGGTGGGACTTTCTAGTGAATAGAAAGTGAGGTGGAGAATAAAGGGACTCCATTGTAAGTGAGGCTTTAGTCCCACATTGGGAGTTTTAAGGCATTATGGTTGGTTTATATTGTTTCACAAGCATGATAGTTGTGAATAAATGCTAGGGGAGAGGCTCTCTCTGCAAGGGGGTGGTGCAAATCCAGGGCCCGGATTTGTACTGAACTAAGTGAACTCGTGTGCGTGCACGACCTGCGCGCGTCGAACGTCCGACCGGTCGGGGCAAAATTTGTCCAAGCAGATGAACCAACGTTTTGTCAAATTGTTTTTGCTCAAATGTAACTGATGCATTAATTTTTGATTAATGCAAAATCAGTAACCCCCAGGCGTTCGGATCTGACTGGTTAATTGGCAGTAAATGACGATTAATTCATCATTGAATACTGTGGGGGTCTGAACCTATATAAAGGGGCTGTGACCGAGAGCAAAAAAAAAAAGACACTAAGGACGAGATTCTCTTCCACCTCCTTCCCGACCTCCTCTGATTGCATTCGGGTACTATCTCAGTTCGTCACGAGCAACGAGTGTTCCGTTGTGCCCGTGGTCTGCTGTTGTATCGTGAGAGACAGACGTCCATCAGAGCCTCGAAGCACCGTCGGAGGGGGCAAATCTGTTTCAAGGAAACTGCGTTGCGCAGGCCTCAGCAAATTCTTGTTTGGTTGGGAGACGCCCGACTACTGCTCGGTTCGGGAGCTTCACTCGGGAGCTCGGGAGATACTGCTCAGGAGCTCGGCTCGGGTGCTCGTGAGACACTGCTCGGGTCGGGAGACTTGGTCGGGAGCTTCACTCGGGAGCTCAGGAGCCACTATTCGGGAGCTCGGGACCCTAGTCGGGAGCTCGGAAGACACTGTTCGGGAGACTGCAGTTTGGGAAAAAAGCAGCTCGTGCCACTCAACAGATAAGTTAGAATTATTTTTGTAATTTCAATTTATTGTAAATTCTCCGAATTTCCTCCAACATAATCTAATTTTAAAACCCGACAAAACTAAATTTGAATTAGATATATGTCATGGGCCACTAGACTTCTTTTACATCGAGCCTTTTCCTAGTTCCATTCGACCCTGGTGGACGACAATTTATTAGGAAAATTTATTTCTGATTTTGATAAATTTTTGCATTTAGTTGGTAACTCATCTATCATTTTTTGTAAAAGGTTTAGCTTTGTAATACTAGTTCTTGAAGAGCTTTTGGACACATCTTTCACGAAAATATTTCTTTAACCCTTGAACTCACCAAAGATGCAAAAGGATTCAAGAGCAGGTTTAACATCTCAATCTTTTGGCAATTTTCTCTCTTTCTTAAACTAAAGAGGCAAGCTTTATTTATGAACAAAATCTTTGATCAAGGTTGAACTTGTTCTTGCGAAACCCCATTGATCAGGCAAAGTTTTCATTCTTGTATTGTAGAGGTTTACCTTATTCCTCTCGTGAAGGGATAGTAATTATAGATCCCGGGTGATACTTAGGACACATTATAGATAATAGAGTTAGATCTCCGAAAACAAATTTAAAACCACTTGTTAGTGTGTATTGAACACTCTTAATCACATTTGTGCCCCATTGCTATTAACATTATTATTGTCTTTGTGCGTATGTGAAGAATCAAAATTATTATATATAAAATATTATTATATCAAAATATTCATTTTTAACTTCGTCGAAATCACTTTAAAATAATTGTAGCGGTTATTTAGTTGCTATATAATTATAATTAAATCTTAAATTTTAAAATTTTGAATAATAAATTCTAAATGAACATGAATACTTTTTATTATCAAAATTATTACAATTTCATTAAAATCATTTTAAATTGATCAAAATCACATTAGCTGCTATCACTTTATAGCAGCTAAGTAGTTACTACACAATATCATAGCTATTACTATTTATGGGATAAAATATTTAATTGGATATTTTTTTTAGTTGACATTAATTATTCAACATATTAATTCTGAAGATGACTGGTGCGACTTTACAAAAATTTTTCATAGCCACCAAGGTAAATCGGAAAGTGTTCGTAACGAGCGATTACATTTTTAGATCAATTGTTCATTAAGAAAAATTTATATATAAAAAACTTAAGAAAATATTATGTGAGAGAAAAGGAAAGAAAAGGATGGACCAACTTACCATGAAGGAATTATGTTAATGAAAATATTAATAATCACATCAGACAAAGTTGAAATATATACTCCTCTCGACACATCATTCCTCCTTGCAATATTTTTATAATTAAAATTTTTAACACCTAATAATTAAAAATTTGTAAAATTGATCTTTTGATTTTTTTTAAATTTATTATTTGAAAGTATTCCTTTTTCTTTAACATGTTTGAGTGTACATATAGATAATTTACATGCTCAAATGTTATTAGAAGGCATGTCTAACTCAAGATGATTTGCATATCTAACTTCAAATTGTCGCGATATATCTATAATAATTTTTAAATTTTTGCTTAACCTTGAATGAGATACTCTTTATAACACTTGGTTGATTTGTATGTTCTTGCTATTAGAATAATAGGGTGATTGATGCAACCATTAAGATTGTTTATCTTGAAAGATTAATGATCAAAAAAATTAAAAAAAATCTAGAGGATTTGATTACATGAAGGAGTTTGGTCAAAAAGAGTAGATGTTCGCAAGGATCTTTGCCTTGACATAGCGCTGATTGACAACAAACTAGACAAAAAGGGAAAGTGAGTTGAAAGAATGGTAGATATAAGAGTTTTAGGGTTTAAAGTTTTAGAGTTAGGGTTTAGAAAGAATGGTAGGTAGAAGAGGTGGGATGGTTACAAATATCCTTTTGCTAGCTCTAGAGAATATTAGATGAGAATCAATGAGATAATTTGAGTGGATTTGATGGTAACATAATGTGGATGCATTTAAGATTATTTAAATGATTATACACGAGTATTTTGAAGTTGAATGTATTTGAATAATTTTTTGTGTTATTTTCTCCCTCCATTTGACATTATTTTTAAATTTATCAAATCTAATATGATAAATCTAGGAGTTTTGGTACCATGATAAAATTATTATCGTGTAATCTTGTAATTACAGAAATCTTTTGTAATATATATAAGATAAGATTATGTATAATAAATTTAATATGATTTGTTTTTTTTAAATTTCATATTAATTGGAGTTTTATACCCCAGACGAATCCTTATCAAATATAATGTAATGTATACATTTTATATTAAAATTTATTTAATATGCAGTGATCTTGAAATATGTCAACCATATTTTAAGATACAATATTATAAATGATAAGAGCTTCACATGAAGATGTTTTTCGAACTATGTAGAATGCATGTATAGAATGCTTATCTACAAGATGCAAAGTGCACCTCATGTTAGGGATGACAATTGATTTGAATTTGGATTGGATTTTATATTTATCATTCTTATCCCCATTTATTATATCCGTTTTTATCTCCATCCTCATCGGATTTTTAATTTTCAATCTTATCTCCATACCCATGACGGATCGAATATTCATCCTTTATTCATATCCATCACAGGATCGGATATTTTCTATACTAATAATTTTCTTCATTCCAACTTTCATCATTTAAAAAAAAAACATACTATAATTAACATTGCATCCAATTTATTTTTTTAAACAATAAATTAAACATCTATATTCTACTCCTAATTTAATCATATTATCATATTGGGTGGCCACGATGTGCACCCGCTGTGGGCATCTGAGTGACGTAAGGTACCTGGAAATGATTCGTGCACCCCACCCCACTCAAGCGCCTAGGATATCAGACTTCTCTTTATATATACCTGATTATCCGATTATTTAATCAAGTAAAAAAAATTCATTTATATCCTTCTCTATTAGGGTCTGATATTAAATCTTCCATAGATAGCACAAGGCGATTCGCTCGTCCCCGCGCCTGATAGGCGTGCCTGATTGGATCTCTCTAGTAGGATCCAGGCATAAGTTGAGATGAATAAATTAAATCCTAATGATATACCACATATAAGGAAAGTTTAATAATTTTTTTGGGAGAGAATTTTATGTTCCTTATCTTCTATGTTCTTTGTTCATCGTAATAGAGCGTGGGTGTTGTCCCTTGAGGTCTAGGAGTCAAAATCTGACAAAGTCTGTGTGTTCGTCCTCCCCACACGCTAGCCACAATATCCGAGCTAATAGTCTCCGTGATTTTACTTCCTTCGTATTGACCCTGGGATGGGTTGACAGGGATACTAGGGACGAACGAATTATCTTTTACCATCTTATTCGTCATAATAGATTTTTATTTGAGTCTAATTTAATAATTAATTTTTCATTCATTCAAAATTAATTTTACGAAATTAAATACTCTAAAAATATCTACTAGTTTATTTTTCTAAGCGTAAATTTTAATTTTCTAATCAATTTTTAGTTTTATCAGGTAGAATTCGTTCTAATTATTTTTCAAAGTTTATTAATTTAAAACTAATTTTCCAAGAATTACTTATCTCAATTATAATTTAGGGTTTTCCACTATGTCTATCTTTACTCATCCAAACTTCATATACAAATCTGATTTAAGTTCTTCGGAATTCCACGTACGCATGTGATCTGGAAGCCAATAACGGGGATAATGAGTCACCAAAACATAACCCATGACAATGATGATGGAGAGAGGATGTTCATGCTTACAAGATTAACACGAACATTAAAGGAGATGCATTGAAAGATTTTTCGGTGGAGTCCTCTCCGACGCTTAAGTCAGAATTCTCTCTTTTTCGGAGGACAACGAGGAATCAACTTGCTCTAATTTCGGAAAGCTTACCACCTTTACCTGGATGTCAAGGCATCTTATATACATGAGATTTTTATCACACTTATCCCCACGTTCTTCTCCACATTCCTTAATCATCGGTTACTTGATAGATATTTTCTCTTTTAGTAACGACCACTGCGATCATTAAGGCCTTAATTATCGTACATTGTGAACAATAATTATCCGATGATTTTTCTGTTCTGGGAGGAACGGATACTTGAAGTTGGACTTTCTGATTCCGATGTTGATTTTTAGGCTCCACTCTCTCAAATCAGTCTCGGAATTTCATTTCCTGAGCTGACCTCGGGGTCTTCATCCGTTTTCCCGAGATAGTCTCGGGAGTCCGATTCCCGATCTGACCTCGGGGGCTTTCTTCCCTTCTCCTAAGATGGTCTCGGGAGCCCAATTGCCGGTCTGACTTTAGGGCGCTGGTTCGACAGGCCCTGTCACATAATTTTCCCTTACTACGTGTTCACTCTGGGATGCTCATCCCTATCAGTATGCATGCACACTCATCCGTATTTCATGTTTTTCCAAGGATACCGAGCTAACTTATGAAAGTACGAAGCAATCTGACAAATTATAATTCCTAAATAGCCCTTAACCACCCTCAATTTCAATTAATTAGAACGGTAAATAAATCGAACGGCCATTAATAAATTTTTATATTCAACTAAATATGAATTTATTTATATTCATTCAATAGATAAATAAGATATATAAATTTAAATAATTCATTAAATTAAATAAATAATTCATTAATATTCATAAATAATATTCATGTACAATATTGTCTTCGAACCGATTAATCTTGAAGGTGACGAGTCTGATTTTATAGAAGTTTTCCATTGTTATCGTAATAAGTCGAGAAGCGCGTGCGGAGGCTCATTCAAGCGATTAATGTTCTTGTCATCCCACTTAAAGAAAATATTTGTAATGTGTCGCAATTGGAATTCGACCCTTAGATGTCTGATTAATTGGACATAACCACTATACCATTGCCTCATGAGTCAATAAATAATATTCATGGACCATATCCATCTATAAAATTGTTATCAATATATTAAATAAATAAATAATATACTTTTAAAATAACAAATAAATTATATTATCATGTTTATGCACGGTTAAAATGTAAAAGTTTTAAATTATCAAATAAATTTAAGAAAAATGATATACTCAGTGAAAAATCTCAAGGAAAAACTCAGTGAATGACGTGGCACTTTGCATGCAAGGATCTCTGACGGGTTCACCGTACCCCCAGGGTATAGTTTGATTCGGGACGGTGGCCGGAGGCCGCCGATGATATCCAAGCGATAATTGGACGTATGCATGCAAAGTAATACATCATTCACTGAATATTTTATTAAATTTTTCACTGAATATATCATAGTTCTAAATTTAAATTAAAAATTTAATAATATCTAAACGCTCATATTCATAAAAAAAATCAAATTAAGTTTGAATAATCATCTCAATTTGTGAAACAAGATTAAAAAAATTTACCGTTCTTCCGAGGAAGAAAATGACAAATTAAAATGTATGTTTTTCAACTTTCAAAGTGTCGGCTGCTACTGTTCATCTCACTTTTGTGGTAGGGCACACTCAGTCGCCCATCCATCGTAAAGCAACTCGACTGTAATTTAGTGTTTAATTAATACAGATGGAAAATCTTTCTGCAAGTTGAAGATCGTCCCAAATCAAACCCTAGAAGACGAAGACGGAGAGAGAGAGTGACTTGAGCTGCACTCGTGCGGGTAAATGACGTTTAGATTCTTGTTCTTGTTTGTTGTTATTCCATGCAGGGGACCAATAATATATTTGATATATATAATGTAATTTGAGAAAAAGATTAACTGACTATCCAAATAAATCAAGAAATATTTAGAGTGGACGATTTAAAAATTTAGGGAGTGTTTGATATACTTGTTTTTCATTTTTATTTTAAGTAAAAAATATGATTTTCTAAAAAACGTGTTTGGTTTGTATTTTCCAACCTTATTTTTTAGAAAAAGATATAACATTTTTTGAAAAATAAGAGAATGAAATAAAGTCATTTTTCAGAAAATAAAAAAATACGAGGACGTTTGGTTTGTTCCATTTTTCATTTTCATTTTTCAGAAAATTGTATTTTCTTGTTTTTTGAAAAATGACTTTATTTCATTCTCTAGTTTTCCAGAAAACGCTATGTTTTTATCTGGAAAACAAAGTTGAAAAATGCAAACCAAACATGTTTTCCAGAAAACTGTATTTTTTTATAGAAAATGAAAATAGAAAACAGACTGAAAAATGGGCGTTTGGTTTGTTTCATTTTCCATTTTCATTTTCCAGAAAACCGTATTTTCTAGTTTTCTGGAAAATGACTTTTTTTCATTCTCCAATTTTCCAGAAAACGCTATGTTTTTTTCTAGAAAACAAAGATGGAAAATGCAAACCAAACATGTTTTCCAGAAAATCACATTTTCTACAGAAAATGAAAATGCAAACCAATCTATATGATTTTTTGAAAAATGAAAATAAAAAATAAACAGCGTTTGGTTTATATTTTCCAGTATGTTTTCCATTTTCATTTTATGTAGAAAATGCGGTTTTCTGGAAAACACGTTTGATTTGCATTTTCCAGCTTTGTTTTTCAGAAAAAAAACATAGCGTTTTCTGGAAAACTGGAGAATGAAAAAAAGTCATTTTCCAGAAAACTAGAAAATGCGGTTTTCTGAAAAATGAAAATGGAAAATGATTCAAACCAAACACCCCCTAACATGTGGTTTTAATTATATGTCTAAAATAGAAAATGCGGTTTTAATTATATGTCTAATTTAGAAAAAAAATCCTTACAAATACATAATAAATGAGAATATGGATACTTAGATAGTCGAGCATTCTTCCCTGCACCATAATCCCAAGATCATTCCAGTATATATGATCCGTTTTTTGGCACTGAAAATGTCTGCCATTAAAGCCGTGGTCGAAAAGAAAAAGGATGAACAGAGAAGGCGAATCAGACAGCAGTCTGTGACAATAATGCACGTAACCAAGGAAATTAAAAGCGTGTTCGTACTATGAATAGTGAGAAGACTGGAATCTCATGTCACTTCTTGCTGCCCTGCACCATCAAAATTAGATTTTTCTTTTTTCTTTTCTTTTTGTTTTGATTTTCAGTCGCAGTTCATGGTGGAGGAGGATACAGTTATTGATCGCGAAGTGATTGTTAAGATCGTTAGTTGTAATGCATAAATATGGTAGAGTTGATTATGAGACGGACGACGAACTACCGGCGGGAGGATCCGGCGCCGACAAAGAGGCAGCAGTTGCAGGAGGCGGCGGCGGCGGCGGCGCGTTGGATGAGGATTCCCCTGCGGCGGAGGCGGCGGCGCGTTTGCGTTTCTTCTTTTCGTTGGGGATGCCGCGGGCTTTGGCTTGGCTCTCGCGGACCTCGCGGAGGTAGATGCGGACGGGGCGGGCGGCGAAGGGGTTGGAGTCCGGGTGGCCGCCGTTCTCCTCGAAGGCGGCGCGGAGGCGGCCGATGAGGGCGTCGAGGGAGCCCCAGGCCTGGCGGAAGAGGCAGGCGCAGGAGGCCGCCGGGTTCGGCTGGCCGAAGAAGGCGCACCCCGCCTCGTGCACCTTCGTCTTCCCGAACTGGTCCAGGTACTTGAGGAACTCGATCACGTGCGCGCCGCTGCACCGCGCCAGCGTCAGCGGCGGCCTGTGGTTCCTCAAATACTGCAAGAACGTGTTCCAGTCCCGCCGCTTTTGCGACTCGTACCGACTCAGCGGGGGCGGGGCACTCTTGTCGGCCGCTGGCGAAGAGGACGAACGGCCGCCTTCTCCGGGCTCCATGCTTCCTCGCCGCCGCCGATTAACAGACTGCTCCACTCCTGCTCGATCTCTGTTCTCGGCCGATCCAGTGAAAGAGGAGGCGGAGGAAGGTAGAAAAAGTGGGTCGCCATGAGCCGTCAAAAGAGCGACTCGTATAGAGGGTCATCGAGACGCGGGCCCACGTCGTGTCGGGAGGTGAGGTGAGTGAGACCGACGTTTCTTCTCGTCTGGGTTTAAATTTTGGGTGTGTCAAATTTTTATTGGAATAACCAGGAGAACCGCGGGGTAAAATTCATTTTGGTCCTGAAATTTAACGCAATTATAAAATAGTCCATACAATTTTAATTTACTTCAATTTAATCTCTCACGTCATTTTTCGGCTAACATTTTTTTACCAAAAAGTATGAAATGACCAACTCACTCTTTCACTGTATTTCATCAAATACATTAAAAATAAAATCATCACTAAGTTATGAAAAAATATAAAATAGTCCCTATTTTATAAAATTATGATAGATTTTAAAAAAAGTTATTTTTTCAATTTTCCTAAACATATATACAAATAATATATATATATATATATATATATATAAAATTTCCTAATGATACATCAAAGGTAAGTCGTAACATATATAAATTAGAACTCCCTTGGCTGATTATTAATATAGTTGAAGTATTATTTTCTTATATATCCAATTAGATGAGATCTCATTAAAATTACTAAATATCATGTAAATATTTTATTTGAATAAAATGAGTCTCAAATTAGTCTTATCTTTCTCATTCCAGTATTCATCTTTCAGCTGTAATAACAACAATATATAGAAGCGGGCGGATTTCTCAAATAAGAGTATTCTCTATAACAATTTTCTTTTAAAATCACAAATTGACCTTTAACAATAAATATATTAATAGCTTTCATTTTCACAAGAAAATGTGTCTTTACAACTTCATAATAGTAAAAATCGAGTTAACTCTTCATATCACAAAATAAACTTTAACAACAAAGCATGAGTAGTTTTTCAATTTTCACAAGAAAATATAAAACAATAATTTTTACCATTATAAAAAAATGATGTGAGGGACTAAATTGAAATAAATTAAAATTATAGAGATTATTTTACAATTGAGTTGAAATCTCAGGGACCAAAATGAATTTTACCCGTGGTGAAGATGTGGAAACTAAATAGAGGGAGTAAAATTGATTTTATTAAAATATTTATTAAATATGTTTAATTATTGACAATAAAAAGTTTTTTTGTTTATTTATTTATGTAATTAGATAATTACATAAATGTCTCTTAATTTGGAGAGAAATATTATCGGAAAATAATATGAGAGACCAAATTGAAATAAATTAAAATTACAGTGATTTTTTTACAATTGAGTTAAAACCTCAGGGATCAAAATGAATTTTACTCGGGAAATCACAGATCGAAAACCCGGTCCATTTTGGTTCGAATTAGTAAACCGGTTCAAATTATACTTGATTTAAACCGGATGTACTAACACGTGTTCAGCATTTAACCTTTAATATTTGAAAAATGAAAAATGCTATAATTAAATAGGTAAACCACCTCTAGCTAATGTGTTAATTAATGTGGTTTGAAAAATAGGTTAACCGCCTCTATAAGTGGTTTCTAATTAAGTATAAATGTGGATCGGAAGGGTCGTCTGATGTTATTTTTTTCCTAATTAAGTATAAACGAGGAAATAAGATAGGTTTTTAGTGCCCGATACGACTTAATCTCCGGCTTTATTAAAGGAAAAAAAATACAATGTAGTTTGTTACAAGCAACCATATTTTGTACTGATCGAGTTATGGTTAACAGAGGATGAAGAAGGGATACATAATTTACAAAGGTGTTTGTTAAAGAGTTATATTTAACTTCAATCTATATTAAAAAGTAAACGATAAATTATTGAATCATATAGTTTAAGTTTTGTAATATCCAAATCACATAGGTAATTTTGAAAATATTCAAATTACTTATCTAATACCCATTTTATTCCTGCGTTGGTTCACTTTTGCTCGCCAAATTGATTGATAAAATGTAGCGATCGATTCAGTATGTTTTTGTGATAAAAAAGTTTTTAATCGATTACTACTTAGTATTAATCAGTTAATTTTTTTTAAAAAAATGATTAAAAAGCTTTCTATGATAAAAATTCATTGCTCAATATGGTGTATCGAATTGATAAATAGACGAATACATAAGATTGAATTCCATGTCATTCTAAGTTGTCTAAGTCCAATAGTCGATTTTGGTCGAAACTGAATGATAGATCTAGAGAGTTCAGAATGACATGAAATAAGGTCTAATGTGTTCATCTAGTTCTCTTGATTATATTTATGCCCTCAAACATCATTTTCATACTCCATATTGAGAGCAATAAGTTTTTTTAAACACAAATAAAAATTTTTAATCTAGCAATTGATTCGGTATATTTATGTGATCATTAATAGTAATTTTAGGATTGGAGTCCGTTTAGAAATTTTAAGATTATGAGTATTTTTTCTTTTTAGTAGGATTTATTTCCTTTTTTTGTATCTTCAAGTTTGGAGTTTATATAAATAATTGTTTAAATTGATGTCTAATAATCTGGCCATGCTGTTCTTTATTTTCACCAAAGTATCATGTAGTTTTTGGATGACTATTTTCTAATATTCTTTTGAATCAATAGGTTTAGAAGATCACTTCCGGTATTCGTGCATGAATCAATGGAACCAATAGTTATTTGCTACGTCAGTTGGTATCAAAGCGAGGTTGATCTTGTGGAGTTAGTTGCCATCTCCTTTTTCAGAAATGACAAGTTTTGTCATTTTACTTTTGATATTCATGCACAAATTAACAGGGTTTAGAAGATTATTTATGGTATTCGTGCTCGAATCGACGAATTCAATAGCTGTCATGCCCTGAGGGCCCATGCTTGCTAAAAAATGAATAACATCTCCTCTGTACGACGAATAATCTAAAACTTATCTACATAACTCTCAACAAAACCACAATACACGCCAACACGACTGACAACACAATCATAACTAAAACAATATCATAACCACGTAGTTAATAATGAAGAAAAATAACTCATAAACTCCGTAAAACTTACCTTGTCTTACCAGACGTGCGTAAGTCCGAATAAAACCACTCACAATACAAAGTCCACGGAAAAGAAATACAATCTGTAACGAAAAACAAAACTAAAATAAAGACATCCAAAGACAAGTCCACTAAGGAAATACAAAACAACCAAAAAAAAAGATGTGATGCTGAGGGACTAACAGATAGATCCTCTCTTGGTGGTACGAGTCACAAACATCAACTAGCTAAAATAGAAATAAGAGCAAAAGGTAGTGAATCCAGGCAAACTCTGCGAGTATAACAGATAGATAAATGCATGGTATCAAATATGATATAACAAGTAGGAAAGAAACAATAAACATACAATCTTCGAACTAGAGTAAAATAAGTATAAAATCACTAAGTGAATGTACATACCCGAAATTAGTATAACATGCAAAGGTATGATCAAAAAACCCTATAATATATCAATAAATCTGCTCGTGCTAATAAGCAGATTTAGATCATATAATAAGTGCAAATTATAGCCGTATATATATGTCAGTTAAGTGCAGCAATCATAGCTCAAACAAATGCAATAAACACAAGCATAATGCATCATATGCACATGATGCAATGATATATGTCATTTTTAGATACCAATCTCACAACCATCACATTATATTTGTGTGGCCCACTGGGCAAGGTTGTGACAATTGTATGCACTTTAGCTACACTGCTCTGAGTGGCCGAGTGGACAGGATGCTGAGGAGCACAACCGCATCTCGACCCAAAAAAAAGAGGGAGCACAACTGTTCTACCTATCTCTCCAACAACTACCACTATTCTAAGTAGTTGAGTGGGCAGAAAACTATATGACTGACGACAGATTTAACCACAAGGAAGTCAATATTCGTCAGCATATAACAATGCAAATATGATGCATGATACTAATATGCACAATCTCAATTAGGTCAACAATCATGCAACCAACATGAAACATATGTATCCAATCAATATCATGATAAATAAACATGCAACTAATTTACTAGGTGATCCCGTCGACAAGCGAAGATCGGTTCTCTCTCGGATGACTCGATCTAACAAAGCCGACCCGGTCTGCTATAGTTTGGGAGGTCGGATCGAAGTTAGGCTCTCAATATGGTGGAGTGGTTGCAAAATGGCAGCGATCCTTTCTTTGAAGCCCCAGGGGGGGTTTATATAGGAGAGGGGCAGCTCTCTGCTGTGTCAGGGATGGCAAATCTCATTAAGGGATGGTCAGTTGACAGATGGTGATATTGACGGCCGCATTTAATGCTGTGAAACTGCCATAGCCGCCTGACCCTCATAAACGCCTGACACATTGCCTAATATGTCTCTTCTGCTCCCCTTTTATTATTGGCGGCTTTGCCAGGTAATGATCATGTCAGAGGGGATTATCTCTTGAGTATCCGATAAGAAGAGCTCATGCGATAGGAAAGACTCGCAATTATTCGATCGTCTCCATATGATCATGAGTACCTGACCTCGGACGACTGACCTCGATGATCCCGACCCCAGGCGTCCGACCTTGAAGGTCTTGACCCCGGACGGATGACCTCGAGGGTCCCGACCTCGGGCGTCCGACCTTGAAGGTCTTGACCCCGGACGGATGACCTCGAGGGTTCCGACCCCGGGCGTCCGACCTTGAAGGTCTTGACCTCGGACGGATGACCTCGAGGGTCCCGACCTCGAACGACTAACCTCGGTGGCCCCGACCTTGGATGATCGACCCCAAGGGCCCCGACCCCGGGGTGATCTTCGATCGGACCTATTAACTGCTGGTTCAGATCGGCAATCGGACCCGACCGAGCCCTCAATCCTTCTAAAAATCATATGCCCGGATCACAAGCCTCCCTCTCAAGTCTAGTCGAAGGAGGAGCGAGATCCGACTGACTAGGCTCCTTGCTCGGTCGGCTTGCCTCTTTCTTTGTCTTCTCACATGTCACCTCGTACGGCTGATCCTTCCTTTTACTGCCGTATCCCCCATCAAATCCTCATTAATATGAGGACACGTGTCGCTTCCCGACTGGACATCTCGAGTAACGAAACGTCACCGGCGTGGCCTAGGCGTCGTGCGAGCAAAGCTTCGAGGTCTGGGAAATGACAGGGATCGGACGGCTAGGAGTCTGCCCCGCCATTTTCTCTCTCTCCATCGGACGGTCCCCCTGGTTTCACCCGTGGTATAAATAGGTTTGCCCCTTCATTTCACCTCCTTTTATCCCGATCTTCGCTCTCTATTCGACTTCTGTCCGATCTCCGCCGCCCGACCTCCTCGACCCCGACGAACAGTGTCTCCGGTGAACTTCATTCTTAGGTACTTTCTCTCTTTGCCGAACTCCTGCCGTGCCTTTTCTGATTTTGTTTTGATGGCCTCATCTTCTGCACCTCCGTCTGCGCCTCCCGAGCCATGGTACTTGACTACCCGATCTTCCCTTACCCTAGGTCAGATAGAAACTCTACGCATAGATTACTCGATCCCCGAAGACCACCCGATAACTCAGCCCGACCGTCGGGGTCGGGCACACCAGCCACCCTTAAGTCATTTCACCGTCTTTTCTGATCAACTGTTAGCCGGTCTGCGCTTTCCCCTACATCCCTTCTTCCGCGAAATCTGCCGTTATTTCCAGGTCTCTTTGTCTCAATTAGCCCCGAACTCGATCCGAATCTTGTGCGGCGCCGTGATCATCTTTACCGCCCACAAAATCCCCCTAGAACCCCGACTATTTCATTTTTTCTATTATCTTAAGAAACAAGAGCCCGGGAATTTCTACTTCCAGGCTCGTATTAACTCTGCCTTCCTGGAGAAGGTGCCTTCCTCCAATAAAGGTTGGAAATCTCACTTCTTCTATATCCAATCAATCCCCCGACCGAACTGGCCTACCGAGTGGGTAGAAAACCTGCCCGATCATCCACAGCTGCCCAAGAACCTTCGTTCAGAACCGGGCTACCGTTCTGCAATTTCAAAGCTCGGGGGAGCCCGATACCACGCGGGCAAGCTGTTGATCGAGGGGATGCTGTATCTGTTCCGGCTGAGCTAAGTCCCGGCAGAGCTACCCGGCACCCTCGGTACGCTTCTACTTGCTCGGTGAGCTTGTTAATGCTAACTAAAACTTTTTCTTTTGTGCAGCCGAAGTTATGTTCAGCGCTAGGGTTGACGCGGTGCTGGATCGGGAGGATGAAGCTATGAGGGCTCTGGCTGCCCAGCTAGCAGCCGCTCGTGCGGCGCCGCCCGTTACTGTTGTTGCCTCCAATCCTGAGCCGCCGATAGTTGCTGCCAGCGACCCCGGAGAGGATCTCCCGACTGAGGGGGTTGGGGTCACCACTCAGGCGGCAGGCGAAGAAACCTCCGCCCCGTCGGAGGCAGAAAGAGAAGAAACGGACCCGGCCCCTTCCTCTGGTTTGGTCCGAAAACGCCGCCGGTTGGTTCATCGCGTGGATGTGTCCTCGTCTCCTGAACCAACCGTGGGAGGTCAAACTATCCCGCCCTCTGGCCCTGCTCAAGTTGCGGCCAGCCCTCAACCCCCGACCCCTAACTTAGCTCTGGCCCCTGCGTTTCCTCTATCGGCCCCTCGGGCTCCGGCCCAGACAACACCTCGGCCAATGGCCCGACCTCCTACTCCTGTGACAATACCTTCCGGTGCATCGACCTCGAGGTTCGCGCCCCATCCTTCCGTCTCTTGGTCGAGCACTGCCCTTACCGACGCGGCTGAAGCCCTTTTGTCCATAAACTCTCCGCCGAGGTCCACTGTGGACGTTCAAGTGCCTTCAGCTATTGCTTTGGCTCCGACCGTCCAGCCCCAGCCATTGAACTTGCATGATAACCTTGTCTCGGGCTGGGAGGAGGGATGGGCAGCGTCTTTTACAATGGATGCCGTTACTTTGGCCGATCACTTCTTCACGGGAATGACTCAGGTACCTTTTCCCCTTCCTTGGTTGTCTGTGTTTATACTTATGGCCTTCATTTCACTATGCAGCAATGGGCACTGAGTCATGCGGCGAGCCGGGCGTTAGTAGACAACACCCGAGCACGCCGGGAGGCTGAGAGACGGGTGAGGGACCTAGAAGCTCGAGTGGCGCAGAGCACCCTTCCTTCTGGTGACCAGGATTTGGACCAGCTGCGCTCGGAAATAACCGCTCTAAGGTCTCATATATCGGAGCTGGAGACCCGTTCTGAGGAAGAGCAGCGGTTGGCGACTCAGTCAGCGGCGCAGACGGAGCGTCTGACTAACCGGGTGGCTCATTTGGAGGGCGAAAACAAGACCCTCAAGAGCCGGTATAACCGAGCTCATGCCGACCTGGCCAAGATGACAACCGACGCAAAGGAGCTCAAGCAGAAATTTAAGGAGTCGGACGCAGCTCGTCACCAAACTCAGCTTGCACCGAAGAACAAAGAGACAGAGCTAGCTGCCCAACAAGAGGCCTTCCATAATTTGGAACTTCAGCTAGTGGGCAAGGATGCGCAGCTGGCTATCCGAGAGACCACCATCTCGGGACAGGAAGGTGCGCTTGCCCGACTCGAGAAGGAACTGAAGGATTATAAGTCAGGCGAGTCGGCTCGGATTGAAGCCGCCCGAGTAGCCTACATTCAGTCAGACTCCTTCCTGAATTTGATTTCTGAGCGGACTGGTGGCATGATTAAGTACGGAGCCATAGGCGCCATCCAGCAATTAACTGAGGCCGGCCATCTTCCCGAGGACCTTCCACCAGACGCGGTGACGCTGAGGCGGATTAAGGCCTCGATTCCTGAAGACGCCTTTCCCCCCTTTACCTAGGATCAATTTTCCTAAGCTTACCTAGGTTGGAGACCCCGACCTCCTTTTGTCCGAGCTAGTGCCCAGCCCGTCTCCTTCTCGTCTTTAATTTCTCAAATTTCTGTAATGATATTCGACCTCCTGACTTGGCCTCCAAGGCCTAATTTTGTAATGGTCTCAAGCTTTAGTTTATTTCGGCAAGCTTTTCTTTTTCTTCGTTTCGTCTAGCTGCTTTCGTCATGCAAGATTTTCGCTAAGTGTCGTTTGTTTGATGCACTTTCCCCTTTCGCCGAAGGCTGATACTGCGAATCGTACACCCACACTCTACCGAGCATGGGTTGCTCGGGGTGCATAAATCACTATCGCAACATAAACTCCCTCAGGTCGATTCGAAAAATTGGCTAAGTGCTGGGAGCTCGGCTTATCTAAGCCCTTGATCTCTCAGTCAGGCCGTTGCCTGGAGCCCAGGCATATCGTTCGGCCGGGTGAGTATCTTGACTTAGCGCTTTACCTCGACCTCAACGAATTATCCTTATTGACTAAGCCCTGTTGGCTTGTGTGCGCGGGCTCGACTATTTCAGCTTTATCAAGCTGATCTGACATCGTTTTCGTTTTTCAGAACCTGAGGAGCCACGCCCGGGGTGTTCATTTGAGTTTCCTTAGCTCAATCTTTTAGTTCAACTCAAAAATTTAGCTAAGTGTTAAGCGTTCGGGCGATTCGCGCTGCTATTCTTCCGATCCGGGCCTTTTTCCCTGACTCGGGATCATAGCTCAGTTAGATCAGTATTTTGACTTAGAGATGACATTTGGTCAGGAGCACAACCGGATCCAGTGATTTCGCTCGGTCAGGTCCTTAGACCCTGGATCGTCGATATGTATTGCCGAAAGATAATGAATCATATTTGTCTTCGAGCAAGAGCCTGGACACCGTCCGACTTACCCTGATCGGGCGTGGATCGCCACGCCCGACCGGGCCCGACCGAACGTGGAATGCCACGCCCGATCGGTGCCGATCCGGTGGGTGCGTGAGAGCAAGCCCACTTATAACTTGCCTTAGCAAGAGTCTGGACACCGTCCGACTTACCCTGACCGAACGTGGATCGCCACGCCCGACCGGGCCCGACCGAACGTGGAACGCCACGCCCGATCGGCGCCGATCCGGTGGGTGCGTGAGAGCAAGCCCACTTATAACTTGCCTTAGCAAGAGTCTGGACACCGTCCGACTTACCCTGACCGAACGTGATCGCCACGCCCGACCGGGCCCGACCGAACGTGGAACGCCACGCCCGATCGGCGCCGATCCGGTGGGTGCGTGAGAGCAAGCCCACTTATAACTTGCCTTAGCAAGAGTCTGGACACCGTCCGACTTACCCTGACCGAACGTGGATCGCCACGCCCGACCGGGCCCGACCGAACGTGGAACGCCACGCCCGATCGGCGCCGATCCGGTGGGTGCGTGAGAGCAAGCCCACTTATAACTTGCCTTAGCAAGAGTCTGGACACCGTCCGACTTACCCTGACCGAACGTGGATCGCCACGCCCGACCGGGCCCGACCGAACGTGGAACGCCACGCCCGATCGGCGCCGATCCGGTGGGTGCGTGAGAGCAAGCCCACTTATAATTTGCCGTGGTTGTTTCCCTTGGGAAGCTGGAGTTGGTCTTTATCATCGCTCTTTCTGATTACAGTTACAAGAGTTATTCCGCTCCACTCTCCTGACGACACAATTTTAAATGCACTGCACTCCAAGGTCTTCCGAGTCGCTTTCCTTGAGCGTCCTGTAGATAATAGGCTCCCGACCCCAGCGCCTCGACCACCAGGAACGGACCACTCCACGGGGGCTCCAGCTTGCCTACTTCTCCCACTGGCTTGACTCTTTTCCAGACCTTGTCCCCCACCTGGAAATGTCGAGGTATGACCTGTTGGTTGTATCTGTTCCGCATCCTTTGTTGGTAAGCGGCCATGCGAACTGAAGCCTTAGCGCGGACCTCCTCGATCAGATCTAATTCAGCTCGTCTTTTCTCAGCATTGTCTTCTCCATACAATTGTCTTCTGTCCGACTCACAGCCGACCTCCATGGGGACGACCGCTTCACTCCCATATACTAACTGGAAAGGAGTGCATCCTGACCCTTCTTTGGGTGTGGTCCGAAGGGCCCATAGGACACCGGGCAGCTCATCTACCCAGGACCCGCCGACCTGATCCAGCTTAACTCTAAGCCCTTTCAGGATTTCTCTATTGGCGACTTCGGCCTGGCCATTACTCTGGGGGTACGCCACGGAAGTGAAGGCCTGCTTGATCCCAAATTCTTTGCACCAGTTTCTGATTATCCGACCTTGAAATTGTCGACCATTGTCTGATACCAGCTTGTGAGGAATGCCATACCGACACAAAATATTCTGCCAGAGGAATTTCTTCACCGCCTGCTCAGTGATCCGGGCCAGGGCTTCTGCTTCAACCCACTTGGAGAAGTAATCTACTGCTACCAACAGGAATTTTTTCTGACCAGCTGCCCTGGGAAAGGGTCCCACTATATCCATGCCCCACTGATCAAAGGGACATGATACGGTGGAAGTTCGCAACATCTCCACCGGTCGGTGTGAGAGGTTTTGATACTTCTGGCAAGATAAACAAGAAAGAGCTATCTTCTCTGCATCCTTTTGGAGAGTCGGCCAAAAATAACCGGCTAGTAGAACCTTCCGAGCCATGGACCGACCTCCTGAATGATTTCCGCAGCACCCCAGATGCACTTCCCTGAGCACATAATCCGCCTCTTCCTTCCCGAGGCATCTGGCTAGAGGTCGGGAAAAGACCCGCTTATACAACGCGTCTCCTATCAGGGTGAATCGGGCTGCTCTGATCTTCAATATCCGAGCTTGCTCGGGGTTGTTCGGCAGGGCCCCCTCCTTCAGGTAAGCGATGAATGGAGCTCTCCAATCCCCTCCTATCTCTGCTTCCGCTTCCCTCTCGAATTGAGCCACCAGCATGACCTGGGGCGAAGGTTTGGGGAAAATCCATGGACGCACAGAGCTGGCCAGCCTAGCTAGCTCGTCCGCCTTGGCGTTGTCCCCTCTGGGGATCTGGATAAGCTGGACTTCTTGAAATTCTGCTTGTAACTTCTGGTATGCTTCTACATAGGCCTGTAGCTTCTCGTCGTTTACTTCAAACCGCCCGGCCACCTGCTGAGTCACTAACTGAGAATCAGAATGCAGGATGACCCGAGTGGCCCGACCTGTCTGGCCGCCTGGAGGCCGGCAAGAGAGGCCTCATACTCCGCCTGATTATTAGTAGCTTGGTATTCTAGTCGCACCGCGAGATGAATGAGATCTCCTTTAGGAGACATCACAGAATGCCTAAGCCACTTCCTACCCGGGTGGCCGACCCATCCACGTATATTTCCAGACACCCTCTTCTTCCTCTGTATGAAGTTCACTCAAGAAATCTGCCAAGGCCTGAGCTTTGATCGCCGTTCTGGGTTGATACTGAATGTCATACTCGCTTAGTTCAGTTGTCCATTTGACCAACCGACCCGAGACTTCCGGATTGATCAAGACCTTCCCGAGTGTGCTATTGGTCAGCACTCGGATAGGATGGGCCAGAAAGTAGGGTCTCAGTCGCCGAGCCATCAACACCAGGACATAAGCCAACTTCTCGAGTGTAGTGTACCTACACTCGGCTTCTTTAAGTAGATGCCCAAAGAAATAGACCGGTTGCTGCTCGGTCTCTTTCTGGGTTACAAGCACAGCACTAACAGCTTCTTCAGTAGTAGATAAATAAACATACAAGGGTTCTCCTTCTTCCGGTTTGGCTAGCACCGGCAAACCGGCTAAGTAGGTCTTCAACTCTTCAAAAGCTCGGTCACAATCAGCATCCCACTGGAACTTGGAAGCTCTGCGCAAGATCTTGAAGAACGGCAGACTCCTGGTGGCCGACCGAGAGATAAACCGAGATAAGGCTGTAATCCTTCCGGTCAGGCGCTGGACCTCCCTCAGGTTTCTTGGCGGTGGCATGTCCAGCAGGGCTTGCACTTTATTCGGGTTGGCTTCTATCCCCCGCTCGGTCCAGCAGAGCTGCTCTTTGAAGACTTTATTCATCAGCCTTTGATAAGTTGCCCCAGCATTTTTGAGTCCGAATGGCATAACTGTGTAGCAATAGGTGCCTTCAGCAGTGACAAAACTGACCTTCTCTTGATCTTCCAAATGCTAAGGGTACTTGATGATATCCTTGGTAGGCATCCAACATGCAGATGAGTTCATTCCCAGCGGTAGAGTCTACCATCTGATCTATCCGGGGGAGCGGGTAGCAGTCCTTAGGGCAAGCTTTGTTGAGATCCCTAAGTCAATACAGACCTCCACTTGTCACCCGGCTTGGAGACCAGCACACATTGCTAACCAAGCCGGGAATTGGACTCCTGGACATGCCCTGCTTCCAACAATCTCTCCACCTCGGCCTGAATGATCTTGTTTTGTTCAGGGCTGAAATCTCTTTTCTTCTGTTTGACAGGTCGGGCGTCGGGGTACACGTGCAGCTTGTGCTCCATTACTTCCGGTTTGACCCTTTCAGATCTTGCTGGGACCAGGCAANTTTGCGGGCATGACTCAGGTACCCTCTTCCCTTCTTTGGTTGTCTGTGTTCACACTCCTGACCTTTACCTCACTACGCAGCAATGGGCCCTGAGTTATGCGGCGAGCCAGGCATTGGTGGAGAACACCCGAGCGCGCCGGGAGGCTGAAAGACGAGTGAGAGACCTGGAAGCCCGAGTGGCGCAGGGCAACCTTCCTTCGGGCGACTCGGGCCTGGACCAGCTGCGCTCAGAGATAACCGCTTTGCGGTCTCATGTGTCAGAGTTGGAGACCCGTTCTGCGGAAGAGCAGCGGTTGGCGACTCAGTCAGCGGCGCAGACGGAGCGTCTGACTAACCGGGTGGCTCATTTGGAGGGCGAAAACAAGACCTCAAGAGCCGGTATAACCGAGCTCATGTCGACCTGGCCAAGATGACAACCGACATCAAGGAGCTCAAGCAGAAATTTAAGGAGTCGGACGCAGCTCATCACCAAACTCAGCTTGCATTGAAGAACAAAGAGATAGAGCTAGCTGCCCAACAAGAGGCCTTCCGTAATTGGAACTTCAGCTAGTGGGCAAGGATGCGCAGCTGGCTATCCGAGAGACCACCATCTCGGGCCAGGAAGGTGCGATTGCCCGACTCGATAAGGAACTGGCGGATTATAAGTCAGGCGAGTCGGCTCGGATTGAAGCCGCCCGAATAGCCTACCTTCAGTCAGACTCCTTCCTAAATTTGATTTCCGAGCGGACGGGCGGCATGATTAAGTACGGAGCCATAGGCGCCATCCAGCAATTGACTGAGGCCGGCCATCTTCCCGAGGACCTTCCACCAGATGCAGTGACGCTGAGGCGGATTAAGGCCTCTATCCCTGAAGACGCCTTTCCCCCCTTTACCTAGGATCAACTTTCTTAAGCTTTCCTAGGTTGGCAGCCCCGACCTCCTTTTGTCCGAGCTAGTGCCCAGCCCGTCTCCTTCTCATCTTTAATTTCTCAAATTTTTGTAATGATATTCGACCTCCTGACTTGGCCTTCAAGGCCTAATTTTGTAATGGCCTTAAGCCTTAGCTTATTTCGGCAAGCTTTTCCTTTTCTTCGTTTCGCCTAACTGCTTTTGCCGTGCCAGATTTTCGCTAAGTGTCGTTCGTTTGCTGCTCTTTCCCTTTTCGCCAAAGGCTAATACTGCGAATCGTACATTCACACTGTACCGAGCATGGGGGGCTTGGGACGCATAAATCATGGTCGCACCATAAACTACCTCAGGTCGATTTGAAAAATCGGCTAAGTGCTGGGAGGTCGGCTTGTCTAAGCCCTTGATCTCTCAGTCAGGCCGTCGCCTGGAGCCCAGGCCTACCGTTCGGCCGGGTGGGTGTCTTGACTTAGCGCTTTACCTCGACCTTAACGAATTATCCTTATTGACCAAGCCCTGTTGGCTTGTGTGCGCGGGCTCGACTATTTTAGCTTTATCAAACTGATCCAACATCGTTTTCGTTTTTTAGAACCTGAGGAGCCACGCTCGGGCTGTTCACTCGAGTTTCCTTAGCTCAATCTTTTAGTTCAACTCGACAATTTAGTTAAGTGTTAAGCGTTCGGGTGATTCACGCTGCTATCCTTCCGATCCGGGCCTTTCTCCCTGACTCGGGGTCATAGCTTAGTTAGATCAGTATTTTGACTCAGAGATGACATCTGGTCCGGAGCACAACCGGATCCAGTGATTTCGCTCGGTCAGGTCCTTAGACCCTGAATCGTCGATACGTATTGTCGAGAGATAATGAATCATATCTGTCTTTGAGCAAGAGTCTGGACACCGTCCGACTTACCCTGATCGGGCGTGGATCGCCACGCCCGACCGGGCCCGACCGAACGTGGAATGCCACGCCCGATCGGCGCCGATCCGGTGGGTGCGTGAGAGCAAGCCCACTTATAACTTGCCTTAGCAAGAGTCTGGACACCGTCCGACTTACCCTGACCGAACGTGGATCGCCACGCCCGACCGGGCCCGACCGAACGTGGAACGCCACGCCCGATCGGCGCCGATCCGGTGGGTGCGTGAGAGCAAGCCCACTTATAACTTGCCTTAGCAAGAGTCTGGACACCGTCCGACTTACCCTGACCGAACGTGGATCGCCACGCCCGACCGGGCCCGACCGAACGTGGAACGCCACGCCCGATCGGCGCCGATCCGGTGGGTGCGTGAGAGCAAGCCCACTTATAACTTGCCATAGCAAGAGTCTGGACACCGTCCGACTTACCCTGACCGAACGTGGATCGCCACGCCCGACCGGGCCCGACCGAACGTGGAACGCCACGCCCCGATCGGCGTCGATCCGGTGGGTGCGTGAGAGCAAGCCCACTTATAACTTGCCGTAGCAAGAGTCTGGACACCGTCCGGCTTACCCTGACCGAACGTGGATCGCCACGCCCGACCGGGCCCGACCGAACGTGGAACGCCACGCCCGATCGGCGCCGATCCGGTGGGTGCGTGAGCACGAGCTCACTTATAACTTGCTGTAGCAAGAGTCTGGACACCGTCCGGCTTACCCTGACCGAACGTGGATCGCCACGCCCGATCGGGGCCGATCCGGTGGGTGCGTGAGCACGAGCTCACTTATAACTTGCTGTGATTGTTTCCCTCAGAAAGCTGGGGTTGGTCTTTATCATCGTTGTTTCGGATTACAGTTACAAGAGTTATTCTGCTCCACTCTCCTCACGGTACAATTTTAAATGTACGGCACTCCAAGGTCTTCCGAGTCGTTTTCCTTGAGCATCCTGCAGATAATAGGCTCCCGACCCCAACGCCTCGACCACCAGGAACGGGCCACTCCATGGAGGCTCCAGCTTGCCTACTTCTCCAACTGGCTTGACTCTTTTCCATACCCTGTCCCCCACTTGGAAATGTCGAGGTATGACCTGTTGGTTGTATCTATTTCGCATCCTTTGCTGGTAAGCGGCCATACGGACTGCAGCCTTAGCGCGGACCTCCTCGATCAGATCTAACTCGGCTCGTCTTTTCTCCGCGTTGTCTTCTCCATACAATTGTCTTCTGTCCGACTCACAACCGACCTCCATAGGAACTACCGCTTCACTCCCATAGACTAACTGAAAGGGGGTGTAGCCCGACCCCTCTTTGGGTGTGGTTCGAAGGGCCCATAGGACACCCGGAAGCTCATCCACCCAAGATCCACCGACCTGATCTAGCTTGGCTCTGAGCCCTCTCAGGATTTCTCTGTTGGCTACCTCGGCCTGACCATTACTCTGGGGGTATGCCACGGAAGTGAAGGCCTGCTTGATCCCAAATTCCTTGCACCAATTTTTGATTATCCGGCCTTGAAATTGCCGACCATTGTCCGATACCAGCTTATGCGGTATGCCGTATCGGCACAAGATATTCTGCCACAGGAATTTCTTCACTGCTTGTTCAGTGATCCGTGCTAAGGCTTCCGCCTCGATCCACTTAGAGAAGTAATCTACTGCCACTAGCAAGAACTTTTTCTGACCGGCTGCTCTGGGGAATGGCCCGACTATGTCCATGCCCCATTGGTCGAAGGGACAGGACACGGTGGAAGCCCTCAGCATCTCGACAGGTCGGTGTGATAGGTTTTGATACTTCTGGCAAGATAAACAAGAAAGAGCTATCTTCTCTGCATCCTTTTGGAGAGTCGGCCAAAAATAACCGGCTAGCAGAACCTTCCGAGCCATGGATCGACCTCCTGAATGATTTCCGCAGCACCCCAAATGCACTTCCCTGAGCACATAATCTGCCTCTTCCTTCCCGAGGCATCTGGCTAGAGGTCGGGAAAAGGCGCGCTTATACAACGCGTCTCCTATCAGGGTGAATCGGGCTGCTCTGATCTTCAATATCCGAGCTTGCTCGGGGTTGTCCGGCAGAGTCCCCTCTTTCAGGTAAGCGATGAATGGAGCTCTCCAATCCCCTCCTACCTCTACTTCCGCTTCCCTCTCGACTTGAGCCACCAGCATGACCTGGGGCGAGGGTTTGGGGAAAATCCACGGATGGACAGAGCTGGCCAGCCTAGCTAGCTCGTCCGCCTTGGCATTGTCCCCTCTGGGGATCTGGATAAGCTGGACTTCTTGAAATTCTGCTTGTAACTTCTGGTATGCTTCCACATAGGCCTGTAGCTTTTCGTCGTTTACTTCAAACCGCCCGGCCACCTGCTGAGTCACTAACTGAGAATCAGAATGCAGGATGACCCGAGCAGCCCCGACCTGCCGGGCCGCCTGGAGGCCAGCCAAGAGGGCCTCATACTCCGCCTGATTATTAGTAGCTTGGTATTCCAGTCGCACCGCGAGATGAATGGGATCTCCCTTAGGAGACATCAACAGAATGCCTAAGCCACTCCCTACCCGGGTGGCTGACCCATCCACGTATATTTTCCAGACACCCTCTTCTTCCTCTGTATGAAGTTCACTCAAGAAATCTGCCAAGGCCTGAGCTTTGATCGCCGCTCTGGGTTGATACTGAATGTCATACTCGCTCAGTTCAGTCGTCCATTTGACCAACCGACCAGAGACTTCCGGATTGATCAAGACTTTCCCGAGTGTGCTATTGGTCAGCACTCGGATAGGATGGGCCAGAAAGTAGGGTCTCAGTCGCCGAGCCATCAACACCAGGACATAAGCTAACTTCTCGAGTGTAGTGTACCTACACTCGGCTTCTTTAAGTAGATGCCCAAAGAAATAGACCGGTTGCTGCTTGGTCTCTTTCTGGGTTACAAGCACAGCACTAACAGCTTCTTCAGTAGTAGATAAATAAACATACAAGGGTTCTCCTTCTTCCGGTTTGGCCAGCACCGGCAAACCGGCTAAGTAGGTCTTCAATTCTTCAAAAGCTCGGTCGCACTCGGCGCCCCATTGAAACTTGGAAGCTTTGCGCAAGATCTTGAAGAACGGCAGACTCCTGGTGGCCGACCGAGAGATAAACCGAGATAAGGCTGTGATCCTTCCGGTCAGGCGCTGGACCTCCCTCAGGTTTCTTGGCGGTGGCATGTCCAGTAGGGCTTGCACTTTACTCGGGTTGGCTTCTATCCCCCGCTCGGTCAAGATGTACCCCAGGAATTTCCCGCTCTTGGCCCCGAACAAACATTTCGCAGGGTTAAGTTTAAGGCCGTACCTCCGGAGAGTGCCGCAGGTCTCTCGGACATCGGCTATGAGGTCGGCAGCCTGGGAGGACTTGATGAGAATGTCATCAACGTACACCTCCACGTTTCTTCCGAGCTGCTCCTTGAAGACTTTATTCATCAGCCTTTGATAAGTTGCCCCAGCATTTTTGAGTCCAAAGGGCATAACCGTGTAGCAATAGGTACCTTCAGCAGTGACAAAACTGACCTTCTCTTGATCTTCCATTGCTAAGGGTACTTGATGATATCCTTGGTAGGCATCCAACATGCAGATGAGTTCATTCCCGGCGGTAGAGTCTACCATCTGATCTATCCGGGGGAGCGGGTAGCAGTCCTTAGGGCAAGCTTTGTTGAGATCCCTAAAGTCAATACAGACCCTCCACTTGTCACCCGGCTTGGAGACCAGCAAAACATTGGCTAACCAAGCCGGGAATTGGACCTCCCGGACATGCCCTGCTTCCAGCAATCTCTCGACCTCGGCTTGAATAATCTTGTTTTGTTCGGGACTGAAATCTCTTTTCTTCTGTTTAACAGGTCGGGCGTCAGGGTAAACATGCAGCTTGTGCTCCATAATCTCGGGCCTGACCCCTCTCAGATCTTGCTGAGACCAGGCGAACACATCTTGATTCTGAGTCAGACACTCTATCAGCTGTTGCCGGAGGTCAGTCGGCAGCTCCGGAGCTATTCTCACCCTGGTCTCTTCTCGGTCGGGCAATAATTGGACCTCTTCTCTTTCTTCTTTCATCTCATCCCAGGGGGAGGGCTGAGAGGATTGCACCATGTTACAACTGACGGGGGCAGTTCGGCAGGCCTTGCTGACTTCTACTCGGACATCATCAACATAACATCGGCGGGCGACCTTCTGATCTCCTTTGGCTTCCCCAACTTGGTCACCCACTGGGAATTTGACCTTTAAGTAAAAGGTGGACACCACGGCCCTGAATTCGTTCAGCACTGGCCGACCCAATATGGCATTGTAGGCTGAGGGGGCATCCACTACCAGGAAGGTGGCCCACCTGGTTCTCCTCAAGGGTTCTTCGCCGAGTGATATGGCCAGCTTGATCTGACCCAAAGGTTGTACTTCATTTCCAGTGAATCCGAACAGAGGTGTGGCCACGGGTCGGAGCTCGGCCACTTCAATTTGCAACTGCTCGAAAGCTTTTAAGTACAGGATATTCACCG
Organism: Boesenbergia rotunda; assembly: GCA_024364735.1. Classification (NCBI taxonomy): domain Eukaryota; kingdom Viridiplantae; phylum Streptophyta; class Magnoliopsida; order Zingiberales; family Zingiberaceae; genus Boesenbergia; species Boesenbergia rotunda. The sequence continues at coordinate 421,083 of JAGFNQ010000326.1, read as the reverse complement.
AACTTCCCGTATCCACAATAGTTCTGTGGATCTGGTAGTTGGCTATGATCGCAGTGATGACCAAGGCGTCCTCATGAGGGACTTCTATTCCTTGCAAATCTGATGGGCCGAAGCTGATCTGCGGGCCTTGAGCCTGGGCGGAACTGCAACCCACTTGGTATATGTCAAGTCGCCTAGCCTGCGACTTCCGAGCCCTATTGGAATCTCCATAGGTGGGGCCTCCAGAAATCACGTGAATGGCCCCGTGCACTGCGTTCCGTTGGTTGGCTTGTTCCTCATTAACATTGTCGCGCTCGGGAGAGGCGGGGGTCGGGAACAGTTGTCTGGCCGAGGAAGCGGCTGGCCGAGCCGGGGACTCTGGTTGGCGTGGTGACGTCCTTCCCCGACCTCGACCGCCTCCTTGGTGAGCTCCTCTTGGGCTTCCTCGACCAGCACGACCCCGACCTCTGCCGGCCTGCCAACAATCTTGCAAGTCGTGTGTATGGCTGTTATGGAAAGAGCAGTAAGGTTGCCACCTGGAAGGGATACAACCTTGGGCCACTTGTTGAACTATTCCCCTCTCGGCTATCGGCCGGTGTCCCATCGCTCTGGGGCTTCTAAGAGGCCCTCCAGGAGGTGCATTCCTGTGATGTTGCTGAGGGTTTTCGGGCGTAGGCCTGACCTCCGGCCGCCTGGCAGCCTGTGCTTCTTCAACGTCCACGTATTTGCTGGCTTTCCCCAAAAGGCTTTCGAAATCCTTCGGAGGTTTTCGGATCAGAGATCTGAAGAACTCGCCCTCTTGCAAGCCTTGAGCGAAGGCACTGACCAACACCTCGGACGTAGCAGTGGGAACGTCCAGCGCCACTTTATTAAACCTATTGATATAGGCCTTCAAGGGCTCCTTAGAGCCCTGCTTCATGGTAAACAGGTTCAAGCTGGTCTTGTGATGTCTCTTACTACTGGCAAAATGCTGCAGAAATAATCTTTTGAAATCAGAGAAATCCTTGATTGATCCTTCGGGAAGCCTGTCAAACCACCGCTGGGCTGGTCCGGCCAGAGTGGTCAGGAAGGCCCTGCACTTAACACCATCCGGGTACTGGTGCAGCATCGAGGCGTTTTCAAATTTCTTTAAGTGCTCCTCCGGGTCAGTAGCCCCTCCATATTCGGGAATAGACAGGAGTCGAAAGTGTTTCGGGAGCGGCTCCTGTAGAATCCTATTAGAAAAGGGGAAACCCGTATGCTCTTCCGGGGTCGGCACAAGGGGGGCCTTCCCTTTACTGGCTCTGGCATGACTAGAAGTGGCTTCATGGGGGTCAGACTGCCCCGCTCCCTCCGCCGGCCCAAACAGTGCCGGGTGAAAATGAGGGCTCTCCCCCTGCCGTGCTCCTCCTTCGGTGCCCACGCGGGCAGTTTGCTCGGCCGGGCCCGCCTGAGCGGGTCGAGCCGCTGCTTGTTGCGCCTCCGCCAACTTCCTGGCTTTAGCTTCTACTAGCAGGTCGAGGTCTTCTTGCGAAAGCATCACGGCCATCCGATTGGAGTCGCTCATCTTCAGCTTTCGATCAGGTGAGATTCCCACAGACGGCGCCAAATTTGATCCCGTCGACAAGCGAAGATCGATTCTCTCTCGGAATGACTCGGTCTCACCAAGCCGACCCGGTCTGCTGTAGTTTGGGAGGTCGGACCGAAGTTGGGCTCTCCATATGGTGGAGTGGTTGCAAAATGGCAGCGAGCCTTCTTTGAAGCCCCAAGGGGGGTTTATATAGGAGAGAGGCAACTCTCTGCTGTGTCAGGGATGGCAAATCTCATTAAGGGATGGTCAGTTGACAGATAGTGATATTGACGGCCGCATTTAATGCTGTGAAACTGTCATAGCCGCCTGACCCTCATAAACACCTGACACATTGCCTAATGTGTCTCTTCTGTTCCCCCTTTTATTAGTGGCGGCTTTGCCAAGTAATGATCATGTCAGAGGGGATTATCTCTTGAGTATCTGATAAGAAGAGCTCATGCGATAGGAAAGCCTCTCAATTATTCAATCGTCTCCATATGATCATGAGTACCCGACCTCGGGCGTCCGACCTTGAAGGTCTTGACCCCGGACTGACGACCTCGGGGGTCCCGACCTCGGGCGTCCGACCTTGAAGGTCTTGACCCCGGACTGACGACCTCGGGGGTCCCGACCTCGGGCGTCCGACCTTGAAGGTCTTGACCTCGGACGGATGACCTTGAGGGTCCCGACCCTGGATGATCGGCCCCCTGGGCCCCGCCCCCAGGGTGATCTTCGATCAGACCTATTAACTGCCGGTTCAGATCGACAATTGAACCCGACCGAGCCCTCAATCCTTCTAAAAATCATACGCCCGGATCAATGCGTAAAAAGGTCAATTTATTACTTTGCCATAAAAATAACTTATTCAAAACCAGTTCGAAATTGAACTAATTTCGAAGTAAAAAAAGACTCTTTTATTTCATCGGTTCTATAAAATTACCGGTGTAATTGATCATATATGATTTTACAGGTCATATTGATTGACGAAGTAAATATTTTTTTTAACTGCACCACTATTTAATTTGTCGAAGTCTTTTGTGTTATATTACTCTGCCATTTGTTTATATTGTATAAGTAATTGATCATCTTTTATTGTCATATTTGACAAACTTCACCCAAAAATATATCCACAAATCTTAGCCCTAGTGAACTCCTACTTTTGATGTTGATTTATTCGCTTGGACAAATTTTGTCTCGACCAGTCGAGCATTCGACACGCGCAGGTCGTGCATGCACACAAATATACTTGATTCAGTACAAATTCGGACCCTAGATTTACACCCCCTGCCCACCCACGCGTGAGAGAGAGCCTCTCCACATGCATTTGTTCACAATTAACATACTTGTGAAATAATTTAACCTAACCAATATGTCTTAAACTCTCAACGTGAGACTAAAATTCCATTCACAATAATGTCTCTTTCCTCTCTATCTTTTTTTTTTTCATTCACTTGAATCCAACAACAAGCTTATTATCAACCACATGAAACTCCAAAAACTTCATGCTTAGAAATTTGTTTGTACCTTGTTTTTTTATATGTGTATTTGTTCTCCATGGCCTTCCAAATTTTTTTGTGGGGATTTGATCGAACAGAAGAGATCACACAACCTGTCTTGAAAAGACATTAGGAAGAACAATTTGTCCGTCCAATGAGTGAAGTTTGTCCCAACGAAACGGTCCAACTTGAATGCATTAAAAACGGACTCGGAACTCAACCAATGGCTTCCATTGTAATAAGAACAGATCAAACTAATTTTTTTTTAAGTAAAGGGTGAGGTGTGGATAGCCCGACCCGAACCAATGGCTTCCATTCGGATGTGTTTCCCGATCCTAATTTTTCCCCCCTACCAAGTCTTTTCTATATAGTCAGCGGTGCCGCCTTCGTAAACAACTTCCTCTTGAATTTCAATAATTGAACAACCATCAAACCTTTCCATCGGATAAAATCTTAAAAAACAATCCTCCCTTCTAATTCGAACGAGTCGAATCCGTGTCGCCTGCCTTCTCCATTTCTCGGTCAATTGCTTCCTCATCAATTTCCTCCTCGTGCACAAATTAAGACAGCGAAAGAGAAAATCCCAAGAAACTTAACAAGCCATGGCCAACTCCTTCCTCCGCAGGCTCAAGAGCCGGGCCTCCCACGTCCTCCGATCAAGCATCCGCTCTACCAAATTGGCCCTCACCGACGTCACTCTCGCGCAGCTGTGAGTCTACCTTAATTCTTTTCTCGTCCCTTGTCCTTCCATCTGTAACCCCTTTCGTTTGATCAGGCTCGCCGAAGATGCAACCAGGAGCAAGCCATGGCCGCCGAAGGACACGGGGAGGACGCTGCGTTTGATCTCGCAGCGCTCGTTCGAGGTCGACGATTTCCGGAGAGTCTCAGAGATTCTGCACAAGAGATTCGAGAAATTTGATGGGAAGAGGTGGAGGAGTAGCTACAAGGCGCTGCTACTTGCTGAATATCTGCTGACTCATGGGCCGCTCAGCTTTGCCGACGAGTGGCAGAGCGACAGAGAGATCATAGAACGCATGCGCCGCTTCGAGCACGTAGACGAGAAGGGGTAAGCGCTAGCTAGCTAGCTCCTTGGGAGTTCATTCCGTTCGTTGTGATCGGTAATGGTGTTGCAGTTGCTTGCTGGATGCAGGTATAACTGGGGATTGACAGTGGAGAAGCAAGCAGAGAGAGTGCTGCGGCTGCTGGAGAAAGGACCGTTTTTGAAGGAGGAGCGCGACCGGCGGCTTCGGAGGGGCTCATGGCTTGGTTTCCTTCCGGCGAGCGGATCGGTCGAAGATGATCAGTCGAGAAATGACAGCGAGAGTCTTGACACTGCGATCGTTGTTAGAAGAAGAAGAAGGATCGATCAGGGCGAGGAATTGATGCCGCTGCTGTCGTGTGAGGAAGGGAGAATGATTGAAGTCTTGAGTCACCAACTGTAATGCCCTGTTCTGTTTACTGGGAGATGAGGAGGAAAGGACTGGTGCGGGTGAGAGAAGCGATAATTGTATATCTGTTTTTTCGTGTTTGTTTAATCGATGAATTGTACCTGAATCCAATCCCAAAGGAGAGACACCTGTGAATTCTTGCCTGTTAGATCCTTGTGTAAATTTATTTCCCAAATAATTATTTCTCCAGAAATTTGAAATTTACTCTCCTGACAATAGCCCTTGATAGCCCTTAATTATGCCGGTGGAGATATAGCTAGCTAGCCCTTGATAACTTGAAGCAATCAACAAATGATAATTTGTCATTGATGTTCGATTATTGCCTCTTTCGCCCTGCAATTGTGTAACATTTGAGGCTTATGAATTTCATCTAGGATACATGAGGTTGGTTGAAGGGGAGTCTTCGTTAGGACCGTAAAAGTCAAACAAAGTCAAGCTTTGCAGTGTTCAAACTTATTTGATAAGGTAATCGAGTTGAGTCGAAAATAAATTAAACCTTTGAAATGATTGTTCAAGCTTAGTTTGGTTCATTCTTTATGAGCTTGAGTTTGGTTCGACCTTGGTTTGAGTTTGACTCGTTTAAATGTTATCAAAATCTTAATTCAAGGTTGTTTGATTGTTTAAAATTTTCATCCTTTAAGCTTATCTGATTATTGAGCTTGATAATATAAACTTTCCTCCAAATGGGGCGCGAACCCTGGGACGCTAGGCTTCTAGACCGCTCACCGCGAGCGCTTTCTGATTTACCCTGGTGATCGGTGGGAAACTTCCATGGGGCGGGGTCGGTCATCCTAGGTTTGTCTGCTACCTGGTCCAACATTGATAATATAAACTTATTTATTTATTTTTCAATATTTTTTTATTTGTTTGATATATTGATAAAAATTTTATTGATAAATATTATTCACAAACATTAACGAGTTAAATATGTGCGCAAACTTATTTATTTAGTTTAACGAGTTGTTCATTTAATTGATCTTGTACGTATTGAACGAACATAAAATACTCTTATAAAGCTTAACACCAAATATGTTTATGAGCCCATATCGCAATTGAAATATTCTCCGATAATAGACAGCTTGATGTATCTCACAAACTGCACATGCCTGGATATTGCATGTACGGTCAACAAGCTAAGTCACAAGTATTCCAAACCACACCCATTGGACAACACTGATGCGAGTTCTTAGATATTTGAAATATACTTAACTACGGATTACATTACGGAAGATATCCCGCTGTCTTAGAGGGATACTGTGATGCTAATTGGATATCAGATATAAAAGATTCCAAATCCACTAGTGGATATGTATTCACGATCGGTGGGCGAGCAGTATCTTGGAAGTCTACTAAGCAAACGTGCATTGCTCGGTCAACTATGGAATCCGAGTTTATAGCACTAGACAAAGCAGCTGAATAGCTGTAGAATTTCTTAGAAGATATTTTGAGCTGGATGAAACCTGTGCCCGCCGTACTTATATATTGTGATTGTCAATCGACGATTGGAAGGGCATAGAGTAGTATGTATAATGGTAAGTCATGACATATACGTCGTAGACACAATACCATTAGGTAATTGATCTCGAATGGAGTGATTGTAATCGAGTATGTTAAGTCCAAAGATAATTTGGGAGATCCTCTCACGAAGGGGTTAAATCGAGATTAAGTATATTGCTCATCGAGAGGAATGAGATTAAAAATCTACAACTGAAATGACTGTAGCGGTAACCCAACCTTGTTGACTGGATATCCCAAGATCTTGGTTCAATGGGATAACGAAATTACAGATGTTATGTTACAGCATACGAGATATATTATCTCTATTCCAATCCTAGGATGAACATGTATTGTCCTACCACATGTAGTGAGGTTAATCTTATACTTTTAATGTTTTTTATACCTTTATAAGGTGGAATATGATAGAATACTCTTAATAGAAGTGTCACCTATGTGAGTGTAAAGACATGTCGTTTCAAAAAAACTCATGAATCCAAGATGATGTCCATGGTCAAAACGGAACCAACCAAGAGAACCAAAAGTAGGTGAGATAAGTCCCTGTGTGAGTGTTATTGTCTTAGTATACACAAGCAGCTGAGCAGTTCAAGATATCATATTTACTGTGCAACCTAGTATACTCGATAACATTCTACTATGGTAGGTTAAAGCCACAAGCTATCTCTTCCGATGCATTGACTTATCGATTAGACTTTTGTAAAGTGTCAGCATGCATATACGCATTAATTTCCATTCATACGGGGGATTGTTGGATATTGGGTCTTAAAAGACCAAATACGGTTTTGCACGGAAAAATCGAGATGTCATCAATCGATGAAAGTCATAATTGACAAACGAAATCTACGTTTCGCGTAGATGAATCTACACTATTAATTTCCTCAAAACCGATTACAGGTGAATAGAAATTAATTGTTTAAAGTCATCCCAAAAATAGCATAGAAGGAAATAGATGAGGAATAGTTCCACATCTATAAATTCCAAGGGTGTTTGTTTCCTTATATGTGTTGTTGTGTTAATGGAGTTAAAAAAAAGAAAAACACAGGTGATCTCTTCTTACAGGCGAGCAGGTGCTCGCACCTGCGAGTCCGCCATGCGCGCACGCGTGCAATGGGCGCTTTGTTGGCGCACTTTGCACTTCGCACGTACACATCGTCGCGAGGAGTATTGAGGAGCTTAAATTTATGCTACAGGTGACGTGACACTCGAGGTGACGTGTCATGTGACGTGGCAGTGCCTACGTGGCATTTGGGTAGGTACAGAAAGAGGTTTGGACTGCTGATTGGGCGAACGAATGACAACCGTTGGATCGAAGAGGGGTGCTAGATCGCAAGTGACGCGATATGGAGTGTTGATCACGAAGAGTCACGATCTGACTGTTGGTGATGAGACTTGATCCGAAGCGTCAGATCGAATCTAGCGGCTAAGATCAAAGGGGATCTGAAGGGTTACAACCATCCAGATTTGGCGGCTGAGATCAAGGGGCTATCTGAAGGGTTATAACCCTCTAAATCGAACGACCCAGATAAATCCTAAACCAAAGGGCACAGCCACTCACCAAAGGGTACCTCACCTCTTCCTTTGTATAAATAGAATCTCATAGATATTGGAATCATTCATTTAATCATCCAGAGTTCAAAAAGTATACATCTCATCTTCTGCATCCAGAGTCCAAAAAACTTACGAGAAGGTTCGTTGGTCTCGAAGTTTGAAGTGTTGTTATTTTGAGACATCGTCGTTGTATCTTGGGAAACGAATTGCTACTATTCGTGAGCACCTATAACGAAGCAATATCGTTTTACGAAAATAGTATCGAACACTAACTTCGATGATCTTATATCAATTTGTATTTTCCCCTATAACAACCCAACCGACTCATAAATGATAAACTCAGTCCAACCACCTCTAAAATAAAGTCATTTGTTCATTGAAGTGAGTAAATCCAATTATTGAAACTAAACCATCTTACACTAGAAAAAAAAAATGAAACAGCAGACAAATTGAACTGGGTGACCCCTACGAAGCCACCGTCACCAGGTAACGGGAAGCGCTCCTCAGTAGAAGCCAGCCCAGGTCGCGATTGGAGAAAATCTGCAAAAGGCCGTAGCTGGGGATCGAACCGCGGATGTATGGGTTAACAACTAGTGACTTTACCGCTGCACCATAGCCCTGGAGGCTCCATCTTACACTAGAGACTAGAGGGGAAATAGACTTGCTGGACTCTATGGCTTTAATATTTAAATTGAAAGTGGTTCTTCTTCTGGATTGAACTTATCCATATTTTATGTTTTGCAGTTTGACAATTTAGACAATTAGAAAACTAATTGATCTGCTAGATGACACCACTTAAGATTTACTATAATATATTATAGCTCCATATGGTCTAGTGGTTAGCAGGACGATGGACTTTGACTTCGAAAACCTGAGTCCAAATCTCTGATCGGTGGGCCTTTCATGCATGATGAAGATTGACATGGTATATACAAAGAGTAATAATACGTTTTAGGAAAAAATTCAAATAAAATTTAAAAAAAATGATATAGTAGTCAATATGTATACGTCCGATTGCTACCCGTTCATCATCCCGAATCAAACTATATTTTGGGGGCATGGCGAATCTGATCGCTGTAATTACGATGCCACGTCATTTCTTGAGATTTTTTTAAATTTTTTTTCTTAAACATATGATTTTTCATATTTATCTCATGTATAACACAGATGATGGATTTCTGACCTAACAATTAAAAGTCAATCGTTCAAAAATAATGACCTAAATTTACCTCTCTTTATATCTTTGGCATTTTTAGAGGTAGAGGATTTACCCTTCTAGAGGGACATTTGATTTTTTTTTTACCAGCTTTTGTTTTTAATTGTTGTACAAAAATGTTATTTAAAATAAGAGCAATCAAACCTAGCAGAAATTTAAGTATGAAATTCAATGAAAATAATCTGATATTTTTTTTACATATTCAATTACCGCCTGGACACTAACGATGACCTCCGACCGTCGTCCCGAATCAAACTATACCTTGGGACATTATGAACCCGTCGAAGATCGTTACAATTAGAGTGTCACGTCATTCCTATTGAATTTTATGCTACAAATTCTTACTACATATTATTTTTTTAAAATAAATATATTTTTTTCCAGAACGTAACACAAATGGTAGATGTAAGATATTTCTAATGTAATAATCAGGGATTTATTTTTAAAAATTGACGGTATAAATTTATCTTCCACCGTATCCATAAGATCTAAGTATAGAAGGACTATTAAAATGAAGGATCTTTTTTATCATAGTGTACTCTACGAGGAGATTACGATTCATTTCCCCTTCTAGATTTTAAATATGGAATAAAATTTTACAAGATCTCCAAAGCATTATTCTTATTCTTCCTTCGACATGAATTCCTCAAAAAAAAGTTTCAAAAAATATCTTACTTTGATTACCACAAGAATCCTATATCATTATGTAAATTTTTTTGAATTTTTTCCCTAAACATTCAATGAGTTTGTCCATCCTTAATTCAATTATTTTAAATATCCAGGAGATAGTGGCATTTCGATGTCAATACAAGATACTTAAAGTGGTATTAGAAATTATGGGTGGCCATTGTCATCAGGGCAGATTCTCCGTCCCACTTTGCCTTTTGTTCCGTCTGTTTCACTCGTCGACGACGGCCAGTGAGTCGTCCGATCGTCGATCGGAGACCACCGACTAATTCTTAGGGGGTGCTTGGTATATATTCGGAAATAGAAATAGATGTGATTGAGAGGTTAATGGGAATGAGAATGATTGCTGAATTGCTGGTGCTTGGTATAAATATTGGAATGAGTATTATTTCCATTAGGGGCTACTTGGTTTAGCTTAGATTAAGAAATAGATATCAACTAAAATTTTTTATTTTATTTTTATTAGTAAAAATTATAAAAATAATTACATACTCATGAATAAAACTATTTTATTTTAAAAAATACATAATATAATGAATATTTTTTGTGATAATTATATTGGATTCAATGATATTTTAATTCAATACTTATGTATTCCAGATTGATCGAAAGAACGACCTCTTACCAATCTTTTTTCTTAGTGTGGCCGAAACTCCAGATTGTATTAAACAATCAATCTGATTCACCAATATAGTTGAAACGCTAAAGTACTAATCTGTTCACAAAAATTATAGCAGCGACATAAGTAAAAGGAGTCACAAGTCACAACATTCTTATTTGAATACAGAGTTAAGTTGCAAATTTTCGTTCAAATATAAGCACAATGATAAGAAAGCATCAAAAGCAATTCAAACTACAAAAGTGGCAATTCAAGCTGTAAAAGTGACATTGTTTACTAATATTCTAAGATCAGACTACAAAATTTGTTAACAACTCCACCTATATCACATCCAAAAGAAAACCAAATGACATCTATTCATTATCAAATTATATTTTTCTCATAGGATCTGCAGTAATGATTCCTCAAAAGCATTACTATATAACCCATCCTAAAACACATTAAATCCTTCATATAGTTGAAAAGTAGATTACCATGCTAAATTTCATCCAGTTGAAAAACTAATCGAACATCTCAATCCTAAAAATTCTAACCAGATCAAATATTAACCATGGATCTCATAGAAAATAGAGAAAAAACCCTACCTAACCAAGAGAAAAAAATCCTAAATCAAAAGGGACGCTCACCTTTGTGATGAGCCGGAAGGGATCACCTTTGCAGGGAAGGAGGGTTGGCGATGCTCAAACCAAGATAGGAAAGCCGCGGTGAAGAGGGAAAGAGAAAGATTGGGCGTCGGGCGATGAGTAGAGAAGAGGGCAATCGACGAGGAAGAGGGTGTCGGCGTCGGGCTCGCTTGCACGAGGACGGAAACTGCAGGAGAGCTTCGGTGTCGACGGAAACTTGTGAAGGAGAAGAGAAACTTTCTCTCGGGCGATGAGGAGAGAAGAGGGTTGCGGCGTGATGAGGTTCGCGCGAGTGCGCTTAGGCGATAGGGGAATGGAAAGTTGATATCTAGGGGGGGAGAGGGGAATCAAAACTAGCATATGATATCCTTATTTTGATTCCCATTGAGCCCTTTCAAACATCTACCAAGTATCATATATGGAAATGAAATAAATTTCATTCTCATTCTTTACCCCTAAAACCCCCAACCAAGCAGCCCCTTATTGTCATTATCTTGACAAACTCAATGCAAGTATTTAGGGGAAAAAAGTTTTTGAGTTATTGAATTTGATTGCTAATTTATTAAAGTGTTGTCTAGATAATGAATTTATGAAAATGTCACCAATTTGCTTTTCAATATAAATATTGAAAACTAAAAGTTGTTGAGTTATCTTATATTTTCGGACAAAATAAAATCAATCTCTACCAATTTAATATGAGCGTTTAAAAATAGATTCGCAATTAACAAGATAGAATGCTTGTTTTTTTTGGCTCAATTTGCATACTTAGAATATTTATCTTTAGAAGATTCAGCTCAATTTACATTATTATAAACACTCAACTCTCACAGGGACAAACGATATAAAAGAAAATTATGCCTCCAAGATAACGAAGATTTTTCTTAATAATATAAAAGAAAATTATGCCTTTAAGATAGCAAAGATTTCTCTTAATACATTTTCCATGATGTTTAATGGGAGTATCATAAATTGACATGAATGATGTTGCCCACACATCGTCTGTTAAATCCGAAACTTGAAGGGGGCTGTTTGCTAAAAATTTCCAAAATCAGGGGCGAAATTCGAATTAACTATAATGGGTTGGACTTAAATGCAAAAATGCCATTATAAGAGCCGATTAGGGCTCATTGGCCGCAGGCGTTTCCTCCACAGCCGCAGCCAAGCGCCCCCGCGCCCGTGCCCTAGCCGCAAACACCGCCCCTTCGCCTCCTTCCCTGCTCGAGCGAAGCCAATAGCCGCCACCACCGATCCCTTCGTCTCCCTCCTCGATTGGCACCGGCCACCGCAAACCCTAGATCAGAGGCCTCCCCTTCGTCATCGCCACCACATCTAGACACCGACTCTCGCCTATCTCTACCTAGGTTGGGTGGACCAGAGGGCGACCACGAGGCGACAATTCAGGGAGAAAACAAAGGGCTCGTCGAGGGATCACCTTGAGGGTAAGCTAAGGTTCTCTTTTATGCCTTGCCTAATCGTTTGGGGATAATCTTGATTTCCTCTTGGTAATGCAATGGCTGCGCTGACGATCCTTCATGTATGGTGGGTGTTGTTCTGATCACAGAATTTTTAGAGGGCTAAGTGGTTCTGTGCTTCGGGCAAGCTAAGCAGCCTAAGTCGGAGCTGTGGCAGATCCCTGCCGTGTGTTCCTTGAGGTAAGCTCAATTCGATTGTGGATTGAAGTTAGAGTTTCCTTGGATTACCTTCTCCTCAATCGCTTCAGCCCAAGCGCAATGGTCGATTGATGATGCTTTCATTAATCCATGTGTTGCAGCTCACCATTCGGTCAACTGCTGTTATCGGCCTCCATTTCCTGCTAAAGTCCACTACCAGAGAAGGAGATCAATCAAGGTATATGAGTAATTACTAGAGGAATTGTTGTAATTGCTCCCAATATTGGATTAACGGTTAAGGTTATTTGTGAACAAGATTAAGCAATAGGTAGGTCCTGTATATTTGAATGTGATAATTGGATGTGGATCTGTGTTTTTGAGTTGGGTTAGGTTTAGATTAAACATAAGTTGAACCTAATTGTGATAAGTGGGTTTAATTAGGGATTAATCAATAATCAAGGATTTAAACCTAATCTTACGAGGTTGAATTGAAATTGAACCTAAACCTTAATTACGTGGGGTAATTGGGGACCTTCCCATTTAATTAGACGTGATTAAACGAACAGGGACAATTGGGTAAACCCTAATACGGATTAGAGATTAATTAGCTAGTTACTAATTTTGTAATAGCTAATTTAAAATGTGTCCTTTACACAGGGACTTGACTGGATCTATTATTGCGGATTATTGACGGGGGTTCTTTCTGCTTGTGATACGGTCTTCCACTCTTGGAGGCGGGTACCCTTTGACTTATCTCTTTTGATATTGTCATGTGATTATGCATAGACTGTTATAGATAGCAGTAAGATTATACGCTATTCCTGTTTAGTATGCCTGTTCTGGATACTTGTTGGTTATCCCTGTTTATTATGCCTGTTCTGGATATCTGTTGTTTATCCCGGAGTTATTATACCTGTTATGGATACATGTGGTTTATCCCTGAGTTATTATGTTGTAGTTCCATACAGTCTCAGGTATTGTCATATCTATATGTATGCTTAGAGATCGTGTTATATCTCCTGCCTTTGACCTTGAGGGATCTGTAGTTTCCAGTCAGTATACCGTGTAGGTTACCTGTATTTCCTGTTATAGTATCTCAGACTGAGACTTAGTATACTGAGGACTTGGGGAGAGAGGTATGTGTATCTATCATACACCATCCTTGCATTATTGCATGCCGGCGATCAGCAACTCCCTTGTGGTTGAGCCTAATCGTCTTCCGGCACATGATATGCACACACGGCCACTCATGGGTTAGTGGATACCGCTGGGTGTGTGCATTTGCTCTGTATTGCTCCGCTCGTCCGCTCAGGGGTAGTGGTTTCGGAGCGTGGTAGCAAGCAGGGATCCCTTCTCTACCCATAGACCATAGAAGATGAGAGAGATATCTCCCCCATATATACATGGGGCGGAGCGATAGCTCCACCAGCATCCTGTCCACTCGGTCACTCAGTAGCAGTGATGGCAGAGTGCGGACAGTGTCACGGCTCTACCCACTCGGCCAACACAGTATCGCCTGTCTCGGTGGCTTGACTGGAGTTAGGGGGTGACCATGGCATTGCACCATGTGCATATTTTGCATCGTGCATTGTTTGCTGCACTTGATTTCTGCACTTGCTTAACATGCATATTCTGGAGACTTGTTATTTGAGATTATATGTCTATTGATATCCCCTTGGTACTTATTACCCTCTTTACAGGTTAGATGGATTCAGGTATGTATCTACCTCAGTATGTTCAGTACTAGTCTTTCCCTACTGTTGATATGAGACTGTATTAGCTGAACCCTTATTGTTGGTATAACTTTCTATGCATATCTGTTGGGTATTCGCTGAGCTATGGACTCACCCCGTTGCCATACATTTTATTTCAGGTTGATGCCTGCCAGGAGATCCCTAGCAGCCAGTCCCCAGCTCCAGAGGAGCTCTGTTTGGTTTTACTTTACGTTGTTTAGTTTATGGACCCTGTAGTATTTCCTATGCTTCCGTTGTTACGTTTTGAACATATATTCACGTTTTATTCGATGGTATTGTACTTTTGAGTCCTATGTTGGACTTCGTTTGGTTTTGGCTTTGTTCCTGCCCCCTGGCAGCTCAGGTGAGTTTGGATTTTGGTTTTACGACGTATAATCATTTATACAGTTATATATGTGTGGATTGGAGGCCTGAGGCCTTTAAACTGCGTGGTTGTGTTATATTATCTGTGTGTATGTGTAAATTGTCCGCCGGACAGAGGAGGTGCTGTCCGATTTTCTATTGGATCAGCGGCTCCTGGGTCTCGGGGCGTGACATCGTCAATGGCTAACTCACAGGGGAGAGGGGAGGGGTGAGGGGTGCAGAAGAAGCAGGTCCTCATTTGATCACCGAGAAGGTCCTTGAGGAAGATGACCTGAAGATATGAATACGAGTTAGGAGGACGGCCTAGGGATTCTGACGCAGTCACTCCGACGCTTAAGTCAAAGGTAAAGCTCGAAAGCAATTTGCAGAAGAATAGTAGAAAGGTTGTTTGTCCATAGTTGCCTCTAGCGGGGGGATGTACCTTTTTATAAAGTTGCGGGAGGACACCTGTCCCACGATCCCATAATCTTCACGCATGTTACCTTAGAGGATAAGATTTGGGTTGCATTAAGAGGAAATTGTGGCGATTGTTACATAGTGGAGCGCGTCCTTTTGAACCGTTCTAGGTCCACGTTCTCGTAGCCGTTGCTATTAATCTGGGACTAGGGTTTCTCTGCTGAGCTTAAGCCTTCCTATGAAGGGCTGTAGCTTGGCGATGTCAGTACGGGGGCCAATCCGGGTTGTTGCTAGAGGTTTGGAGCCCAAGGGTCGACCTGAGCTGATATTGGTCGAGGTCGACCTGAACTCGAGAGGCCAACCTGAGTAGAAGTCTGACTAGTTCCAGTTGCGACCATGAATGGGATGTCTTTGTCCAAGGGTTTTGAGAGGGAGTCTGACCTCAACTCCAAACCTACTTCTTATGATTTTTGTTCGGGCTTTTGTTGAGGAGCCTGTCTTAAGTTAGGGATCTGACCCGGGCTAGGGTAGGGTTTTTCTTGAAGATTGAGACTTAAAGTATTTATACTTAATGACGTGACCTCCTGAGCTAATTTATCCTATTTCGACCCAGCATCACACAACATATTTCTTTCCATTATTTTTATTTTGATTATATTTGTAGTCCGTAAGTGCTCTTATCGAAACTCCAAGATCTTAAGACTTAATAATCTTCGAGCTCTTGGAAGCTACAGTTCAATTTTCTTTCCATACTTTTTGTGTTTATCTTTATGTTTATATTTGAATTAGCATTGTTTGTTTGTTTTAATCTTGTTTTATTATTTCTATAACACATTCTCTGACACGAATGAAATTAATATATTTTATGAAAATGTAAGAGAAATCTATATTTGTATTCGTAGGTTTAGGAGCCTCTAGCCTTTAACTACTTTTTAATGATGTTTTTTTTAATAATTTAATGTTTAGATTCGATTAATTTTAGAGATGATTAAACTCCATGAAATTTTCTATAGAGAATCAAAATAAATTAGAGAAATGACAAATAACTTGACAATCATAACCGAACATTTTAAAAATCAGTCGAATAAATATCTTTATTAAAAATTGACCTAGATACTTATTTGAGATGCACATGTCTGACCAAGTGCACTTGTCAATTGATTATCGAATTGATTGTTTTAAGACAATTGATTTTGAATACTATTGTACTCCCGAAATACGCTCTCAATCAATTGACTCAATCGATTACTTTCGGCCAATTGATTACTCCAATCGATTGTCCAATCCTAAACTCTAAATTCGACTTTAGGATTCACTAATTAATTGCTACTTCTCGCCAATCGATTCATAACTCTAAATTCAACATTTTCAAGGCTAAATTCACTTCTTACTTGGTATCTGTTTAACCTAAACTTACTAGGACTTCTTTACCCAATATCTAGTCATCCGTGACTTATTGGGATTTTCTGTTGCCTAACATCTGGTCAACCTTGACCTGCCGGGGCTTCTTTACCAAATGTCCGATCCTCCTTAATCCACTTGAACTTTTCTCTTGTCAACCTTTCCATTGAACTTCTGATTGTTGGTGCAATTGACCCAAGTTTGATCGGTTCGATCAGGGTTTTGATGTGTGTGCCAATATGATTAAGTTTGGATTTCATTTTGGTTTGATATGTGTTTGAGTCATGCAGGACTTGGTGGAACACACATGAGGAGTTTGGCGCGCCTAAGTGTGGGAGATCTCATCCTGGTGCTTGAGTCCTTGAGTCGGTGAAGGATGATGCATCCGAGGGACCGTCAGACAAGGAGCAACGGAGTGGAGCTCAGGGAAGTGGACTTCAAGGCATACACGGAGGATGACATGAGGACAAGCCGCGCGACTTGTATGCATCCGAGGGACGAGAGCCAAAGGAAGAGGGCTTCAAAGGACGACTCCGGAGAAGAAGAATGTGAGTGTGTATTGAGAGCAGTCGACTAGTAAGGAGACGAGTCGACTGATCTTTCTGTGGGTTTCAAACCGTAGGGACCGGTCGACTGTCCTGGATGACAGTCGACTGCTGTTTGAAATATAGCCATTGGCTGCGCATCAGTCGACATAGGTTGAGAACAATCGACTAGTGTCGAACTGAGTTGTTTTGTCAACAACTTTTTCCTTTACTTAAGGGGAAGCTTTGAGGCTTAAGAAGAGTTAGATGTTCTGTTGAAAACTTTCTTAATCAAGTGCTCAAAGCTCCAACGCTCAATTTCTTTTTCCTAACCCTAAGCTTAATCTTGTAAAGGGAAGAGAGATCTTTATGAGAGGTTGTTCTCCATCGAAAAGGAGACAACTTAGCCGGAGATTACCGGGGACTAATCCACCGACGGATTGAGGGTTCGTCCACCTAAAGACACGCTGTGGAGCAAGCAATCTTCGAACCACGTAAAAGATAAGTGTTATCTTTGTTTTTCTTTGTTTAAGTTTCATTTCCACTAGCACAACTAACACATGTAGGGGAAAAAAATTTAGGTGACGAGTTATTCACCCCTTCTAGTCGAGCCTCCGATTTCAACACTGATCAACAAGTGTCTGATCAATCTTTGATTCACTTGGATTTAATTTCCTCTTACCAACCTTTTCGTTGAACTTCTGATCATAAAGTATCTGATCAATGTTTGACCCATTTGGACTTTTTTCTTATGCTAAGTGTTTGGTCCTCCGGGATCCATTTATATTCTCGTTCGTGTCAAGTATCCGATCCTCTATAACCCATTTAAATTTTTCTCTTGCCAACTTTTTATTGGACTTCTAATATCGTCAAGTATCAAGTCAATCTTGACCTACTTGACTTTTCTCTTACATATTAATTCAACATCGAAACTCAAGCTCGAGTCAATTCGAACACAACTTGGTCAACCTTAACTTGAGTTAAATTACACTAATATAAAATAGTATTATTATTAAGATTTTTATCATAATCATTTAAATAAATCAAATAATGAGACCGATAATAATAAAAAATAATGATTTTATTTATAGTATGCAATTAGTAGTGGTTCTATCTAATAATAATAAAAAAAAAATACCGTGGTGCATTATTGTTATCGTCAAATTCACGGCATTAATCATAAAAAAATATAATCAATCAATCAAAAATTTAAACTTTTCACTAGCAATCAATTGATCGCGATACCTTGACTCCATTCAACACCATGATATATTCATTCCTAAGCTCAAGACCCACTCCCTTAATTCACCAAGTACCTCATCAACTTGTCTCCGTCAATTTGATCTCTATGGAATGGACTGATGATTAATACATAAGTATTATCATCAAAAAATCTGAGGATCAAATCCTGACAAAAGCTAGTATACCAACTCTCCCCACGTGCTAGCCACAACATCCGGACTAGTAGTCCCCGTGATTTATCTCCTCCGTGTTGATCCTGGGACGGATTGAGGAGGATGCTGAGACGAGCGATTCACCTTTTTTTTTTTTTGCCACCAAGTACCTAATCAAGTCACTCCATTCACACTTTCATTCTTACTCATCAAATACTTTGCTTTTCACTAGCAATCATTGCCTAAAATATTCAGTATTCGAAACGATCAATTCAAAGATGATTAATTTATTTTTATGAAAATTTTCAACTCAGAGTAAATCCGAAAAGCATAGGTGAACTATAACAAACGATCTAATTTCATGAATAATTTAAATATTATAAAAACTCGTTCTACCTCTAACTATTACACTGTACCCGGAGAACCCTCGAACCAATTGTACTCTAGCCACGAGTGAGCGTCGAGGAAGGAGGTCGTAAAAAAAAAAAAATTGAGGTATTTTAAAATAGTAAAACTTCAGGATGCTTAATGAAAGTTTTCCCTCCACTAATATTTTATTAATTATTCTGTTTCTTCTCCTCCTTATTATTATTTGACAAAAGGGGTTAAAAGCCCGACATGGCTGCGATCGCCTAACAAGGAAAACCAAAGAGCCAACCTCCTTCACCTTCCCGTATCGACCCCGCTGCTCGCCTCGCCATGGATGCGCATACCCGCGGACGACGAACGGTAATTTGGTCCCTTGTTATCTCTCCCATCCTTGCGTCTTCTTCTTCTTCTTTGCTTCTATCTCCCAGATCTCCAACAGTTCGCTTATTTTTTTATTCCAGTTGGAAGAGATCCGCCAGAAGCGAGCCGCCGAGAGAATACACAAGGTCCCTTCCGGTTCAGATCTTGAATCCACCAATCCCTACGGTACTGTTTGTCTTCTACCTCTCTTCATTTTCGTAATCTTCTGTCTTTCTGGAAATAGTTGCTAGTTTTTTTTTTCGCTATCTCTTGCAGGCGCGCAGAGATCGGAGGCTGGGAATCGAGTGGCAGCAGAGGTTATTTTTCTTTTGATATGTTGGTTCATTAGATAATACGCCATGTTATTTTATGAGTTTTTGATAGGGTTCATTAGTAAATGTACCAGAACATTTGCAGGATTTTTCAAATGTACTTTATCACCTTTTCAGGTTTCGTCTAATCTCTGTGAACTCAATGATGTGGCAATGACATAGAGGAAAACCAATAGGAAATAAACCACGACACTGTGTCTGCTCGAGAGGAAGGGAGTCGAAACATAGGGAATGAATGAGGGAAATCAATCAATTCCCCTTGTCTTTATGACGACAACAACAACCATCAAACTTTTATCTCACTAAGTATGGTCGGCTATATGGATCCTCTTACACCATTATGCTCAATCTCCTAATATATCATCTATATTTAAATGTATTTCATCCTGTGTTATAATTGTTAACCAAGTCTCTTTGGTCACATTCTTCCTTGATTAATGTGCGTATTTGTCATGATCTCACATCGCTTAATTGGGACAATTATTAGTCACCTAAGTATTTGTCCATATCATCTTAAATACATCTCTCAAAAAGTTTCCTCAATAAGTATAACTTCGATTTTCTTTCTAATGTTCTCATTTCTTATCTTGTCTATTCTCATATGTTCGCACATCTACTTTAACTAACATCCTTATCTTTACGATTGTCATCTTCTACTCGTGTGCTTGCTTCATAGTCCAACATTCAACTCTATATGACATAGTAGGTCTAATTGTTATTTTGTAAAACATAAAGGTTTAGAGGTACCTTATCATAAAGAACACCTAATGCTCTCCTACATCTCAACCATTCTATTTGTATCCTTTATAAAACATCTCTATCAACCTTTTACCTTTCAATTCTTTTGCAAAAATCACCCTACATACTTAAAAACTTTCAGTAATTTATCATCTTCTATCTTAACAATTATCTTTCTAAGGCTATTAAATTTAAATTCAATATATATTCCATTTTTACTCTACTAGCCTAAACTTTTAACTTTCAGAGTCTCCCATCTAGATTCGAGCTTAGCATTTAGTTCTTCTCATATCTCATCAATTAAAATAATATTGTTTGTAAACAACATGCAACATGATAACGTGTCTTGGATGTGTTCAGTGATTCATCTATAGTTATTGTAAAATGATATGGACTTAGAGCTGATCCTTGATGTAACTCTATTTTTATAAGAAATGTTTTGGTTAAGGTTTTTAATTGTTTCAATATATGCTACGCTAACACCTTTCTTTTTAACAATTCTCTAGGTAATTTCCTTTAAGACTTTGTCATAAGAATTTTTTAGTTCAATGAATATGTGTGTAAGTCTTGCTTCTTGTCCCAATATTTTTCAATTAGTTGTACGAGAAAATGTATACTTTTATCGTCGACCTTTCAAACATGAATCCAGTTGATTTTGGTACCTTGGTATTCTTAATCTTTTTTCTAGCATTTTCTCAAAGTTCTATGGTATGACTCATTAGTTTAATATCTTTATTATTCACATAATTTTGTAGACTTCTTTGTTTTTATGAGGGAGACTAAAGTACTTACCCTCCACTAATTAGACATTTTCCATTTTTAAATATTAGATTGAATAAATTTGTAAGTCATTAAATACCTTACTTTCTTATGAACTTCTATACCTCTATTAGAATATCATCCGGTCTGGTCCCACTACATTTTTTATTTTTCATCTCATTTAATACCTGTTCTACTTTTGAAATTTGAATTCTTAAATAAAAATGGAAATTTCAATATATTCCTCTAACATACTTAAATTTTCTAAGCTAAATTTGTGACATAAAGGCTGTCACAAAATGTTACTTTAAACATATAATTGTCCTCTCTTCTTCTTCACTTTTCTTCTACTTTTATCTCCTTTCTTTTACCTGCAATTCACTACTAAGTATTAATAAGTCAGCACACTGACATAGCACCACAATTGTGTAGTTCTTGGCAAAACTTGAAACTTTGGTACGACTTGAGATTTCGAACCTTGATTTGACTCTCACCCTTTTTTTAAATATTTAATCAATTCATGTAGCGATTTGAGTGAATCAAATCAAGTACCCCACCGCACCCACCTCACATGAGGAGGGAGTATTAATAATATAAATATATACAAATTGATTCTTTTGTGATAATTTGACTTTTTGAGATAAGTGGGTAGCTGTTAGCCACCTAACTCGATGGCAAGGTTGGGCATTAGGATTGTTCTGTTGCTCCTTTAATCCAGCTTATTGGGCATGTGCACAAGGCAAGCCAAGTAGCGGCAGGATTTGTGGCAGCGCGTGAGGGTTGTCCAAGCACAAGTCGAGCGGGAGATTGACTTGGATTGTGGCAAACAGATGCGAAGATTGGACGTATGGAGTCTGACGATTTAGCTAAGCATGGCTTGCAGGAAATGTGAGCCACGACATGTGGCGGGTGCATGCAATGCTACTAGACAGATGAAGCAGCAAGTGGGGCTATTTCGCCTAAGTCCATGGAATTGGGCTTGGGCCAAGCACAAGGGTGTAGGCTGACCATTGGCATGGTGCCAAAGCAGCAAATGACGTGGACAAGCAGTTTGGGACATGTAGGATGATAGTTGACAAAACTATCATGCAACCACTTGTAACCGCCAAGCCAACTTCTGCCTATGCATTATAAATAAATAGGCAATGTTGGGGCAATGGCAAGGCAGAGAGTGAGGAATGTGTGAGCAATCTGTAAGGAGTCCACTTTGTAATCCTTTATCATTGTGAATATAAAGGTTGGGAGTTTTTTCCTTTACATGGGGAGTTTCTTCCTTGTGGTTGTATTGTGCATTTGGCTTGTGCATTCTCTTGCACTTTGGTGGTGCGTTTGTGTGCTGAATCAAGTGCGGGTCTTGGTGGCCGCATAGGAAAATTTCTAAGGCAGAAATTGACCTTGTGACAATTGGTATCAGAACCCAGAATGATGACGGAGGTAACAACAAAATTACAGAAAGAATTGCATCTCTTGAAGCCTTAATCGGTTCGGTCCCTGAGGGAGAAGATATTTGCAATTTGATTGCAAAGATTCTCAATCTTGAGGCAAATATGGGGTAATTTCAAGAGTCTTTGATGGATCAAATGGTCCAGATTCGAAAGGATAATGAGGATCTAAGCTTTGAAGTGGTTGTTCTATGACAAGCAATGGCTTATAATGTAGAGAGGGGGCCTGATCGTC
The DNA here is from genome assembly GCA_024364735.1 of Boesenbergia rotunda. Classification (NCBI taxonomy): domain Eukaryota; kingdom Viridiplantae; phylum Streptophyta; class Magnoliopsida; order Zingiberales; family Zingiberaceae; genus Boesenbergia; species Boesenbergia rotunda. The sequence goes on along the minus strand of JAGFNQ010000326.1, from coordinate 398,726 downwards.
CTATGGTAAGAGTTTCTGAACCCAAATTCTTTGGAGGCACATGAAGTGCTAAAGAACTCGAAATTTTTTTGTGGGATATGGAGCAATACTTCTCGGCTGCTAAAGTGCTTAGAACTAAGAAAGTGACAATCTCCAGTATGTACCTTGTTGGTGATGCAAAGTTATGGTGGAGAACGCGCATGGTGGATTATGCAAATGCAAGTCGATAGAAGATTGACACTTGGGATTAGTTGAAGAAGGAAATGAAGGATCAATTCCTTCATAACAACACCTTATGGATTGCACGAGATGAGTTAAAACGTCTGAAACAAAATGGTTATGTGAGGGATTATATCAAATAATTTAGTTCATTGATATTGGATATTCAAAATATATCCGAGGAGGACAAGTTGTATAATTTCTTATATGGTTTGCAGCCTTGGGCACAGATAGAACTTCAGAGGCAAAATGTGAAGGACTTGCCTAGTGCACTTGTTGCTGCTGATGCCTTGTGGACCTTCACATGAACAAAGACAATCCAAATACTTCCTCATCTTCTAAATCCAATAATATCTGAAAGGATAAAAAAGGAGAATGGAAGAAGGATGGCAAAAAGAATGATACGGGAAATAACCAATGGAAAAGGAGGACTAATCATCCTACGACCTAGGGAAAGGATAACTTGAAGAATCAAGGTTGCTTCTTGTGCCATGACCCTCATTTTGCCAAAGATTATCCCAAACGTGAGAAGTTGAATCCCCTCTTGGTGGGGGAGAATGGGGAAGTTCCATAACAGGAAGTGACTACTCTTGTTAATCTCTTACAATTGTTAAATCCAATTGTTGATTTTGATCCCGTCGAATTATTAACTAATAAGTCAGAGGACATGGTGCGGGCGCATTCTCCTCTTATACATTTATGTGGAAATGAAGGGGAAAACTGTGCATGCCATGGTTGATACGGGGGCCACTTATACATTGGTATCTGCCAAACTGGTGAAGGAATATGGGTTATTGTTAAGTAAATGCCCAAGCTACATCAAATTGGTGAATGCAAAGGCAAAGACACTGGTGGGTATGACTTATAATGTTCCTTTAACGGTTGGTACTTGGGTTGGAAAGGCAAATATGATGGTGATTCCACTCGAGGACCTTCAATTAATTCTTGGTATTGATTTCTTGCGGAAGACAAAAATAGTACCAATGTCGTACTTGGACGAAGTAATGGTGATGCATGAGTCAAATCCTTGCTTCCTTCGTTGTGCACCCTTATGACATGGGCCAAAAAAGGGGAAGATAGACATCATCTTAGCAGTGTAACTTGAGAAAGGCTTGAAACAGGGTGAATCAACTTACTTGGCTGCCTTGATTGACATCAAACTCGACAAGGATGGTGAGTTGCTTAATTGTGTTAAAAACATTCTGATAAAGTTTGTTGATGTGATGCCACTAGAATTGATGAAAAAGTTGCCACCAAGAAGAAATATCGACCACAAAGTTGAGTTGACTCCTGGTGTTGTCCCTCCTACAAGGCCCCCATATTGGATGTCTCCATTAGAACTTGCTGAATTGCGGAAACAGTTGAATGAATTGCTAGAGGCACAATATGCCCGCCCATCCAAGGCTCCATTTGGTGCACCAGTGTTGTTCCAGAAAAAATGAGACGGTGACTTGAGGATGTGCGTGGATTATAGGGCCTTGAATAAGGTGATAGTGAAGAAGACATACCTGGATGGCTGGTTCCTTTGGTGCAATATTTGTTGAATAGATTAAGGCATCATGGTTCACAAAGCTTGACTTGAGATCCGGCTATTGTCAAGTCAGAGTTGCGGAAGGAGATGAGGCACAAACAACTTGTGTGACTTGCTATGGTTCATATGAGTTTCTTGTCATGCCATTCAATTTGACAAATGCCCCTGCTACCTTTTGCAATTTGATGAATGAGATGCTCTTCCTTACAATTTTGTTGTAGTTTATTTGGATGATATTGTAATTTATAACAAGTCACTGGAAGAGCACTTGGGAAATAGTGCTGGTTTGGCTAAGGGTGTATCAACTCTATGTTATGAAGGAAAAGTGCGAGTTTGCTAGCAAAGAAATAATGTTTTTGGGACATTTGGTCAGCAATTGTCATGTTCGGATGGATCTAAAGAAGGTGCATGCTATTGTTGATTGGCAAACCCCTTCAACGGTTTCTGGACTATGATCATTCTCGGGCTTAGCAAACTACTATCACAAATTCATTCTGGCTTATTGAAAGAAGGTTACTCCATTGACAGACTTGTTGAAGAAGAATGCGTAGTGGGAATGGTCAGATGCATGCAAAGAAGCCTTTGAGAAATTGAAGATTGCTATAGCATCTGAATTAGTGTTGCGCTCGCCCGACTTCCAGTTGCCCTTTGAAGTGCATACTGATGCTTCGAATAAAGACATTGGCGGTGTGTTGGTGCAATAAGACCATCCAGTCGCCGTTGAAGGTAGAAAACTTAACTCAGCTAAACAAAAATATTCTGCACATAAGAAACAAATGGTTGCGGTTGTCCATTGCTAGCAAGTCTGGAGAGTCTATTTGTTGGGAACAAAATTTCTTGCGCAAACTGATAATGTGGCTAACACTTTCTTTGCCACTCAAAAGAAGTTGTCCCCTAAGTAGCCTCACTGGCAAGAGTTCTTGGCAAAATATGACTTTGTTTAGGAGCACAGACCTGCAGGCATAACCAAGTTGCTGATGCATTGAATCAGAACAAAGTTTTTGCCACTTTCTACTCTATCACAAGAGTATAGTCGGATATGCGGGGAAAAAATAAAGGTTGTTGTTGCAAATGATACAACTTATAGGAGTTGGTGCTGCAAGTAAGAGATGGGACAATACGACGGTATTGGATCGAGGATGATCTCCTGATTTACAAAGGGGGGAGAATCTTTGTACCTACAACATGTGATCTGCGAAGAGAGGTGCTTAAGGAAACTCATGACCCTTAATGGGTTGGTCATTCCGGGTCGAAAGGATGCTTGCTCTCTTGGCCCGTTCTTACATTTGGCCTAAGATGGAAAATGATGTGGAAGCTTATGTGAAAACTTGCCTCCAACAAGATAAGACTGAGCAAAAGAAGGTAGCGGCAGTACTTCAACCCCTGTCTATTCTAGAAAAACCATGGGTTTTGGTTTTGATGGACAGAATTAGCCATGTTCTTGAAGAGTGTTTGCGCCACCATGTTACAACAAGTCAGAAAAATTGGCTAGGGTTGTTAGACAGTGCACAATTTTGTTACAATTTGCACAAGTCTTCCGCCACCTAAAGGAGTCCCTTTAAGTTAGTGTTGGGGGAGCAACTAACAACTCATGTGGAGATAGCCAAGAAAAAATCTGGAGGAAAATGCCCGGTAGCATATAGATATGCGAGGGAAAAACAATAATTGTTTGAGGAAGCCCAAGACAGTTTGAGGAAGGCTGCAAAAAGAATGAAAAAGTATGTTGATCAAAGGCGAAGACCCTTAGAATCCTTTGTTGGGATAAAGTGTTGCTGAAACTTACTCCTTAAATCTAGAAGAGATTAGTAGCAAAAATGCTCAGAGGGGATTAATTGCAAAGTATGATGGACCATTTGAGATCGTGGAGAAAATTGGCAATGTGACTTACAGGTTGATTCTACTTGAAAGGCTAAAGGTACATCCTACATTTCATGTAAGTTTTTTTGAAGAAGTTTCATGCAGATGAAATAGATCCATCAAGAAGCAATGCAAAAAGAACTCCACCAGTTGTGAGGAAGCAATTCACCGATGACGTTGAGGAAATCTTGGACCACAGAACCTTCGGAATGAGCAAGAAAAATAGGACGGAATTCTTGGTTCTTTGGAAGGGAAAACCTAAATCGGAGGCTACTTGGGAAAGGGATGTTACACTTTGGCAATTTAACAAGCAAATTGAGGCATATATGCAGAAGCGTTCGATGAAGACGTCGAGTTCTTCTAGTGGGATTGGTTTGTTAACCCCCTAACTCGATGGCAAGGCTGGACATAAGGATTGGTACATTGCTCCGTTGATCCAGCTTATTGGGCATGTGCGCAAGGCATGCCAAGTAGCGGCAGGATCTGTGGCAGCACGCGGGGGCTGTCCAAGCACAAGTCGAGCCGGAGGAGCGAGAGGTCGACTTGGATTGTGGCAAACAGATGTGAAGATTGGACATGCAGAGTCTGAGCATTTAGCCAAGCATGGCTTGCAGGAAATGCATGTAGCAGACGCATGCAATGCTGCTTGATGGATAAAGCAGCAAGTGGGGCTGTTTTGCCTAAGTTCATGGAGTCAGGCTTGGGCCAAGCACAAGGGTGCAGGCTGACCTTTGGCATGGTGCCAAAGCGGTAAATGATGTGGACAAGCAATTTGGGACATGTAGGATGACAATTGATAAAACTGTCATGCAACCACTTCTGCCTATGCATTATAAATAGGTAATGTTGGGGCAATGGCAAGGCAGAGAGTGAGGACTGTGTGAGCAATCGGTAAAGAGTCTACTTTGTAATCCTTATCATTGTGAATATAAAGGTTGAGAGGTTTTTTTTTGTGTACATTGGGGCGTTTCTTCCCTGTTGTTGTGTTGTGCATTCTCTTGCACTTTGGTGGTGCATTTGTGGGCTGAATCAGTGCGGGACTTGGTGGTTTCTAAGGCAGAAATTGACAGTAGCCAATCAACTTTAAGCTGTTCTTGTCTCCTTTTTCCTTTTCAGTTCTTTAGTTTTTCCCTTTTGATGTATTTGAGATTTTCTTCTTTGCCCTTTTCGTATAACAAGAATTTACAAGTGATTTTGGTTCTTCAATGCAGAGAGATACATATGTATTGTCTTCTCAACTTAAAGAGTTTGAGAATAGGAATGCAGAGCTTGAGAGGGAAAATCAGAAAGTGTTAGCAAAGGTATGTGCCAAATTTGGTAAATTTTCTTATGATAGCCCACAAAGACTGATATACTTTTGTTTTACAGCTTGATGAAAAGGAAATTCAAATTGATTCATTGATGAAGCGCTTAAATGATTTGGTAAAAATGATAAATTACATCTTAGCAAAGATTGTTGCCTGCAACTTGTAGAAACTCTTGTTACTATTTTAATTTCTATTTTGCTTCATTTATGCCAGGAACAAGATAGTTTGCCTATGCTAAGAAAGTCTCTAAAGGATATTTCCATTGAAAAGGACGCAGCAATTGTCGCCAGAGTATCCAATTAATTATAAGCTAAAAATAGTTATCTGTATTTCTTGGTTAAGACTCGGTATTTTCTCTTGATTCAGGAAGATGCTTTGTCACAACTTCGATCTATTAAGAAACGGTTAAAGGAAGCAGAAGAGGATCAATATCGAGTATGTAATTCATGGTTGAGTTGAAGTCAAATAGTTTCAAATGCTGATATTTCTTCTGTCAGTAGGCTGAACAGGATGCCGCAGCTTTAAGGGCAGAACTAAATTTACTGCAGCAACAAGGACTGAGGGGGACTACTCACAGTGACATGCAGTTTGGCAGCTCACCAGACCGCATCCTTTCCCTAGAAAAGGAAATATTGGATTTGAAAACTGGATTACAGGTGAATAATTTGTCTCTTATCCTTTGTTACTTTGAATAGTATGTTGTCTCTTTTAATTTACTCTTTCTTGCTTCCTGACATAGCAAGAGTTGCTGCTGAGGCAACAAGAGCAGCAAAAACTATCCGCAGAACAGTTACACAGCTCATCCCTGTTATCTGAAAAGAAAGAGCTGGAGGATAAACTTGCATCTTTGAATAAAAAGATTTCAGGTTATTCACTAAATATCAATAACAAAGTATACTTGAAATAGCTATGATAATCCATGACTACCGGAAAAGTTGTTTTTCTGCTCTTCTAGAATATTCTTTCCAATGGAATTCTCACTTTGGTTTTTCTCTTATGTCCACAGAAGATGCTTCAGATTTTGCTGTGCGCAAGATATCTTCCTTGGTAAATTCTAAAATCGCAACAATCCCTATATGCTACATTTTATCAAATATCTAACCGAACAGGAGAATGTTTGTTTGCTATTATGTGCTTTGATCTATTTGTCTGCATATTGTTTATTTGACTGATTCATGTTTCAAAAACTTCTGATGTGCAGACATAGAAGGTTACTAATGGTCTTTAGAAGTAACTTCTGAAGTTGTTAGACCTTCTATTGTGATTTGGATGGTAGCCATTGCATTCATATGCAGTACTCTTTAATATAATTTAGAGGAACATCTTTGGTACATTTTACATGCTCAAATGAAAAAGCAGCAGTGAGACATTTGAAGGCAAACACCAAGGTTTGAAATGTCGTGCCATCCCGCCTAAAACGGGCGGTATTTACTATTCGAATGTGGGATTGACACTGGTACAACGATTGCGAGGGTGCCATGAGGTCGCAGAGGGTGCTACTATCTCACGGCGTCCCTTCCCGGGGATCGTCGAGGGCGCTGCATCCCAGCGGCGTCCCTCCGCTGGGTTGCACCGGCTTTTATGGCGGGACGCGCGAGCGCAAGGATAGGGGCGACTAGAGTAGTGGGGAGAAAAGGACGCAGTGCCGATGCCGGCTGCTAGCGCCGACGTCGACAACTCGCGTGGACGGTGCCGGTGGTCGGGCGTGCAACGAGCAAACGCGCAAGAAAGAGAACCAGCGGAGAACCCTAGGTTTTAAAACACTTAGGCTGCGTTTGGTACGGGGTAATGTAATCGAGTCTGTAATGTAATCAAGGTTGTAATGTAATGTAATGTAATCAAGATTATATTACTATGTTTGGTAACGAGTTGTATGTAATCTTTGATAACCATAGGTTGCGTTGGTGAAGGGGTAATCCATCCTGTAATGTAATCAAAGATTGGCTGCCGACGACCGACGACTATGGTTGACGATGACCGACGATCGGGGCCGGCCGACGGCGACCGGCGGCGGCGGGCTACGGCGGCGGCGGCGGCCGGCGCGGCCAACCGTCGACCGACGCTGCCCGGCCGACAACTTACAACTGTAATGTAATCGGATTACATTGGTTTTTTTGTAATCCAGATTACAAATCATCAACCTCTTTTGTAATCGAGATTACATTATATTACGATTTTAAAGTTATTCCAAACAAGGAATCCACCCTGTAATGTAATCTTGATTACATTACAGGGTGATTACACCCTACCAACGCAGCCTTAGCGTTGTTTAATTATAATATTATACTTAGAATATAAGAATCAATAAACTCCTAACTTAAATAATAATCTAAATAGACTTCTAAAACCCTAAGTAACTCAATTATCCCTTTAAAATATATAAAATTTATTTAAAATTCTAATAAAATTTTATATATTTAGTTTTTTTATTTAGTTAGTTTTTTATTTTTTTAAATATATATATTTTTATAAATAAAATATTTTAATAGTTATAAAATATTAAAAATTATTTCAAAATTTTAAATAATTTTAAAAATTAATAAATATTTTATAAAATAATTTAAAATTAAATATAAATTTTAAATAATCTATTTTTTTTATAAAATATATTTCTTAAACATTTCGAATAAATTTTTAAAAATTAAAAATTTACAAATACATTTAAAAAATAATTTAAGATTTTCAAATAATTTTATAATTATTTTTAGTATAGACATTTATCTTATGAAAAAATATTAAAATATAAATTCAACATCTCAAAATATAGAGCATATTTAATAATCAAATATTAATAAAATTAATATACATTTATATTTAAACCGAAATCTCGGCATGGTCGAGATTTTAAACCTTGGCAAACACCAATGTTAGAATAGCCAAAAAATAGTACCCTTAACTCAAGGTCAAGACAAGTTCGGCAAGAGGTCAAACTTTGTACAACAAGAGGTCAAGCCAGGTCAACTTTAGGAACAATGTGTACCTTCTAAAATAAGATCTAGTCCAACATGTTAATGCAAACAAGAAATCAACGAAAAACAAATTAATTTAAAATTTGAATAATAGATTGACAATTGTTTTAGTTTAGGTATCATATAATTGGTATCTTTTAATTTGGTAACAGTGGGTATTTAATTTGGTAGGATTCAATTGAGATTATTGTGCTTTCTAATTAATAATATTTGTTGTGTATTATTCATTTTTCGATTAAGAGAATTCTAATTTGATCAGTTTTCATTTTCTATGTGAGGTTCTTTTCTTTGCTGTATGATTATTTGATGTTCATCAATTTCATCTTAATTTTCTATTTGGTTAAGAGCTCAATTTAGTTCTATATCAATTTGGTACTAGAGAAAATAGGAAAAGTTAGGGCAGCATTTTGTTGGGGAAATTTTCTGAATCTTTTTTTTTAAAATAGAATTTGTAAACAAATATTTAGATAAATGTTATTTTTTCTTCTTTTTAACTTTTAGTGACAATCTTATTTTTGAAGACTAAAAATAGATGATTTTCACTAACCAAATAAGACAGGTTCTTTTGAGCTTTTAGATTTTCTGAAAGTTAATTTGGTAAAGATCTTTTATGTAGAAGCATTAGTTTTTAAGGAAGTGGTAACTTAGTAATCATTTTAATTTTAATTAATTATTTCAATAAGGTCACCTTTATGTATTAATCAACTTTCGATTAATAAGACTATTCAATTCTTTGTGTGAGATCCTTTTCTTTGTATGAGATAATTATCTCGTGCTTTATAATTTTATCCCACTTTTCGATGTGATTTGAGTGTTTAATTTGGTATTGCACTACATATCCAACATCTCAAATGAAAGCACAATAGCAATTATGCGCACACAACCACTAAGTGGTTTAGCAGATATCAACAATCTTTTTTTCACAAATAACTTGCAATGTGTTCATTTTCTTGGATATATATAACATGTTGGAGTGAAGTTTAACTTCTATGTGTTTTGCATTCATAAAAAAACATGTTTACTTTTAACTTGACATGAGTTATTATCCACATCAACATACAAATTAATTTTTTTTTTTTTAATTTTTCAATGATACCTTATTATTGCCAACATAAGTGTAGCAACTAGAAATAGATCTCCTCTTAATGACAGACCAAAGTATGATTAGCTACATTCGGTTGGAAATAACACAAAATGTAATAGTTTGTCATAGATGATAATACAAAGATGGTTTAAAATATAAAATAAAAATACTAGTTTCCAATTAGGACTGCAAACAAGTTGAGTTGAGCCAAGCCTTTCTCAGTTGTGTTCAAACTAGTTTATTAGGAAAATAAATGAGCCTCAATCTAACTCAATATTAACTAAGCTCAAATTCTTGTCTTCAAGATTGTTTATAAAATGTTATTGTGCTTGAACAGAACCCAACTAAAGATAAGGTTGTCCTTATAACGTAACTAAAATTGAATTTAGATGAAACTTATGTTACTATTGAATTTTCTAACACATGGTAGATGATTGAGAACCATAAATTTCATAAATATCAACAATAGTATAATATATGTATTAGCTATGCATATGCATATAAATTATAATATATTTCAATTAGATAAATAAATGACATCATAAACAAGCTTTATTTAAGCTTGTAAACAAGTCTACTCATGAATTGCATATGAGCTTTGTTCATAAATGTTAACGGACTGATTTTACAAGTTTCAAGATTAACCTGATGAGCTTAATATATGTTCAAGCTTATTTATCTTTCATTTTTCATGTTGAACAAACATATATTAGCTCTTACTGAGCTGGTTATTGAGCTTACTTATGAATATTTGGCTTATTTGGAATCCTATGTCTTGGAGAAATAAGTTGAACACCAAAAGATGATAAAAATTGAAAGAAAAAATAGGGTAAGATGATATAAACATGTTCATAGATTACCAAATTTTACAGTAACACTAATTTAGTTGATTAGAGTTAAAGATGTAATGAAGAGATGAAATCCGTTTAGCATTGTAAGTGACCTCAATGCTGAGGAAATAGTGTGATTTTCTAGATTCTTACTAACATATTTAGTTTCTAACTACTTTTAAACCTCATTCATTTTTATATAATGAAAATTGTAAACATTATTAACAAGACTATTGTAGAGCTGGCTTGAATAATGATGATTTGTTTTGTTGCATTTTTGGTTAATATTAGTGATTGTCTAAATTTTTTTCAGTGTACGCCTAAGGATTTTGTTAATGCCATAGACTTCTTTTTTGGAGTATTCATATCTTGATTTCTGCATACACAAATGGTTTCTGTATACATTTCAAAAAAGAATATAAGGGGTTTTGACAATCCATTAAGAATATATTTCTTAACCTAGATTAAAGCCAAAAAGGAGATGCAATTTAATCGGCCAATAGGAGAAAATATATTGAAATAATCAGTGTCATAGGCATAGTTGTTAGAATCATATGATTCACTATTTGTATCATACGATATTGTATAATCATATAAAATGACATTGTTCTTATACATGAATAAGAAATGAAAGAATTGTCTTTTTTATGATTCTAAAAATAAGCTAGAAAACTTACAAAACTTAAACTTATGCATTTGAAATTAAATAATTAAATTTACTCTATAAATTAAACTAAATTTATTATAAAATAAAGGAAGAATGATGAATTTTATATTTATATGATGGAAGTAAAAAGGCTGAACTTGATCTGAAAAATATCTTGTTAAATGAAGACACAAAATTTATAATAACTAATACCAACTTGATACTTAACAATGATAACAACATGTAGATACATAAATGACAATAAGGGCAACATCGTTAGTGATTTAGAAGTGATGTCATGTTTAAGTTGCCTTTTTATATAACAATACTTCCTTTGTATCCAACACATTTGATGAGGAAGATTAACTTTGATGTCAAATATTATACTATTTTGCATACTTTTTGTAAATTATTCTGAATAAAATAAAATTATTTTTAGTATCTTATAATTTTTTTTGTTGTTTTACAATTCACAATTTAGTATGGTTCACGATACAATAATTTAATAAAATGATTCATGATACTTGTTTTTGCAATTATTAGAAGGATTAATTAATAGGGCAATGAAAAAGTCAGGCAGTGAGGCTGAGGGCAACCTCAACAATCTATACCTTGAAAATGCTTTTGCCTTACTCGCTCTAGAAGCCACCTATGATGTTGAAACGCCACACCACATTTTTTTTTCCTGATTGGCAACCTCTTCTCTCAGCAACCATGTCAAGCCTCCTGGAGGGTAAACCTTTCAGCCACACAACTTGTCTTTACATCTCCCATCTGCCATAGACCATCTACCTAACATGTGGGAGGAGTCCTCCAACATTGTCCGAGGTAGTTTCTCCCTTACCCTTTTTATCTGCCACGAGCTCACTTTTAGTTGGCTTGCTTTCTCTTCTATCATCTTCACCAAGTTGGCTTCCTTCAATTGCAATGATCCTTGCATATCTCCCATTTATGGTTCTCACTTCCTCCTCTTTGTAGCCAAGAGGTTCCTTTAAAGGTCGATGGACTTAATATCCAATTGCCCCTAGGGATCAAAGAGGAGAGATTCTCCGTTTGAAAATATGAAAGCAATGCAGCAACTAGGTGAAGGAAAGCACTGCCACTACCTGCCTATGCTCAAAACCTAACTGCTTGTTGCCTCTCACTAGGTGGTGCATTCAGGGGGATAGAAATACAACCACTATCAACCTCTATTCATGAACTGAGTCTAATGACTAATGTGCTTCACATGGATGTAAGCACTACCACAACCAACCTTTGATCTCAACTGACAATCGGATTTTATGCGGATGTGAGCAATTCCACCACTAGCCTCTGCTCACGGTTTGACCCAACCACCTTGTGTGAACGTGAGCATCACCACTAGTAGCCTCCATTAACGAAGTGTTCCTTGGTTGTGTTCTTTGTTTACTGTCTTTTGTTTATTTTGCATCTCTGTATTATTTATCTATGTTCATTTTTTCCATGCCTGGTTTATGCTTTCGCTTATAAGAGTTTGCTTTGTTATAAAACAAGTTGTGCATAGATAGTGCCAATGTTTTAACTTGAGGGTGAATATTAAAAGAATTATATTATAGGGTGTTATTAGTCTAATGAATTTAATCCCACAGTAGTTTAAGAATTATGATTTATCATGAAGCTATACCTGTGTAATAATTATCTCTAAGGATGATAAGAAATAAAATATTTTCCTATCCCTAAATTCTAGAACTGAGCATGTGTTTTACTTATTAATCTTGCAACCTTAGCGGGATACATTGGTTCCATCAGCATAAAACCAACCAAATTCGTGGTGGACAATTTGCTTCTTCCTTAGGCCATGTAATAGGGGCAAATGGTTTGTTCATGGCATGATTCTACCATTAGTTCAAGGGTTTTTTACAACAATATAGGCAGTCTCAAAAACATTAAAAAAAATTCAATGACAACGACTAAAATTTGTGAAAATGAAACGAAACAGAAAGGGACAGTCTGAACAATTGGATGTACAATGCCAGCAGTACTTATTCTTTGAAAGCAATGGTTTTGTTTTAAATTCTATTGAAGGTAGTAATAGAAGGTCTGCGGATAAATTTGAACTAGGCATCAATGGACTCAAGCAATCTAGTGGATTAGTACAAATGTGGATACACATGCATACAGAAAGTATTATCTAGTTTTAAAGGAAATGATGGGCACCAAAAGAATGCAACATAAACCATAACCTTTCTTGGCGTTAGAGAATTCCAAAAGAAATGCAGCGAGTACTGTGGTTGCATAATTTGGATCATGTAATTGCAACAAAATTTATGTTAATGAATGATAATTCACTTTCAGAAAGCACACAAATTATTAACTTAACACGTCATGATTTTTCTTAATTCATATGATCTTCCCGTTGTCTTTAAATATTTCTTTTGGGCTATACAATATTTTGCTTATCTATAACATCACCATGTTATCTCTTTAATAACAGGACAAGGAAAAATGTGAAAAACAGTTGCATGACATGGCAGTTATGGTTGAGAGGCTTGAAAGCAGTCGACAAAAACTACTTATGGAGGTAATCATTGTCATCAAACACAATAGACCTTATTATATTAATTAAGTCCCTTATATTTGTCTCAGCAGATTGATTCTCAGTCCTCAGAGATAGAGAGGTTGTTTGAAGATAATTCCAACTTGTTAGCTTCTTATCAGGAAGCAATGGAGACTGCCATGCAGTGGGAGAGCCAGGTATATATTGTTCCATTTAGTTTATTGCAATTGGCCTCACTGAATTCTAACTACCTTTGTTAGCTAATGAATGGAAGACTGATAATGACAGAAGAGGTTATGTGGTACCAGAAACTAAAGTCGCCAGAAAGAAACTTTGTTATGAAAAAATGAATTAACATGGGGAATCATGGAGTTGACTGCACAGGGACAATTGCCTAGGGAAAGTCAGGATCATGGAGGGGAGGAGGAATGTTGTGGTCAAGAATGGGATAAATATGATTTTTAGGGATTTGATTAAGTGCTAAAAATACTAGATTGATTATTTAAAGATGCTTAATACTGATGTTTTAGAAAAATGTCAGTTATCTCTTGAAATTTTTCCGATGCTAAATAAAGCATTGACAGCGCCAGCTTCAGCTAAAAAATTAAAATACCAATGTTTTTTGAAGCACTATTGGGTACTTGTTGCTAAGTAGCCGCCTTTTTGCTGTAGTGTTAGTTTAATTGAGAAAAATATCACCTACTTCTCTATTGAATAAACTTCCTCCCTGTATTTAGAAAGTACAATACACAAGTACCTAGTGTAATTATGTATACAGGTGGACTAATAACGCAGCTAACATTTTTCACTAATATCATATACCTCTTTATACATCTTAGAGGTGGTATGATACAAAAAAAATGATACATCTTCTATCTCCTTACTAAGAAGATGATTTTCCCATAAATATGACTTTTTTTGTGCAAGGTTAGCACTTTTTTCATTTATTTGCTGAAATGGAAACTATTCTGCTTAGACTAGTATAGAAAATGGTAGGTTTCCATGTGTGGATGACTTTGCTAAGCATGGATTCTCAGGTGAAGAACTGTCTGAAACAAAATGAAAATCTCCTTATTCTGGCGGACAAACTTAGATCTGAACAAGTAAGCCTATTGCAAACAAGTGATGGCATTATTCAATCAGACGCTGAAAGTGCAGAAGGAAAAGCCACTTCCGAAAATAGGTCGCTTAAGGTGAGTTCTCAAAACTAGCATCAGTGCCATTACAGGAAGCTTGATTTTATGGAAATTTAAAAGGATAGCTTACAGATGCTATCATTTAGGAAAATGTTTTAGGAAGATTATATATAACAGATTATTTTTCTAGGTTCTCACTGATGCAGTGTTTATTAGCATATTAACCAAAGCCAACTGTGTTCATATTCTTGTTGTAAATCAAGTTTTACCAATGAAACTTCATTTATTGTTTAATAGAATAAGTACTCATGACTTTGGTATTTTCTCCTAGGATAGAAACCTCCAAGAATTTTAGCTCATTTAAATTTCTGATCTGGTCCTCAAGTGTTGTGAATTACCAAGTTATATGCATGCAGGATTATCGGTCACTGGCATATAAAAGATTATGCTCACAGCATATTTAACAACTTTCCCGATTTGCTTGCTTTAGGATCTGTTGGTGAAAGAACAGAGCAAATGTGATGCATTGTATGCAGAGGTCATGAAGCTTACTGCTGAACACAGGCGTGCTGTCCAAGCACGCAACAGTCTCATATCCCTGTATTCCCCTATCCTATATTCTCTTTAGCACTTTCTATTCACATAATTTTTTCATGAGTATTAATGCAAGTTAGAAATCTTATTTTAGGTTTTTTTAGACTTTCTAAGAGCTTCTTTTGGTAGATTCTCATGTTTGAGTGAATAAGATATACAAGGTAGTCTTTTGAATTGGCAGTCGTCTTGTTTCTGTAGATAGGGTATTTTTGGGCATGATTTTATTTTGGTTATTTTCAAGTTTGTTTTGGTTGTAGTCTTTAAAAGAAATCTCATTCTGTATCTCAAGGAATTTCTTCTTAATACTCTTAGTCTTGGTGTGGTTTTAGCACTACATTAAGTGGTGATAGTGCTAAAGGCGTATGTGCTCTTGTTCTCTCTATGCTCACACCTTGATTCTTCCTTGTTTCCCACAATCACTATAATGAAGCTAACACTGATTCACACCCTTTCACTATAAAATAACAATTGCACCTGTGTTCCTTCATCTACTACATATTACCATTACACCTATTGGTGACAACAAGCTCATGGGGGCAAGGCCTTTCTTCTTGCCAATCCACCCTAAACTCAGGAGGGCTTCCTGCATCTCCAACGTCTTAGAAGGCACAATTATAATTGAATTGTAAACGCACACCTCCTTCCACCTTTTCCACAAGTGGTAACTATTACAAAAATTGACTCCTAGAATGCCTACCTCACGTGCTTGCTTTAGATTTGCATCCAACCTCTTCCCTTGTAAGTCCCTTCCTTCTTTTCCAGCCTAAACCACCATCTTGGGCACCTTCTTTCCCATCACCACTCTCCTCTATGAATAAGTTACCTAATGTTGCACCTTAACCAACCATTGAGATCCTTGCCTGTCTTTCATCTACGCACCTTTTCTTTCCCAATATCAATAGACTCCCAAGTCCATTGATAAGTAATATTCTTCTCCTTAACTGCTATAGTGTTTTAGATGTGCTTCCCAATAGACTTCTCAACGTTCATCAACAATGTTCACATTGTCCTTGCCTTAACTCTTGATCAAATATAGCTCTGCAACACTTACTCTACAACTCTTGTGGAATTCAAGATCACTTGACAGTGCCAAATTTATTGTGACCTTTCTTCCTTTTTTTCTTAAATAGCAAGTTGCTTCCCTATTCTCCATCTAAGAAAACTTCTTAGTTATCTTCCATTGTCTTCCTTATTGTGCTTACTGAAGTGCAATTTAAAGTTGAGACGATTTGTAAATTTGAATCCCCTTGCACAGGTTAGTGTGATGTTATGTCGTGTTAGTATCTAAATATGGTCTCCTATCTTGTAAATATTTATATTTCTTTTCTTGTAAATATTTATGTCATTTTATAAACTATGAGTCCATCTGTCGCCTTAAATCTAGATGCATGCTTAAGAAATTGGCCTCATTTTGATGGTTGTGCGGACAAAGAAATGTGTGATTTAAATTGGCTCTTTAGAACCCTCAACTTGAAACAATGACGGATGACTTTTAGATATATTGTAGGGAAAATAATTTTCTCATATTTGATTATTGCACTTGCTTGTCGATTATTATAACCAACTAGATCATTTGGTCAAACATCTTTGGTATTGTGTAAACATGGCTTCAGTCTAAACCCATCTCTTAGGTTGTAATATTTGTCTTATAGAAGTTAAATTCTTAAGTGAACGTTGTCCTTAGCAAATAGATTTGTCACAAGTCCTACACGGGCTAAGCATTTGGCTCTTGATAAGTGGAATTTGGGTTATGTTTTCTCTGACATTATTACATTATTAATAAAATCTTCAAAGGAGCACCCATAACAAAGATTTATACAAATATGGCCTAAGGCACCTCTAGTGAAGGCTCTAATAGGGTCTTAGAGCATGGTAATGTTGTTATGCTTTGCACGAGTTAGGCTTACCGTGAAACTAGCTTTGCTTGCTGCATGTGAATTGCAATAATGTCAAAGTAAAGATATATACAATGTTAACCAAACAAACTAATTGCATACCTCTAATGAACCTCCATTAGTAGTATGCACACATCTCAGCAAACAATTTGGAGGTCAAGAATTCCAAAAGTGAGCATAAAATGCAAAGTGGATATAAGAGAGAACTGTTTGATACAAAAAAAACATATCTCGTAACAGCATCCAAGGAACAGAAAGTAATCAATATCGTTGTTTTAGGCTTTAGGCCAGTTTAAGACACAAATCTTTTTTCATAAATTCCTCTTAACTCAGTTCTTAGACTAATTCATCGTTTATCATATTTTCTCTTTTATTCACTTATAAGTATTTTTGATTTAATTCATCAATAAATCCACATATATAACGATCCACAATCAACCAAATAAAAGATGCATCGCGTATAGGGATGAATGACCCACAGTCCATCCAAAACAAAGTGCATCATAAAAATTTATATGAATATATAGGATGAACAATCCACAATTTATTCAATACGAATACATTATGTGTATGCACATATACATAAATATATAGGGTGAATTACCTACAATCCACCTAAATTGCACCTCACATACGAATAGAGTGAACAACCTATAATCCACCTGGTGAGAAAATCATATAAATTGGTTGAGGCCTACATACGCGCCAAAAGACCCAAGGACCCGTTAAAGCACAGAGCTAATGCTCTATAATATAAGTAACTATTTTATTTACTTATTTTAATATAATAAGTCATGCAACTTCACACAAAATTATGTTTCTTGAACTAAACGTTGGATGACATAATAGTTTCTCATCATATTCGAAAGGTCACCTAAATTTAAAATATCTGTAATTCGTCAAGGGTCCAGTTCCCTTTGGTTGAAAATGGTGATACAAATTAGGAATCTTATTTTATTTTCTGAGTTTTTTTATAACTTTACAAGAGCTTATTTTGGTGGATCCTCTTGCTGAGTAGAATAAGTAATTCAAGATGGTCTTTTAAATTGATTTCTTGTTTTAGAACAATGGGATATTTTTTATATGAGTTTATTTAGGAATGGTTCATTGTGTTTCATACATGCAGTTATAGACCTGCACTAAAAGACATAGAGAGCAGCCTAATGAAAATGAAGCAAGAGAGCTATGCAGCAGTTTTCTGATGATATTTGAGGTACACATACTTTTTCATGCTTGAGCAATATATTGAAGCTACCTGGGGGTTATACTAAACTGTCTGCTAATTTAAATAAATGAACTTAACCATATGATAAAATGTTTTAGGTAAGTAAAAGTCACATCCAAGTAGTAAACTTTTTTCACTGATTAATCTTCTGTTGCATATCTAATAAATATTCAAACCCTTTGTGTTAATTTATTAAATGACACTCATTGTATTAGTATTCCATGTGATCATCATCAAGCGTTAAGTGTCAGGTAGTTAGAGTTGGCTCCATGGATCTTATTCCACCATTAAGCATGTATGCTAGACTATATCACTCTTCATTTTAATTAGAGTTTTGTTTGACTGGCTTCTATTCCTCGTGTGTATTTTCAATTTGTTTAACGATAAAATCTATTGGTCTCACCTAAATTTACACATTTTAACACCGGCTGTCAAGGCTTATTAACATAACTGCCCCAGGTTGGGTCAGCATTAGCAGTTTTAGTTAAGTAGATTAAATAAGTACTACATGTATTAAAACGGAGAGAAAGAAAATTAGTACAAAAAATACTAGTAAACTAATTGGGTGCATAGATAATAATTCTTACACTTATGAATTGCTGGTGCTTTTCGAATACTCTGATAGGATGGGATTCGCTTTGGCCATATTGTTAACGCATTCTGCAAGGCTGACCACATTTTACCCAATTTAAGAATGTTTAATTTCGAGACATTCTATATTTCATATGAGCTTTCCTCTGACCTGCAGCATCCTTATTTGCCACAATATTTTCAGAATCATTCAATAACTGATGGAATCTCATTGTGCAGAATTATGACATCTCGTTGAGATTATTTATATCGTCTGGAAGGATAATTATTGCTTAAATCATAAATATTTACACATTTTTAATACTCTCCCTTTGATTGTGATAAAATACGAGCAGGTCCTGCCCAAGAATTTTTAACCGGGACATTCTTTGACGCTACCACTGCATCTAGTATTCCTGTTGGTACACAACAATTCCGAGCCGGAACTTATAAGGAGATTCCAATTCACAAAGTTCAATCCCACTTGATTATGTTGCGATTTTTGTGTATATTGAATGATGTCAAATGTGGAAAAGTAGTAGCAATCCCTGTACGTTATGACCTTTCCACTCTTAACTATAGAAGTACGGCAAGAACCCGAGAAGTGGTTAGTAACGACGTTGATAGTGTTGGCTGTTTAAGTTGATTATGGTTTCGCTCCAGTTTTACTAGCAAACTTACCTTTTTTTCCTTCTAAAGATCTCAGTTTAAGTTCATTGTCTTCTCGAGCAGCATCAGTGGTGAAACATGTGCAGGAGGGTGTGCATGAACCGGATCTGCACGCAGGCGGTATGTTGGCATGCTGCACAACCCGATCATGAAGCGCCGCTGGCAGTTGCACCACCCTGTATGGGGATTATTGCCGACCTCATTCTTTGGGTTAAAAAAAACACAAATAAGGCTGTGTTGGGTGTGTTGCAGTGTTAACATACGTTGAAGAACAAAAGAGAATTAGAATTCGAATTCTAAATAGGATGAATAGTTAGTTCTGCATAAGTTGCATTTTAGATTTAGACGAATCAAGGAGAAAATTCGTTATCTCCGAGACTAATTTGGAAGTTTTGACACTTGGATTATTAAAAAAAAATTTCGATTCATAGTTTATCTCG
Organism: Boesenbergia rotunda; assembly: GCA_024364735.1. Lineage (NCBI taxonomy): Eukaryota > Viridiplantae > Streptophyta > Magnoliopsida > Zingiberales > Zingiberaceae > Boesenbergia > Boesenbergia rotunda. Next base: position 379,257 of record JAGFNQ010000326.1, on the reverse strand, counting down.
TAAACTAAAAATTTATGTTGACGAAGAAGCAGTCTAAACTGTTTGACCCCTAACTTGTTATGCGGCTGTTCTTTGTGACAGCGACAGAGGTGTTAACATTAATCAAACATGAAGTTAGCGTTAATAGATGGAGAGAGGAGCTGCTATGACAAAACTAAGAGACGACCGTGCCCTAAGGATTATCATGTAACGGTTAGAATTTATAAGCGGTTAATTAGATTGAATAGGATGATAAATCTAAAAATGTTGACTGTTTAGATGAATTTTTATGGGCGATTCTTAATTTATCTTGATAGTCCAATTGTTCGCCAAATCAGATCAATTATTTCCAATATTAGTCCGGATTAAAAAATAATAAAAAAAATAAGAGGCAACTGACTGAGTATCAACAACTGAGCCTCTTTATTTATTTGATTCTTCGACAAATCATTTTTTTTTTGAGAAATTTAAAATTACTTTTAAACTTTTAAAAAACTTATAACTTTTTCTATAAATTATTTATTAGCAAAAGTGTTTTTTTACAATGTATTTCCCTATTCAACATTGAAAAAAAAAATCAATTAACAACTTTTAATTAGACCTCTATAATTTATTTTAAAAATTAAATTAATGTTCAATTATATTTTAATTAAACTCTTATGAATTAATTTAAAGAAATTAATGTTCATTAAATTATCAACTCATATAATTAACTCTTAATTATTCAATTCATCTCCTTCTCTCATTCAATTGCTACAAGTATCATAATATTAAGTAAGCATCATAATATATACATACTAAAGATTCGAATCATGGCTTATCAATATCTCTTCATTTTCAAAGTCAAAATTGTTCTTGGGAAAGATATCACAACTTTAAAATTAAAAATATTCTATATAAATACATATATTTATTATTTTAAAATTATGCACAATCTTAGCAATAAACACAAAGCCTTGCTTATGTACATAAGATTAGCCAATTTGTATTGATGTGAATTAGTTTGTTCAATCAATATAGTACATGGGGTTTGGGAGTTTAAAGGATCGCCTGGCCATGGCGGAGCCCAACAAGTCGCTCCATTGATCCCCGGAGTTGCCATGAATCCTCAGCCCTTCGCCTTCCAATTCCGCCCTCCGTTCCGACTTAAACCTCACTGCAGGCTTGCCCACATCAAACGCTTCCCTGTCCTCGACGTTATTTATATATCAAAATCAACTTGTGCATGCAAAGAACCAAGGATTGATTGACTTCATTTGTTCCAACGAACAGTGCAATGAGCAAAGATTAATTCAACAAGAAGCTGTGCTTTAACTCTTGGATAGCAGACATAATAATAATGCATGCAGATTGTTTGACATTTAGCATTTAGGTGAAGGATGCATGTTATAGTTATGTTCTACATATAAGATAGATGTGGTAGTTCTATTCTCAAATAATAGCAAGACAGCCTCGTATCCTTAAGTTGGTCATATTATCAATGTCAATCTAATCTTAGAATTATTTTTTTGCATCAACTTGGTACTGTGAAGTATGGATTGAGGAAGGAAAGAAATTCAAAGTGTAAAAACTCTCTTAAGGAAGAGGAGAAAATAGAAGAAAAAGGAGGAGGAAAATCTCTAGGTAAAGAAGAGGGGAAAAATAAAAAAGAAAAAGAAGAAAAAGGGTGACCAAATAGCTGAGGTCATGAGTAAGGTCTATCATGGTTGCACGAGGCAACCACGAGGCGAGCGTCGTCGAGAGAGATTTGACTAGCTGACACAGGAGGAAGATATCCGATTTGGACGGATAAAAAAATACTAAAAATATAATTAGGAGATGGATTCTTAAATTTATTAGTCCAATTTTATAATAGATGAACAACATAAAGGATAAGTAGTTCGTCCTTTTTCACAAAATAAATATTGAAAAATTTTAAACGGAAAAATTTTCTCCAATTTTCATTTTCGTCCTCCCAAGTAAAAAAGGGGCAAGAGAAAGCCACTAGTTTAATTGACAACATACCCTCCCCTAATCCACTTCCCTAGATTAATTGTGTTGTATGTGATTGTTGGATACAAGTGAATAGAAAAAGAGGTGGAGAGGAAAAATATTTCATTGTGAATGAGATTTTAATCTCACATTGGGAATTTCAAGGCATATTGGTTGGTTTAAATTGATTCATAAGTATGTTAGTTGTGAACAAATGCATGGAGAGAAACTCTCTTTCACGCGTGGGTGCGCAAGGGGTGCAAATCCAAAGTCCAGATTTGCACTGAACCAAGTTGATTCGTGTGCGAGCACGACTTGCGCGCGTCGAATGCAGGACTGGTCGGGATAAAATTCGTCTAAGCGAATGAATCACCATTTTGCCACCTGAATTAATTCGGTCATTAATTACTACATGGGTCTAAGGAGTGTTTGGAGATTTTTTGCTTCTTGAAAGGTAATTCTTATAAAAATTATCTCGAAGTCAGTAAGAAGCTAAAACATGGAGTGTTTGGAAATAAAAGTCAAAAGCTGATACAAGGTAAAGTTTGAGTGTTTGATAAATAATTGCTTTTAAGCTTAATTTTTAGTTAAATGATAACAATATCCTTAAACAATATAAATTATTTTTTTCAATTATCTAAATATAATTTTGATACCATCCATAATATTTTATATATTCATTATTATATTCTAAATATTATATCAAAATTAATTTTTTTAAATAATATATATGTTTAAAAAAGATATAAAATTAATAAAAATAAAAATATAAAAAATGACAAAATTTATATAAATTTATAAAAATATGTATGAAAATTTAAAAATAAAAATTATATAAAATATAAAATTTTATTTAAAAGTGTGGTGGCAATTATGTAAAATGATAAATTTATTAAGGGTATAAATGTCAACTTTTAATTCTGGACCATAAGCAAAAAAACAGAAGCAGAAAAAAACATCAAATTCTTTCTTCCGGCTTTTGAGTAAAAATTGCAGAAGTTAAAGCAGAATCTGAGATTCACAAACACTCAAAAGTGCTTCTGTGTAGCTAGAATCTAAAAAGCAGCTAGTAGAAGCTCTCCCAAACACTGCCTAAGCCCTGTATAAAGAGGTTGTGACTAAGAGCAAAAATTTTCTTCCACTTCATTCCCTAAATCTTCCGTGTGTTCCTGCTCGGTAGATTACCCATGGTACAATCGAGTACTTTCTTAGTTCGCCACGAGCAACCAGTGTTTGGTTGTGTACGTGATTCCGCTGTTGTATCCTGGGAAACAGACGCTCCATTATAACCTCGAAGCATAGTGGAAGCAGGACAAATCTATTTTAAGAAAACTGCATTATGTAAGTCTCAGCAACTCTTCCTTTCCAGCACAGGAGTCTGCACTTAGACTCTGCAACCTGACTCTGCGACTCAGGAATCTCTAGCTCGGGAGTCTACCCTTAGACTCTGTGACGGGAGTCTTCAGCTCGGGAGATCTATCTCGGGAGTTTGCACTTGGACTCTGCAACTCGGGTGTCTCCAGCTCGGGAAATCCAGCTCGAGAGTCTTTACTTGGACTCTGGAGTCTACATACAAGACAGCTCAAGTCTTTCAAACCACTCAAGTTGAAATTAATTATGTAATTTCAATTTAATTTATTATCTCCGACAATATCTCCAATAGTGATTCCATGGCCCAATGGATAAGGCGCTGGTCTACGGAACCAGAGATTCTGGGTTCGATCCCCAGTGGAGTCGGTCTTTGATATATTATATATTTTGCCCTCGGCACTATAGTACAGCGCAAGGGCGATTAATTGTCAATCCAGACATCTGCGGTTCGATCCCTAGCTATGACGTATTTGTAAAAATTTTTGCTCCAAATGGGGCGCAAACCCTGAGACATTCGGCTTCTGGACCGCCCACCGAGAGTACTTCCCGATTTACCTTGGCGGCTTGTGGAAAACTTTCGTGGAACCAGATCGATTACCCGAGATTCGACGTTACCCAACCTCATTAATCGTTCTTAGTTGCACTAGCGTCATCCCTTCTAGTTGTGTCGTCTCCTAAGCATTGACGTCTTCCTCTAAAATTATTGTTGACACTGAAGAGCTTAGTGCTTATTGCTCTCTATTCTTGGCTTCTTTATTGATTCACTCGTACTAAATTATTCCATCCAAGTAGGCCTTAAGAGTGACCTAAGAAAGATAGCACCAAGCCCGAGAAAGAGAGCACCATGACCATTTTGTATTTCTTGCCTACCAAACCACAAGTTTGGCGCTAATGAGTGTAGTGTTGGGGCATAAGGATGAGGTTCAATTCTCATGAGTTCAATCATCTTGAGGTCGACTATCATTTTAGAGTTGTGGATGTGTAGTTTTACTTCTACTCACCAAGATATACCCTTGGCGAGTAAGTTTTGATTTTCTATCATCTATAAGAATTAACAAGGAAGACGAAGTAAATAATTACTTTTAAGCTTAATTTTTAGTTAAATGATAACAATATCCTTAATCTATATAAATTATTTTTTTAATTATCTAAATATAATTTTGATACCATCCATAATATTTTATATATTATTATTATATTTTGAATATTATATCAAAATTATTTTTTAATAATATATATGTTTAAAAAAGATATAAAATTAATAAAAATAAAAATATAAAAAATGACAAAATTTATATAAATTTATAAAATATGTATGAAAAATTCTAAAAATAAAAATTATATAAAAATATAAAATTTTATTTAAAAGTGTGGTGTAATTATGTAAAATGATAAATTTATTAAGAGTATAAATGTCAACTTTTAATTCTGACCATAAGCAAAAAAGCAGAAGCAGAAAAAACATCAAATTCTTGCTTCCAACTTTTGAGTAAAAATTGCAGAAGTTAAAGCAGAATCTGACATTCACAAACACTCAAAAGTACTTTTGTGTAGCTAGAATCTAAAAAGCAGCTAGTAAATCTCTCCCAAACACTGCCTAAGCCTATATAATGAGGCTGTGACCAAGAGCAAAAATTTTCTTCCACCTTCATTCCCTAAATCTTCCGTGTGTTCCCGCTCGGTGGATTACCAGTGGTAGCAATCGAGTACTTTCTTAATTCGCCACGAGCAACCAGTGTTTGGTTGTGTACGTGATTCGCTGTTGTATCCTGGGAAACAGACGTCCATCATAACCTCGAAACACAGTCAGAAGAGGACAAATCTATTTTAAGGAAACTGCATTACGTAAGTCTAAGCAACTCTTCCTTTCCAGCTCAGAGTCTGCACTTAGACTCTGCAACCTGACTCTGCGACTCAGGAATCTCTAACTCGGAGTCTACACTTAGACTCTGTGACGGGAGTCTTCAGCTCGGGAGATCCATCTTGGGAGTCTGCACTTGGACTCTGCAACTCGGGTGTCTCCAACTCAGGAAATCCAGCTCGAGAGTCTGTACTTGGACTCTGGAGTCTATATACAAGACAACTCAAGTCTTTCAAACCACTCAAGTTGAAATTAATTATGTAATTTCAATTTAATTTATTATCTCCGACAATATCTCCAATAGTGATTCCATGGCCCAATGGATAAGGCGCTGGTCTACGGAACCAGAGATTCTGGGTTCGATCCCCAGTGGAGTCGGTCTTTGATATATTATATATTTTGCCCTCGACACTATAGTACATCGCAAGGCAATTAAATGTCAATCCAGACATCTGCGGTTCGATCCTAGCTATGGCGTATTTTGTATAAATTTTTGCTCCAAATGGGACGCAAACCCTGGGACATTCGACTTCTGAACCGCCCACCGTGAGTACTTCCCGATTTACCTTGGCGGTCTGTGAAAATTTTCGTGGAACCAGACCGATTACTCGAGATTCGACGTTACCCAACCTCATTAATCGTTCTTAGTTGCACTGGCGTCATCCCTTCTAGTTGTGTCGTCTCCTAAGCATTGACATCTTCCTCTAAAATTGTTGTTGACATTGAAGAGCTTAGTGCTTATTGCTCTCTATTCTTGGCTTCTTTATTGATTCACTCGTACTAAATTATTCCATCCAAGTAGGCCTTAAGAGTGGCCTAAGAAAGATAGCACCAAGCCCGAGAAAGAGAGCACCATGACCATTTTGTATTTCTTGCCTACCAAACCACAAGTTTGGCGCTAACGAGTGTAGTGTTGGGCAAAAGGATGAGGTTCAATTCTCATAAGTTCAATCATCTTGAGGTCGACTATCATTTTAGAGTTGTGGATGTGTAGTTTTACTTCCTACTCACCAAGATATACCCTTGGCGAGTAAGTTTTGATTTTCTATCATCTATAAGAATTAACAAGGAAGACGAAGTAAATAATTACTTTTAAGCTTAATTTTTAGTTAAATGATAACAATATCCTTAAACTATATAAATTATTTTTTTTCAATTATCTAAATATAATTTTGATACCATCAATTATATTTTATATATTTATTATTATATTTTGAATATTATATCAAAATTAATTTTTTTAATAATATATATGTTTAAAAAAATATAAAAATTAATAAAATAAAAAAAAAAAAAATATAAAAATAATAAATTTATAAAAATATTATAAAATTATAAAATATAAAAAATATAAAAAATAAAATTATATAAATTTATAAAAATATGTATGAAAAATTCTAAAAATAAAAATATATAAAAATATAAAATTTTATTTAAAAGTGTGGTGTTAATTATGTAAAATGATAAATTTATTAAGAGAATAAATGTCAACTTTTAATTCTGGACCATAAGCAAAAAAGCAAAAGCAGAAAAAATATCAAATTTTTGTTTCCAACTTTTGAGTAAAAATTGCAGAAGTTAAAGCAGAATCTGACATTCACAAACACTCAAAAGTGCTTTTGTGTAACTTGAATCCAAAAAGCAGCTAGTAGAATCTCTCCCAAACACTGCCTAAGCCCTATATAATGAGGTTGTGACCAAGAGCAAAAAAATTTCTCCCACCTTCATTCCCTAAATCTTCCGTGTGTTCCCGCTTGGTGGATTACCAGTGGTAGCAATCGAGTACTTTCTTAATTGGCCACGAGCAACCAGTGTTTGGTTGTCTACGTGATTCCGCTGTTGTATCCTGGGAAATAGACGCCCATCATAACCTCTAAACACAATCAGAAGAGGACAAATCTATTTTAAGGAAACTCCATTACGTAAGTCTAAGCAACTCTTCCTTTCCAGCTCAGAGTCTGCACTTAGACTCTGCAACCTGACTCTGCGACTCAGGAATCTCTAACTCGGGAGTCTACACTTAGACTCTGTGACAGGAGTCTTCAGCTCGGGAGATCCATCTTGGGAGTCTGCACTTGGACTCTGCAACTTGGGTGTCTCCAACTCAGGAAATCCAGCTCGAGAGTCTGTACTTGGACTCTGGAGCCTATATACAAGACAACTCAAGTCTTTCAAACCACTCAAGTTGAAATTAATTATGTAATTTCAATTTAATTTATTATCTCCGACAATATCTCCAATAGTGATTCCATGGCCCAATGGATAAGGCGCTGGTCTACGGAACCAGAGATTCTGGGTTCGATCCCCAGTGGAGTCGGTCTTTGATATATTATATATTTTGCCCTCGACACTATTCTACATCGCAAGGACAATTCGATGTCAATCCAGGCATCTGCAGTTCCATCCCTAGCTATGACGTATTTTGTATAAATTTTTGCTCCAAATGGGGCGCAAACGCTGGACATTTGACTTCTGGACCGCTCACCACGAGTACTTCCCGATTTACCTTGGCGGTCTGTGGAAAACATTCGTGGAACCAGACCGATTACCCGAGATTCGACGTTACCCAACCTCATTAATCGTTCTTAGTTGCACTGGCGTCATCCCTTCTAGTTGTGTCGTCTCCTAAGCATTGACGTCTTCCTCTAAAATTGTTGTTGACATTGAAGAGCTTAGTGCTTATTGCTCTCTATTCTTGGCTTCTTTATTGATTCACTCGTACTAAATTATTCCATCCAAGTAGGCCTTAAGAGTGGCCTAAGAAAGATAGCACCAAGCCCGAGAAAGAGAGCACCATGACCATTTTGTATTTCTTGCCTACCAAACCACAAGTTTGGCGCTAACGAGTGTAGTGTTGGGGCATAAGGATGAGGTTCAATTCTCATAAGTTCAATCATCTTGAGATCGACTATCATTTTAGAGTTGTGGATGTGTAGTTTTACTTCCTACTCACCAAGATATACCCTTGGCGAGTAAGTTTTGATTTTCTATCATCTATAAGAATTAACAAGGAAGACGAAGTAAATAATTACTTTTAAGCTTAATTTTTAGTTAAATGATAACAATATCCTTAAACTATATAAATTATTTTTTTTCAATTATCTAAATATAATTTTGATATCATCCATAATATTTTATATATTTATTATTATATTTTGAATATTAAATCAAAATTAATTTTTTTAATAATATATATGTTTAAAAAAGATATAAAATTAATAAAAATTAAAAAAATGACAAAATTTATATAAATTTATAAAATATGTATGAAAAATTCTAAAAATAAAAATATATAAAAATATAAAATTTTATTTAAAAGTGTAGTGGTAATTATGTAAAATGATAAATTTATTAAGAGTATAAATGTCAACTTTTAATTCTGAACCATAAGCAAAAAAGCAGAAGCAGAAAAAATATCAAATTCTTGCTTCCAGCTTTTGAGTAAAAATTGCAGAAATTAAAGCAGAATCTGACATTCACAAACACTCAAAAATGTTTTTGTGTAGCTAGAATCTAAAAAGCAGCTAGTAAAATCTCTCCCAAACACTGCCTAAGCCCTATATAATGAGGTTGTGACCAAGAGCAAAAATTTTCTTCCACCTTCATTCCCTAAATCTTCCGTGTGTTCCCGCTCGGTGGATTACCAGTGATAGCAATCGAGTACTTTCTTAATTCGTCACGAGCAACCAGTGTTTGGTTGTGTACGTGATTCCGTTGTTGTATCCTGGGAAACAAACGTCCATCATAACCTCGAAGCACAGTCGGAAGAGGACAAATCTATTTTAAGGAAATTGTATTACGTAAGTCTCAACAACTCTTCCTTTCCAGCTCAGAGTCTGCACTTAGACTCTAGACTCTGCAACCTGACTCTTCAGCTCGGGAGATCCATCTTGGGAGCCTGCACTTGGACTCTGCAACTTGGGTGTCTCCAACTCAAGAAATTCAGCTCGAGAGTCTGTACTTGGACTTTGGAGTCTATGTACAAGACAGCTCAAGTCTTTTAAACCACTCAAGTTGAAATTAATTATGTAATTTCAATTTAATTTATTATCTCCGACAATATCTCTAATAGTGATTCCATGGCCCAATGGATAAGGCGCTGGTCTACGAAACCAGAGATTCTGGGTTCGATCCCCAGTGGAGTCGGTCTTTGATATATTATATATTTTGCCCTCAGCACTATAGTATAGCGCAAGGGCAATTAGTTGTCAATCCAGACATCTGCGTTCGATCCCTAGCTATGACGTATTTTGTATAAATTTTTGCTCCAAATGGGACGCAAACCCTGGGACATTCGGATCTGGACCGCCCACCACGAGTACTTCCCAATTTACCCTGGCGGCTGTCGAAAACTTCCGTGGAGCCAGACCGATCATCCGAGATTCGACGTTATCCAACCTCATTAATCGTTCTTAGTTGCACTGGCATCATCCCTTCTAGTTGTGTCGTCTCCTAAACAATGACATCTTCCTCTAAAATTGTTGTTGGCACTGAAGAGCTTAGTGCTTATTGCTCTCTATTCTTGGCTTCTTTATTGATTCACTCGTACTAAATTATTCCATCCAAGTAGGCCTTAAGAGTGGCCTAAGAAAGATAGCACCAAGCCCGAGAAAGAGAGCACCATGACCATTTTGTATTTCTTGCCTACCAAACCACAAGTTTGGCGCTAATGAGTGTAGTGTTGGGGCATAAGGATGAGGTTCAATTCTCATGAGTTCAATCATCTTGAGGTCGACTATCATTTTAGAGTTGTGGATGTGTAGTTTTACTTCCTACTCACCAAGATATACCCTTGGCGAGTAAGTTTTGATTTTCTATCATCTATAAGAATTAACAAGGAAGACGAAGTAAATAATTACTTTTAAGCTTAATTTTTAGTTAAATGATAACAATATTCTTAAACTATATAATTTTTTTTTCAATTATCTAAATATAATTTTGATACCATCCATTATATTTTATATATTTATTATTATATTTTGAATATTATATCAAAATTAATTTTTTTAAATAATATATATGTTTAAAAAAGATATAAAATTAATAAATATAAAAATATAAAAATGCCAATTTATAAAAATATGTATGAAAAATTCTAAAAATAAAAATCATATAAAAATATAAAATTTTATTTAAAAGTGTGGTGTTAATTATGTAAAATGATAAATTTATTAAGGGAATAAATGTCAACTTTTAATTCTGGACCATAAGCAAAAAAGCAAAAGCAGAAAAAATATCAAATTCTTGCTTCCAGCTTTTGAGTAAAAATTGCAGAAGTTAAAGCAGAATCTGACATTCACAAACACTCAAAAGTGCTTCTGTGTAACTAGAATCTAAAATGTAGCTAGTAGAATCTCTCCCAAACACTGCCTAAGCCCTATATAATGAGGTTGTGACCAAGAGCAAAAATTTTCTTCCACCTTCATTCCCTAAATCTTCCGTGTGTTCCCGCTCGGTGGATTACCAGTGGTAGCAATCGAGTACTTTCTTAATTCGCCACGAGCAACCAGTGTTTGGTTTTGTACGTGATTCCACTGTTGTATCCTGGGAAACAGACGTCCATCATAACCTCAAAGCACAGTCGGAAGAGGACAAATCTATTTTAAGGAAACTGCATTACGTAAGTCTAAGCAACTCTTCCTTTCCAGCTCAGGAGTCTGCACTTAGACTCTGCAACCTGACTCTGCGACTCAGGAATCTCTAACTTGGGAGTCTGCACTTAGACTCTGAGACGGGAGTCTTCAGCTCGGGAGATCCATCTTGGGAGTCTGCAACTCGGGTGTCTCCAGCTCGGGAAATCCAGCTCGAGAGTCTGTACTTGGACTCTGGAGTCTACATACAAGGCAGCTCAGGTCTTTCAAACCACTCAAGTTGAAATTAATTATGTAATTTCAATTTAATTTATTATCTCCGACAATATCTCCAATAGTGATTCCATGGCCCAATGGATAAGGCGCTTGGTCTACGGAACCAGAGATTCTGGGTTCGATCCCCAGTGGAGTCGGTCTTTGATATATTATTTTGCCCTCGGCACTATAGTACAACGCAAAGGCGATTAGTTGTCAATCCAGACATTTGCGGTTCGATCCCTAGCTATGACGTATTTTGTAGAAATTTTTGTTCCAAATAGGGCGCAAACCCTGGGACATTCGGCTTCTGGACCGCCCACCGCGAGTACTTCCCGATTTATCTTGGCGGCCTGTGGAAAACTTCCGTGGAACCAGATTGATTACCCGAGATTCGACGTTACCAACCTCATTAATCGTTCTTAGTTGCACTGGCGTCATCCCTTCTAGTTGTGTCGTCTCCTAAGCATTGACGTCTTCCTTTAAAATTGTTGTTGACACTGAAGAGCTTAGTGCTTATTGCTCTCTATTCTTGGCTTCTTTATTGATTCACTCGTACTAAATTATTCCATCCAAGTAGGCCTTAAGAGTGGCCTAAGAAAGATAGCACCAAGCCCGAGAAAGAGAGCACCATGACCATTTTGTATTTCTTGCCTACCAAACCACAAGTTTGGCGCTAATGAGTGTAGTGTTGGGGCATAAGGATGAGGTTCAATTCTCATGAGTTCAATCATCTTGAGGTCGACTATCATTTTAGAGTTGTGGATGTGTAGTTTTACTTCCTACTCACCAAGATATACCCTTGGCGAGTAAGTCTTTGATTTTCTATCATCTATAAGAATTAACAAGGAAGACGAGAGGGATCTCTTATCCTCTAGTTTTCTTTCATCTCTAAGAATATGTTCAAGTGAACAATAGGAAGGATGCAAAACTTCGTATTTTCTATTATGTATCCACTCAATTTTCCATCAAAGAAACTAGATGCTTAGTTCCTAAGCTCCACCATAAATCCCATGTTTTACATTATGCTAATAAAAATTGCTCCTCAAATTAAAAGTATTTTTCATATCTACGACATCGTTATAGTCATTTGTCGTCTCATGGAAATCCACAAACTATCTTAAGCTAAGAGCAATATCTATCCGACATGAGGCAATAGTTTGGAACGCTTACATTGATGAACATATTGCAATGGATTTATGAAGATAGTGCAAATCATCCTTGAGTTATGGCATTCAATTCGTGATCTAGAATCTCCTTGTTTGTTTAATGTTTTACAAATATCTCCTCTTCTTGAAATTTGTATTGATCATTCTCTAAGCTAGATATATGGTCCAACTTAATTCGATAATCTATAAATTTGTACAAGGTTTCATGCAGACTAAAAAATTCTTGCAATACCTCCAGATTGAGGGGAATTTAAAGGAAGATATCCAAACAATAATCTCTTTCACTGTGATAACATTTACATTAGCATATATTGTATATGTCATTTCTGTTTGTGTTTTTTTCTCTCTATTATCAACAATGTTACCACTTCTATGAAGTGCACTATCATCATAATGTTAATATTAAGTTATTTCCGCACCATGTTCTATCGATAACTGCAGGAAACAAATTGTGATACATGAAATCAACTTGTTTGCCCAATTTGAACAAATAGGATATTCCAATTGTCATAAAATTGTGGGTGTGGATCCTACACCTGGAGAATTATATTTAACCAAGATAGCCAGCATCAAAATTGTCTAAACCTAAGAACATGAATCGTAGATAGTCTTGCAAAATTGTCTAAACCTATGAATATGAATCCTATATAGTCTTGCATAGAGGTATAGACGAACAAGATTCATGTAGCTGACCACCTAAAAGTTGGGTGAAATAGGGCTGGATGATGACCTCAATTTTCCACCAATTTAAATGGTTTCATGCACAAACTATCAAATCCCTACATTCACATTCTTCCGGTGTTCAATATCTACCTATGCCGAAAGAACACATGGTTAAAAGTAATGTATAAACAGAACTAAGTTCACCATCCATGCAGACTCGTTTACAGCTTCCCTGTTTCTGTAAATAACACTTAGTGATACATGTAGATATTGAACCAAACGACTTCATATTGGATAAGCATAACAGTGTTTCAGATGAAGAAAATTTTATAAATTAAGTTCAAATGCATTTTGGCAACAACCATGTCTTACTGAGTGTTGAACCTCTCTGCATTCTAAAGATATTAATACTTCTAGCTTTCATGTGTTTTAACTATTATCGATCAAATCAAAATATTTTAAACAAACCTATATCCAAGTTTCCTTATTTTTCTAGTTGCGGTGTAACATAATCATATTATATGCAACATAGAATTCTACTTTGCAGAAGCTAACAAACAAGGCAATGTACCTCAATATGAGACGTTTCCAATGCCCGTATCCTGTTAACAATAGATTGTCTTCTGTGATTTTCCTTTGAGATTCAGTTCGACCAGTAAGGAAAACTATTTGAAATCCAAGGATCAAGAGGTCTTCGTACAGCCTTAAACTGGCCGGCAAAGCTGGTGCACTTGCCAAATTTACCCATTCATTGAATGAAGTTGCATTGAAGAGCTTCGATCTTCCAATATGTCAAACAAGAAACAGAATGAATGCAAACATAATAGAATGCAAGATGAAGCAAAGCACACTCTATGTTTCAGAAGAAAAATGATCAAGTTCAGGTAGCATCGGCATGATAGTAGATTTTACTTGATACAAATTAAGGCCATAAAGTATCAGTTATAGCTAAATCTGTGCTACCAATTGACGATTTATAGCTATTAGTGTGCAAATTATCATTTATAATCGAATCTATGTGATACAAATGAAGATTTTAGAGTTAGAAATTACATTAAAAAATTGAGGGCAAATGATAGCAAAGACTAGTGAGGAAATAGGACAAAATAACTAGGTGATTCGGTTTATAACAACACCAATTCACTTTGGAAAAAAAAAGTTTTTGTTATTGCCTCTTAGTTCAAAATTAATCACATAGGTAATAGTATATTCCCTTAAATGTTTAAAAGAAAACAAGTATAGTACCACTTGAATTTCATCTTTTCTTATCTGATGTCATAGATTAGTTTATGTCCTTTGAAAACTACAAATACATATAATCTAGACAAGTTATAGAAGCTCAATAACATTAAAAAGATGCTATAAATAATTTCGAAAAATAATCAAACTGTTCAAGAATAAATTACTAATAAACTCAAGTCTAACCCAATGACTCCCAAAAAAAAAAAAGGATTGTGGAACCAAATTATTGACTAGTTTTGGTATTCAGCTGGTTCGACAAGCCTGTGCAAACTTGGTTCTCCTTCATGTTCCTTGAGATCTCCTATCCAAACCCAAACTCGTTAAAGCAGCCACCAATTTCCTTTCTTCCGAATTCTATTCTCATCTTTATCTTCTATTCTGGATTCTGCTAACCTCATTCAAGTAACTAGCATCCAATTCCCTTTCTCCTTCTTCCTCAACTTTACTTCCATCTCTCAATCTATTCCAGCCACCATCCCTTCTTACTCTTCTTTTCTCATCTACACTCCCTAAGGGCCTCTCTCATGCATTCAATGAATACATGTTGTTTGTTGTTCATCATGGAAAGCATCTCAAACTTCTCTGTGGCAACAAAAAGGTTTCATCAACAAACTAAGGTCATTTTTGCTACTTCAAAAGACCAGTGTAAGGAACAAGGGTGGACTGTTTTGACAGAAATTGGAGCAAAAATAAATAATCTCTCCCTTTCTCTGAAAAGGCTTCGGCTCAAATTGCATAGAAACACTAGAAGCAGGCTGCACCTGCAGCTAGGGCTACACCACAATTTACTACGTACACGTACAGGAACTCTTGAATGACAAAACTAATGCATTAAAGATTTGTTTTATTATTATTTGAGTACTATCTTTCTTAGATATGAAAGGATTTGATTCCCCCGCCCCCCAACTTTTTTAAGTATTTGTACAAACTTTTGTTGTGGGCAGAGTTTTCTAGGAATTTTATTAATCCAGGTTTCTAAAATTATTATTTACTCGATTATTAATTTAACCAGTTAGATTATCCAATCAAAATCTATTTGCATTGACAATACTTCCTCTTTTATTTTCATCTCTTTGATAATTTTCACATGCATCTTCTGGGTGAGCTTAAACTAGAAACTGGTAGGAATTAACAGCCTAATAACATTATTTCAGAATGCATCTTCTCAACATTATTTCTTCGTTGTGGCTTATTGACGACATGCAACTGCCCAACAATTAAATAGAATGCAATATATTATTATTATTATTATTATTATTTATCAAACTGGAACTAGACCCGACCCTAGGCCGGGTCCAGCCCGGAACCGGCCCGGGTCAACGGGTCGGCTGGCCCGTTGACCCGGTTCGCAGGGCCGAACCGGAACCGGCCCGGCAGGCGGTTACGGTACGGCGCAGCCAAAACCGCCGAACCGGCGGTTAACTTCCAACGTGGGAAGGTTTTTTTTTATTTTTTTTTCGACAGTTGAGATCAATTGACTGTTTTTTTATCAATGACTATGATTTAGTGATCGTTATGATCCAAACTCTATAAATAGGGAGTTCATTTCATCATTTTCACACACATCTTCTCTTCTCTTAATCTCTCATTCTCAAATCTCAAGTCTCAACTTCTCTCCGCGTTTTTCATTTTTCGACGATAATGAAAGGTGGTCACGGAGCTTCAACATCTCGATCTCGGAGGGAAAAAGAAATAGCGTACGAGGATCCCAACCTTCAAGTTCAATCCACCGATGATGAGACCGAGGCTCAGCCCCAACGCCATCCGATCCCCGAAATGCAAGGAAGTACCGATGCGATTACTTCTAAGGTTCGGGAAAATCCTCCGTTAAAATCTTCTATTTTCACTAAACATTTTGAGAAGATCACACTTCCGTCGGGAGAATTGCGTGCAAAATGCAAGCATTGCAATGCTTCCTACAAATTCCAAGTCGGCAGCGGCTATGGGTCGTTGAAACGATATGTAGAAACGAAACACCCGACAGAATATAGGCTTGACCGCTCTCAAACACAATTATCAAGATTTTCTAGGGGTAGTAGTACTGATTCTGGTTTATATTTATATTCGAATAATAAATTAAGAGAATCATTAGCTAAATTTGTTTCCGCAAAACATCTTTCTTTTAGTTTTGGATCTAAATACACATTTGAAGATTTTTGTAAAGAATCTCTTAATCCTGCTGCTAAACGTGTTCCTAGGACTACACTTGTACAATTAAAAGATTAGTAAAACAAGAAAAAAAGAATTTAACTGATGAATTTAATAAATTAAATAATAAAATTTCTTTATGTTCCGATATTTGGAGTGATCATTGGCAAACTCATTCTTATATGGGTGTGACATGCCATTGGATTGATAACTCTTGGATCCTCCAAAAAAGATTGTTAGCTTATAGAGTTTTTGATGAATCACATACTGCTTATAACATTGCACAATTATTACACTTAATTTTAGAAGAATATGAATTGACTCATCAAATATTTTCAATATCATTAGACAATGCTAATTCTAATACCGCTTTTATAGATGAACTAAAATTTATTTATCAACCTGTTATTGGTGGTTTATTTTTTCATATTCGTTGTGTATGCCATATTTTAAATTTATGTGTTCAAGATGGATTAAAACTTTTAGAAAATTATATTCAACCAATTAGAATAGCAATTTCATACTTATGGTCTCATCCATCTATGATGAAACAATGGGGTAGATTTTGTAAAGCTAATGGAATGAGACCTAAAAATTCACGTGATGTTCCAACACGTTGGAATTCAACATATCAATTATTACAAGATTTATTTCAATATAAAGATTTATTATGTTTATTTTTTTTGCACAAAATAGTAATACTAATATATATTTATTTTCACAATAATGGAATATTTGTAATAATATTTGTGAAATTTTAAAAGTTTTTAATGATGCAACTGAACAACTTTCCGGTGTTTATTATCTCACTGCTCATTTAATTTTAGTGAATTTTTGTAGTATAGTATTAATATTAAATGAACATATAAATAATGAAGCTTTAACTTTATGTATATTAGCTATGAAAACTAAATGGAAAAAATATTTTTATTTTATTCCTGAAATTTATTTAATTGCATTTGCTTTAGATCCTAAATTTAAATTAGATATTTTACAAGAAATGTTAACTTTATATTATGACGCTTTAATTCTTATTAAAGATTCTTCCTCTCTGGATCCAGTTAATATTATATATAATATTAGAAATTATTTATATAATCTTTATAATTAATATTATGTTAAATATAGAACATAAACTAATATTTCTGAAACACAACCTACTACTACTAATTTAAAACTTACAAAAGCACAACTTTTATTAAAAGAACGGACGAAACATCCACGAGGATCCTCAAGTTCTACACAGGAACTTGAGAATTATTTTACGACTTCTTTTGATTTTAATGAAGCAGATAGCGAATATTTCGATATCTTGAAGTGGTGGTCACAGAAGGCTCAAAGCTTTCCCGTTCTCTCCGTGATCGCAAAAAAAATTTTAGCTTCTCCAGTGTCAACTGTTGTTGTGGAGCAGACGTTCAGTGCGGACGGCAACATATTAGATGAATGACGACCAACTATGTCTCCCGACTCATTGGAAGCTCAAGCATTACTAGATGATTGGACCAGAGTCGAGAAACGAATCCTAGGAATGAAACTTTCAGAAGACGAAGTCGAAGAATTTGATACCGAAGGAACGAATACAACGGGAACGGGAGGAAATGGAAGTGAGTGATAAAGGGTCAAAATGTAAAGAATGTAAAAGGGTAAAAACGTAAAAGAACTACGTGGGCTTTGATTCCCCTACATCCTAAGGGGATACGTAGGCAACTTATATAAGTGCAAGTTTTTTTTCTAAAATAAAATTTATTTTTTTAATTTAATTTTTAATTTTTTTTAATATAATAATCTTGAACCATGGCGAACCGTGAACCGGCGGTTCCGAACCGTGAACCGTAACCGGCTTGGGCAGTGAAAGTTAAGGGTCGACTTCTCACGAACCGTCGAACCGGCAGTTCCGAACCGTCAGGTCCAACAGGAACCAGAAAATTCAAAGGGCATACCCGTATCCGGTGGACGCATAAGGATATTCGAGAGAAGCGAACCGTCAGGTCCAACAGGAACCAGAAAATTCAAAGGGCATACCCGTATCCGGTGGACGCATAATAAGGGATATTCGAGAGAAGCGTCTCGTCGACGTCGAAGATCCAGGCGTCCTTCCCGTCTTCGGCGATCCGGACGCTCTTGGCGAACGCCAGAGATTCGAGGGCCACAACGTTAGAATCGGATGCGTACCGATCGCCGCTCATATACTCTTCGACGAACCCACGGCACGGAGGAGGGACTGTGCGCCAGGACCCGGCGTTGTTGGTCTCCACCGAGAGCCTCCAGCTGTCGCAGTAGAGCTCGTCGGCGGCCGCGGCGACGGCGATCCAAAGGAGAAGGAAGCGGAGGCATGGGGAGGCCCCCATCGAAACGGAACCCTAACTGACCCTCGTCCTCTATTTGAATCTGTTGTCGGCTCTGCTGTGCTTTGCTTTGCTTTGTTTGGGAGGGAGAGAGATTCGAAGCTCCGGGCCGGGGGAAGAAAACGAATGGCCTCGTTATTTATTTGGCCGAGGCGGGTTGATGACGTGGCAACATTTGATTGGCAGAAGTACGTGAGGGATAGCTATTGGGATTTCAAGGAACACTTTACACTTTACAGTGTTGACTAATTTATTGAGATTTTATAATTAAATATAAAATTTCCAAAATTTTAAAAATATATATTTTTTAAACTTTTTATTCTTGATATCTGATTTTTATCATCCGGGAGATAACTGGGTCAGTCTAAATTTAAATTTATCGACTGTTAAAATAAATTCAAGTATCGTTGGTGGGCCATGGAGAGAACCACTACATCACTAGTTATTCAAATTTCACAGAATTTCGAAAATATCCAAAGTGAAATTCAAATCCTCACTTATAGAAATGAATCCCATCGTGTATAACCGCACCCGACCTGATAGGTAAATTAATAATTTTTATTAAATAATTAGAGGGATGTGTTTTCTTAATTTATTGTGGCCCTTGAGTTATGGTCTATCGAAAGGGTGATTAATTATTTTTTAAACATCCATGGTTCGATTCCTAATTACAGTAAATTTTATTAAAAAAAATTTTTAAATGGGACGTGTAACCATGAGATGTTTACTTCTAAATTGACAGCTCGAGTACTTTTTAATTTATTTTAATGGTTGATGAAAATTTTTTATAGGATCAAATTAGTAATTAGATACGATGTTATACATCTGATTAATTTTTTTTCTTAATTTAGTGTGGAAAAAGATATCCTATCGGTGTATTTTATCAATTTTGTCATTCAAAACATGCCAAAAATTATTGCACCTTTACCCGTTCCACAAATAAATGATGCAAAGTTGTCCAGGTGTGGTGTAATGTGAAATGAATATTTTAGAGGTTAACGTTTTGTGCTTTGAATTTATTTGGCAGGCGAATATAAAGAAAACCGTCTACCTTAAAATTTAGTCGAGCGAAATCCAGAAATCTGAATTTAAAAACAAAAAAATTAAAAGCTCAACAGGTAGAATGTTATGAATCTTAGCCTCTAACATATACTTTTCCAAATCAACTCAAGACCTTTTTAGTCAACTTAATTAATTCAAATAGAGAGTGGTCTATATCGACTCAAATCACTCCAGTCGACTAAATTTCCTTTTACTTTATTCAAGATGAATTAGAACCCAATCGACTAAATGCCGTAAATTCTAGTCAACTAAACTGAATTCTACCAAATTGACTGAATTGTCCTTTGATTCAGTCAATTCTAGTCAACTAGACTCTCAGTTGACTGCCTAATCGATTGAATTCAATCGACTAATCAGTCGGCTACCAATTGACTGCCTATTGATTGAACTCTAGTCAACAACTACTCTAGTAGAAAGCAACAAATCTGCACAAGGCATGTCTTCAATCATGTAGTTGACTTAGCCTACCTCAATTTAAGTTGCATTTAGTTGAGTCAACTAAAAACAAAACCATTGTATTTGCAAGTTGGACATCTGACTCCGTAGTCAACTCAACACATTAGTTGATTGGTCTTAACCACAACTATTTAGATTATTGACTTCAACCTTGAAACTTCCTTTTCTTGGTTCAATCTATTGACACAATCGACTTCCAAAATTTTGATAATTTTTTGATAATATATTTATTGAGGTCTAGTTAAGTGAGAAATCTAGTCAGATCAAAGTTTGACCGAAAGACTAGTAAAGGTGATAAGTCCACCGAGTGACTGGCAAGTCAAGATGACCAGATGTTTGACAATGGTGAGTAGTCTACCCAGTGACTAACAAGTCTAAGTGGTCAAGGTGACTGGAGGCTTGACAAAGGTGAGTAGTCTACTGAGTGACTAGCAACTCCAAGCGGTCAAGGTAATTGGCGGCTTAGTAATGGTGAGTAGTCGAGTGACTAGTAAGTTCAAGTGGTCAAGGTGACTGGAGAATTGGCAAAGGTGAGTAGTCTACCGAGTAATTAGCAAATCCAAGCAGGTCTGGAGGACTGCAGGCTTGGCAAAGGGAAAACCTTAGAGGAGTAAATTCTAGATAGAGAAGTTTTGGAGAAGTGAACTCCAAACAAAGGAAAACCCCTAGAGAAGTGAACCTAGGTAGTTAGAAGTCTTGGAGAAGTGAACTCCAAACAAATGTGACCAAAAGGTTATCGGGGCGGTCGATCGCACTAGTGTATTTGGTAAACTGAAATACAATGTTTCTATTATGTTTTACATTGTGCTATTTTGATTTTATAAGAAAGTCTTAGTGAATCAAGTCGATCAGACACTGATTAGAGAAAACTTATATCGGTCTGGAGAACTAGATGGTTGGCAGGTATGTTGAGGTAAGCTCTTGGAGTGAAGTGAAAGGTCGTGTCCCAGTTGAGGCAAACCTTATGTGATGATCCGGCTGAAGAAGCCAACGGAAGTTTCTAAGTCGAGATCAAGAGAGTCCTATCTCTCTATTCATGCATATTACTATCTATTATCTAACTCTGTTTTATAGGATCATTATCTGTATTATTTTTGTGTTAACTTTATTTTACAGAGAAGCAAAGTTTTCATCGACCAAGGGCTCAATCGACTGAATAGGGACGTTTAGTTGACTGATACAAGTAGATAAGCACAGACAGATTCAACTACTCAAAGAAGGAAAACAAGTGTCAATCGACCGATCAAAAAGATCAGTCTACCGAACCTCATATATGGAAAGATATATCATATATAATCAAATTGGCAAACGAACGAAACTCCTGGGGACTAGTAGACTAATCAGGGCTCAGTCGACTGATTAGAAGGATCAGTCGGCCAAATTCCATATATAGAAAGATATATCATATATGATCGGATCGGCATAGGGAAGGCAATCCCTGGAGTCCAGTCAACTAATCAGGGCTCAATTGACTAAAAACTTGGATTTGGCAGGATCAATTAAATCAAATCTGAGTAAGCAAAGAGAGGAGTGGTGAGTAGTCGCCTGATAGAGATTCAGTTAACTGATCATGTTTAGTTGACCGAACTGTTTTTAGTTTACTAGAAAAAGTCTCGAGGTCTGAGACTCATCATCCATTCTTTCTACGCTTCATCTCGTTCTTGCTGTAATTGCCTGTGCAAGTATCACTACTACGACGCCGAGAGGGTCTCCGACAACCAATGTTTCATCTTCCACCTTGTGTTGTCAGTATATTTTATTTTACTTGCACTCATCTAAAAGAGATAGTAGTATTGTTACTATCATCCTCCATGTTATACGAGTTTGCTTCTTCTGCCAAAGTTTTCGAAGAGAAGAATTTTAGTGATTGTCCATTCGGAAGTCTTCAAGGATCACGGGCTGAGTAGTAATTGTTGGACTACAAATCAAATAAAATCGAACTATGTTCATATTTGTTTGCTTTATTCCGCTGCAATCGAACTTTGATTTACGAGAAAAGATTAGTTTTCAAACTCAAGATGTGAGAGCCACTCGTAAACTCTCACAACTTACAAAGAGCTTACCTATTGTCGCAACTTTATTTTGCCCAAGAGTTCATCTCCTGTTTGGTTCTCAATCCTCCCAATGCATTAAGCCATCATCTTGTTCCACATGTCATCTTTGCTAGATCACTTATGTAGTTGCCTCCGGGGCTATGGTGCAGTGGTAAGGTCACAGTGGTTAATCCAGGCATCTGCGGTTCGATCCCCAACTACGGCGCATTTGCAGGATTTTTCTCCAATGGGGCGCGAACCTGAGACCTGGGTTTCTAGATTGGCCACGGAGCGTTCGATTACCCTGGTCGTGGCTATGGGCATGTAAGACTAGTTGTTAACCAGCATCTGCGGTTCGATCCCCACTACGGCGCATTTTACAGGAATTTTTTCTCCAAATGGGGCGCGAACCCTGAGACACTGGGTTTCTAGATTGGCCACCGCGAGCGCTTCCCGATTTACCCTGGTGATCGGTGGGAAACTTCCGTGGGGTCGGGCCGGTCACCCCAGGTTCAATTTGTCTGCTGCCTGATTCATCATTTTTTTAGATCACTTACGTAGTCTACCTCTTGAACTATAATTATAGTTGCTAACCCAACTCAATGTCCTTGGTATTGCAGTCCCGCGGATGTCCCATACCACTCTTCGCCAATCTTTAGCGAGTCTCTAAGTCATTGAGCCAAAACCCTCTTGGACACACCAAGCCAATCTTCACGAACTTTGAGTGCATTCTGCTAAGTCCTTGCAAATTTCAACTCACATTGTGTAAGCAAACCTAACTTAAACCCTTTGTTAGACATTCAAACATAACCACTTAGAGCACAAGATTGCACTAGCACCACTTGTGAGAGTCTATGAGTGACATGATTTTGGCTTTGGCATGGAATTGACCGAGGAATAAATGTTTCATGGCTATAGACAATGCTTCACTCAAACAAAGATTAACATCAGTCGATTTAGTAGTTGGTCCCAGACATTCTGTTCACAAACAAAAAAGTTTTATTTCAAATTGAATCAACTGATTAAGAATTCAATCGATTAAAGTAAGTTTTAGTCAGTTAATAAGTTGACTAAAGATTACTTCTTGCAAAGAAAAGGTTTTCTTCTCGGTTTAGTTGATCGAACTTGGAAATAGTCAAGGGCAGCTGATTTAGTCGACTAAGTAGAATCGACTGAGACTTGTATCAGACAAACTTAATATTTCTGTTCGGAGCAGAGTTGATTAAAAATCAACTGAAGAGGATTCAATCGACCAAGTTAATACTTTGATTTCAAAAATAATATCATTTGAGCGAGACCTTTTCTACATGAATCAACTAATAGGCTTGGAGTCAATTAGGTGCATTTGTTGTCAATTGTTAAGACTTTTCAGTCAACTCTAGTTATGACCAGCTAGAGTTCTAATTTAGATAGTCAACTGATGGGCATCTGATTCACTTGGCTTGGACATGAGTAACATGTTAAAAAGAGCATTAGTTCTTCTGTGATCCAAACTTCAATCTACTAGTGCAATGACTGAATCCACTGATATTAATATAGAATATCTAGTGGAACTTGTCCTTGCCTATTTAGATTGTGGCAAAAGGTAAATCGCTTACCTCTAACATCTCCATCAACTCCTCTCAGGGTCAACACAGAAAAGATAAATCACGGGGGCTACTAGCCCGGATGTTTTGGTTAGTGCGTGGGGAAGGCAGGCACACTGACTTTGTCAGGTTTTGACCCTCAGACTTCATGATGACAATACTCATGTATTAACCATCAATCCATCCCGTGAAGATATTCTTGCCCATTTAGAGTACTATAAAAGGAGAGACATGGGGAGCTCGTCTAATAACAATTCTACGACCAAAGTGTTCTTGCTCTTGCTATTCGATTGCTCAAATTGTGTTTACTTTATTAATTATCTTTATTTTTCATTTTGAAGGGAAGGACTTTGCCTTGAAAAACCATATTTCTTATAAATATTAATGTTCCATGAAGTAGTAAGTATAATAGTTTTAGGAGGGTTGATTCACTTTACAAGTTTATAGGCTGTAGAATAAAAATCTAGCGGGGTTTGAATCATGTTAAAAGAAACTTCTTGCTTCATTTATAACTATTTTAAATTTCTACGGATAATTAATTCATATATCTTGCATTTGAGTTCTTTTAATTTTTTTTTTTAGATTTCACTAATTTGCACTCCTCCCTCTAACGTCATACTTAATCCTATAGAAGACTCTCTACGAGCGACATTAACACTTGTGTCCAAAATATGCAAACTCGAGATTCCATTTGCACATGACTTGCATAGTTCATAGTCTTTTAAGTTTTCACTTCTTTGACTCGCAATTTTTTCTTCCCGGAATGACCGACTGAGGCTCACTAAAATTTTTCATCAATCATTGGAATTAGAATGAATCAGAAAACACTCACATCAAATGATCCATCGACTAAATATTCTCAAATCAATCGCTCATTAAGAGAAACTAAACCCTACAAATGTACATATACTACGAAATATCTCAATTGAACATGACACTTTGAAACTAACTGCTCCAACAATTTTCACCGTTAAGA
Organism: Boesenbergia rotunda; assembly: GCA_024364735.1. Lineage (NCBI taxonomy): Eukaryota > Viridiplantae > Streptophyta > Magnoliopsida > Zingiberales > Zingiberaceae > Boesenbergia > Boesenbergia rotunda. The sequence goes on along the minus strand of JAGFNQ010000326.1, from coordinate 354,549 downwards.
TTAAAAAAAATATTAATATCATATAATAGAAATATTAATTTTCTATATTATTAAAGATAAATTTACACGTTGCATTAAGAGCATAAAAACTCACGATCCTAAAATAAACTACTACAAATGTATTATCAATCTTACCTCTACTGCCAACATCAGTGTGAAATCTATCAGATCCTTTCAATATTAAAGAACTGATAAATATAATTTTAACATATTAAAGACACAAGAGAAGTCTCAAATCCTCATACTTAAGACATAGAATTTAAATAAAAATAATAATATTTTTATGAAGAGCAAAGACCCCTTCAAAATCCTCATTTTTTATAAAAGGCCGTATTGACCCTGGATACCCCACAATCATTTATAGATAAGTAAACCAAAAAATCAAACAGACCTTCATATGGGAGGATATTTCTCCCGATTTCGTCGGGAATTGACCATTGCTTCATTCTATAACTCTACCTTGTGGTGACTAACTCCATCAAGTCCCGGGGGCGATGCACCTCATTTTGCAACAGCTAATGGCAGCTACATAACACTATACAACCAAAAATACATGTACAACATTACCAACTGCTAAATGATCATTCCATTCAACTATTAGTAGCTACATACTCAACATATACAGCTAAAAATATATGTACAACATCACCAACTGGTCTGACGTGGTTAAGTTGCATTGACAAAATATATAGTGTGAGAAAACTGGCACAGGACCCACATCAAATGGTACAAAATTCAGGTGGCAACCTCCTCATCATTTACCTTGTTGGATGAACAACCATTGAGGATGTTGAGGGTGATGTGGAAGGCAAGGCTGACCGATCGAATTCCTCCTTATCCTCGCTGAATGCCTTTGACAGGACATCCTGCAACTCCAGAAATCTTCTCCTTTTTTCTTCCGAACTCTTATGCCCAAGACCAGTAGTGAGGTCTGTATGATCTTCATCATCCATGATCTTGTTAATGACATTAGAACACCGAGGGAAAAATTGCTTCCCGAGTTCCACTGAGAAGCAAAATTATCCACTTCAATCGCTTGAATCATTAATTATCATCCAACAAATAGTTTCCGAGCAGAGCAACATTAGAACAGATCAAATAAAATGGAAAAGCAGCCAGCTGCGATATCACAATTGTGCAGTTTTATAATAGTTTTCGACTTTAACTCTCTTGTTCTGAAATGCCCTACACTCCTAATGATGTGATGATCCTGTAAGGCTGAATTTAGTTTGAAATGTGGCAGAGACTCGCACCAATTTGAGCTTAATCTAAAAATAATGTTTTAACAATGCGAACATGATAAATGATATCCAATATTTTGCAAGCATAGAATAATGTAATGCATAAGTCTAACAATTGTAACAAAAGGTGGAATCCGCCACCCCAGCATCCCACACGTCTAGCTCCACGATCATCTGGGAAGCTGCAGTTGTCGATGCACAAGTCTAACAAGGACATATAGATTATAAAATTAAATGAGAAACAAGTTCTTTTAAAACTACTAGAAATTTTGGGCCTATTTAAGCATTTAGTGCACATCTTTATATGATTCAAGCTTGTACGAGTTACCTTTGTTTATATCAATGTGTGGTACGAATTACTTGTACATGATATTGAAGAAAATTATTAAAAATTATGGCATTTTACTGTAAAATTGAAATAGAATGAATCAAATAAGTTACCTCTAAAAGACTTACTCAATCTTCAACTAGATTGCTTGGTTATTGAGGCTACCTCTTGGATAATTTCAATTATCTAAATCCTCTCTAGTGTCAGGTCTTTGTTGGTAGTTGTTTTATAGCTCTCAAACCCTCTTAATCTTTGTATTTTGTAACAAGTGCAGCCAATTGCCATGGGCAATTGCCTTACTTATTGCAAATATCCATGGCAGATGTAGATTTTGTTTTATTTTACAAATAGTCACAAAAATGAGAATGTTATGATAAATGTGTGAATATACGAGAAGAATATAAAGTATAAAAAATAAGAATATTAAAGAGAAAGTCAATGTTACATCTATTGAGGGAAACCTCTAAAAAAAACTTTTAAAATAATATGGATATGTACTTAGATGACCAATAAATGTCCTAGTTAGATGATAAGATTATAACAAATATGTGCATTAATATAGGAAGAAAGAGACCAAAGAAAAGCTAGTTAACAACGATAAAATAGAATAAAATTTATTTAAATATATATGAGAATATAGTAAGCGATCGGTCCCCTAAATTGCATTGGAGGATCCGTATAAGCAACCTCACTTAGTGGAATAATAACTTGATTGTTATTGTATTTTAAATGGGTTCAAGTCAACTCATTATGGGCCAATTAACCTGAAATCCAACATCTTCCACTCGGCACATGACGTTAAAGAATTTTATTGAAATATATCTCTGTAATAAAAACTTTGCATTTTCATACTAGTAGCTGGATCATGCAACCTAGCAAGTAATCCTGCACTTGGGAGTTTATTATATACATTTGCTAGAAACAATTTAGTAACTTTAACCTACAAGCCAATTAGAAAGGTAAGCTCAATATAACATCTCTAATCCTCCAAAAGGATGTCAAATGATCTGATCTTGTATCCATAATTGAGTCTTAGCTTTCTCAAGCAACAACATTGGCTAGCTAATTAACAGACCAAAAAAAGTCTTTCTTTTTCATTCAAAATTTATAATTCATATTTAGCTGCTTATCTACACATGTTCTATGGACTAAATTATCCACATGCTAATACAACAAACACCAAATATAAATATTAAATAATAGTAGAAATCATAACCTTGAAAGGTCTAACACAATGGAGAAGCACAGATGCATTCTTCTACTACCTTATTGGTCAAATCAACACACTAGCTGTGAATAATATGTTATAGGTTTACAACTCTCTATGTCTTATATAGAACTACACAAATCTTAGTTCAATTGCACTTCAGTGCCTCACTTGAATTCTAAAAGTGCTCTCTCTTTCAGCAGGTAATTCCTAACAATTCACATTTGACTTTAATAAATCATTTGGATGTGGGTATCTAAATTAATTATTAAAATATGCTTATAACCTAATCTCGTATTGTTAATGGGTTGACGATTATAATGGTCTCTTTCTCTCCTAGTTCGATTACTTGTGTGAGTAAACCATTCTAAATCCTGTTGACATCTTTTTCTAGAGCCTCAAACATGCATATATCACAATTCTGGCAATAATGCCTCTAATGCAGTTTTCCTTGGGGTTCAATGTGTTGCTCTACTATGATATTTGAGATTTGTGATTTTTTGTGTAGGCAATCATTGCTTGATTGTCACAATAGATAATCAATGGTGCAACACAATCAGTATAAACTCTTAAATTATCCAAAAAAATTTAGCAAACAACTTGCAATACAGCTTAACACACAGTGAATTCAGCTTGCATTATGAGAATGCTATGCATGTATGTTTCTGTATGTTTCTCACTGATCCTGCCATATAGTTGGCACCATACGGGCAGCCAACGTGGCAAACGACCTAGCCAGCTTTAAGGTCCACGTCATTGTACGGGCAGCCAACTCGACAAACATCCTGGCCGGGCCCAGGGTCTTCGCCGGCCGGTCGGACTCAGGGCGGTCGGTTAGAATAAATATAGCGGTTCATCCGGCAGGTCAAACTCGGCCGGCCACATTAAGGCTTACACGCCTCGTTCCGCCGAGTGCATCCGCCCGGCAGTCCTTTATGCCCATGCTTGATATCCATCCGGGCGTGCCGTCCGGGTGTCCACTCGGGCACTCTCTCGGAATCACCCTGGGATAAGGACAAAATACACCTGCACCAGCTGCAGGTAACAGGCTGTCACCACTCGTACGAACTGACACTCTCTGACAGGCGCCGACTTACAGAAACCTGTCTTTGTCCTCACATAAGACAAATAGTATACGACAAAGAAGGTTGGTTACAATCGACATAACCATACCATATCTTCTGACCCTGTCAGAGAATCCTGACACAGGCCATACTCAAATCGACATAACCATACCATATCTTCTGACCCTGTCAGAGAATCCTAACACAGGCCATACTTGGTCCTTTTCCCCGGCTATATAAGCCACTCCCCTCCTCATTATCAGGTACGCGCGCTCACGAAGCTCCTCACCTCCAGTGCTCCATTATTTTTCCTGTTCATCGGAGTACTGACTTGACCGTCGGAGTGCCTTGCCGGGACGTCTCCCGGCTAGGTTGCTAACGGTCATCTTCCTCAGCAGGTCCACCTCCAGCCGTGCACCAGGCGACATCCGCTTCCGTTCCGTCGGAGGACACCCCCTACGGCGCTGTCATTCTGCGCGAGGACATCCCGTCGGCATCCACGTCACCCATCGCTACACCGTCATACGGTTGCGGCTCCACTACGCTCGGCGACAGAATCAAATTTGGCGCTAGAAGGAGGGCTTTCTGCCTGATCGAGAGCGAAGAATGGAAAACCCCAATCCACTGACGGTTACTCTTTCGCTAGAAGAATATGAAATGCTGATGTCTGTCCGGACGCAGAAGGCACAACAATCGCATCCGCCGACCGGTAGTCAAGGGGCCCGGCCCCCTGGTCCCTCTATACGGGGAAATTCAGAAGCCCCGACCGAAGCTTCAGCGTCCAGCCTGGCGCACCAGACACGCCCAGATAAAGGGAAAGGTTTAGCTGACCCCGCCGCGGCCTATCCGACTCGCAGCCCTTTCTCCTCACAAATTCTTGGGGATCCCGTTCCCAAGCATCTACGATTCTTCACCATGCCTGAGTACTCGGGGGCCAGTGACCCCGAGGAGCACGTCATGAAATTTGAAAGCACCACCCAGTTGCACCAATACCCGGAGGGCGTCAAATGCCGCGCTTTCCTGACAACCCTCTCCGGGCAGGCTCAACGATGGTTTGGCGGGCTCCCGGGTGGATCAGTTGGGAGTTTTGCAGAGGTAAAGCGGCTGTTTCTGCAACATTTTGCAAGCAGTCGGAGGCACCATAAGACCAGCCTCAATTTGTTCGCTCTGAAGCAAGGTCCGAAAGAGTCACTCCGGGCCTACATCCAGAGGTTCAATGGAGTAGCTATAGAGGTGCCCAACACCACGCCTGAAGTACTGGTCACCGCCTTCTCACAAGGGCTCCAAGAGGGTGATTTCTTCCGATCCCTGATCAGGAAACCACCGAAGGATTTCGACAGCCTGCTCGGGAAGGCTGTCAAGTATATCAATGTAGAGGAAGCGCAAGCCGCCCGGAGGAAGGAAGTAATGGTTAGCCCACAGCCCGCACCTCAACATAACAAATCGCCAGGAGGACCGATTCGCAGTCCCCGACCGGCCGATCGGCCCGGAATGAGACCCCAGCAAGAGCAGGTGGCACAGGGGAATTGGCCCAACAGATGGGCACCGTATGTGCGTTTCACCAGTGTAATACGCACAACACTGAGGACTGCCGAGCAGGCGGCAGAGCTCGGACCCCACTCGGCAGGGGTCAAGGACGACAAACCCCCAGGGACGCGGGCGTGGTCAGGGTGCCACAGCCCAACAAGGACAAAGGCGGGATGCCCCCGCCGCCCGGCAATTGTTTCCTCGGCCCGAGCAGGAAGAGGTGGAGGAACTTGACGAAGATCAAGCTAATCACCAGAACGCCGTCCGAGGAGGCGTCAATGTGATTTCCGGCGGTCCGACCGGCGGCGACTCCAACCGAGCCAGAAAGACGCAGGTGCGCCGACTGGAAATTCACCAAGTCGGAGTCAGCACCTCTCAAGCTCAAGGGCCCCAAATCAGCTGGGGGCCGCAGGATTTGCAAGGATTGGAGGTGCCGCACGATGACCCGCTGGTCATCACGGCTGTCATCGCCAACTACGAAGTCCACCGCACCATTGTGGACACCGGCAGCTCGGTAAACATTTTATATAAACGAGCTTTCGATCAACTGCAAATTGAATTATCGCAGCTAGAGTTGGTGGCTACTCCCCTGTTCGGATTTACGAGGAACGAAGTACAGCCGATCGGACAGATTCGGCTGGCCGTCTCACTTGGAGAGGAGCCACTCAAGAGAACCCGATGGACCACATTTCTGATTGTGGATGCCCCAGCTGCCTACAACGCTATTCTCGGTCGACCGGCTCTCAACGAATTTAAAGCGGTAGTCTCCACCTACTACCTCAAGGTGAAGTTTCCGGTCGGCGACAGAGTCGGCGAGGTGAAGGGCAATCAGACCGTGGCCCGGCGCTGCTATGCTGATGATGTCCGCTCGGGAGGACAAAAGGCAAGGCGGACAGGTAGCGGCTGCAACATGGTGCAAGCCTCCCCTTGGGCAGAATTGCGGGAGGACAAAGAGGAGGTACAACTTTTGCCCGGTAGGGAAGATACCAAGATACAAATTGCTGCAGGACTTCCGGAGGAGCTGAAGCAATCCCTAATCGACGCCCTCGCTCGAAATCAAGACGTATTCGCCTGGTCGGCGAAAGATTTGAAGGGGGTCCGACCGGAAGTCGCGGAACACCAGCTCCATGTTTACCCGGGCGCGCGGCCAGTAAAGCAACGGAAAAGGGATCGCAGCGCCGCGCAGAATCAAGTCATCCGGGCGGAAGTAGTAAGACTGCTGGAAGCAGGACACATCGGGAAGTTCAGTTCCCGGCCTGGCTGGGCGAATGTGGTGCTGGTGTCCAAACCCAACGACAAGTGGCGGGTATGCATTGATTTCCGAGACCTCAACCGTGCATGCCAAAAGATTGCTACCCACTTCCACGGATCGATCAAATGGTAGACTCGACGGCTGGCAGCGAGTTCATATCGATGCTGGATGCGTACCAGGGATACCACCAAGTCCCACTGGCTGCTGCCGACCAGGAGAAGGTTAGCTTTGTCACGGCTGACGGCACCTACTGCTACACCGTCATGCCGTTCGGCCTCAAGAATGCGGGCGCCACCTACCAAAGAATGATGAACAAGGTGTTCCGGTCGCAAATGGGGCGTAACGTCGAAGTATACGTCGACGATATTCTGATCAAGACTGCCCGAGCGGAGAACTAATCCCCGACATTGAAGAAACTTGCCAAACTCATGCGGCGGTTTGGCTTGAAGCTTAATCCGGCCAAATGTTTATTCGGGGCTCGAGCGGGAAGTTCCTCGGTTATATAGTCACTGAGCGGGGAATCGAAGCAAATCGGGCAAAGTAAAGGCCATTCTAGAGATGCGGCCCCACGAAATCTCAAGGAAGTCAGCGGCTGACCGGGGGGATAACCGCCCTGTCCAGATTCATTTCCCGATCAGCCGAACGGGGTCTGCCATTCTTCAAGACATTAGCCGGGCCACAATTTCAGTGGGACGAAGAATGTGACAGGGCCTTCGAGGAGCTGAAAGCTTATCTGTCCGAGCTACCGACACTCGCCCGCCGGAGCCGAATGAGAATTTATATGTATACTTGGCAGCTTCCTCCGACTCGGGCAGCATGGTGTTGGCCCGGCAAGAAAAAACTGAGCAAAGGCCGGTGTACTTCTTTGCCCACTTATTTAAAGGAGCCGAGTGTCGGTACACGACACTCGAAAAATTGGGCTACATACTGTTCTTAGCCGCCCGGCGACTCAGACCATATTTCTTATCTCACCCAATTACTGTATTGACTAACAGTAATTTGGGTCGGGTGCTCACAAACCCAGACGCCTCAGGGCGGCTATNTCATGTTTCTTGATTGGAATGTCCAAGTATGATCATCAGAACCAAATACACATGTATTATGCATTGGTTTTCCCATACTTGGTCAACTTAATGATTTTTGTCTCGTCAACCTAATTTCTCAAGGGATGCATTAACATTTTGAGTAATTAGGTTGATCTTAACATCTCACCCCATTTCTAGCAAACAAAAAATTTTGTTAAACCTTATAGTTTGTGTGAGATGTTCCCAAGTTGCCCAATAATTGTTCCACGACAATTTGAAATGACCATGAAGGGTTTTGTTTTCTTTCAATTCTATGAAGCACGACACATTCCCAACTCCCTTCGTAAGAAACTAAATCATTCTCGGGGAGTGGTTTAGTAAAATGTCTGCTAGGTTTGATTTTGACTCTACATGTGAGAGTACAATATCTCCTCTAGCAACATGATCCCTAATGAAGTGGTGACATACTTCAATGTGCTTGGTTTCTTGAATGATGGACTGGATTTTTTTGTTAGATTTATCGTGCTTATGTTGTCACACAACACTTGCACACCCTTGTAGGTTAATCCATAATCCTCTAGTGTGTGAATCATCCACAATAATTGTGATACACTCTCTCCCATGGCGATATATTCTACCTCGGTCATGGAGAGAGCAACACAATGTTGCTTTCGACTTGACCAACTCACTAAGGATGATCCTAAGAATTGGCAACCCCCACTTGTGCTCTTCTGATCCAACTTGCACCCAGCATAGTCGGAATCGGTGTAGCCAATTAAGTCAAATGACTCGGTACGGGAGTACTAAAGACCGACTCCAATCGTGCTCTTAAGGTATCTCAGAATTCTTTTAATGGCAATCAAATGAGATTCCTTGGCACAGACTTGGTACCTAGCGCACATACCCACAACAAAAAGAATATCAGGTCGACTAGCTGTGAGGTATAGCAAACTACCTATCATACTCCGATATTGAGTTAGATCAACGGGCTTATCACTCTCATCATTGTCTAATCTCGTGTTCGTAGTCATGGGAGTGGTTACCTCTTTAGAGTCACTCATATTAAATTTCTTGAGCATCTCTTGAGTGTATTTTGATTGGTGCACATGGATTCCGTCTCGAGTTTGTTTGATTTCGAGTCCAAGGAAGAAAGTCAATTCTCCCACTAGACTCATCTCAAATTCACTCTCCATGTATCCAATAAATTCATTCAAATAGCCCTTATTGTTGGAGCCACAAATTATGTCATCGACATATACTTGGGCTACAAATATGTTGTCACCATCTCTTCGTAGAAATAGTGTGGGGTCTATTTTCCTCTCACGAAGCTTTTTTCAATGAGAAATGTCGACAACCGCTCATACCAAGCCGAGGTGCTTATTTAAGGCCGTAAAGTGCCTTCTTGAGCTTGAACACGTGGTTTGGAAATTCAGAATTTCAAACCTTGGAGGTTGTTCGACATAGACCTCCTCTCTTATGAAACCATTTAGGAAGACCGATTTAACATCCATTTGATAGAGTTTGAATCCTCTATGTGCTGCAAATGCAAGCATCATTCGAATGAATTCCAATCGTGCCACGGGAGCATAGGTCTCATCGTAATCAAGGCCTTCAACTTGACTAAGCCCTTGGCTACCAAGCGTGCCTTGTTTCTTACGATTTCTCCCTTATGGTTCAATTTATTTTGAAGACCCATTTGGTTCCAATAATGATGGTCTTCTTAGGTCTAGGGACTATGTCCCAAACTTGGCTTCTCTCAAATTGACCTAATTCGTCTTGCATAGCAATGATCCAATCGGATCATGCAATGCCTCGTCAATTTTCCTAGGTTCAATTTCTGAAATTAAGGCAACTTCATTAGCCTCATTCCTAAAGAATGATCTAGATCTAACCCTATGATGAATGTCTCCAACAATTTGGTCTTGGGGATGACTAGAGGCTAACCTAGTTTGCCTTGGTGTTGGAGGTGCTTCTTGGATGGTGTCACTAGACACAGGCCCAGCCTCAGGATTCGACTGAGCTTCATGTTGTCTAGGCTCACCATCATCAGATTCATCAGCACCATCTCCAACACTGGGACCCTCATCCAAACCTAGTTTCCTATGTTCGAATTGAACTCCTTCTACATCTTTTGATTGATCAATTGATTTTGGGATTTCCTCAAAAACGACATCAGAAGATTTTTCGACCAATCTAGACTTTTTGTTGTAGACTCGATAATCTTTACTGACAAGGGAGTACCCGACTAGTATCCCTTCATCAGCTTTTGCTATGAACTTTCCAAGATGGTCCTTGGTGTATAGAATAAACACCTTACACCCAAACACCCTTAGATGTTTAACTGTAGGTGGTTTTTCAAACCAAAGTTCGTGAGGAGTCTTTCCTAAAAATCTATGTATGAGGACTCGGTTTTGCACGTAGCAAGCTGTGTTCACAGCTTCAGCCCATAAGTAACTCGGTGAAGAGTACTCATTGAGCATGCTTCGTGTAACCTCTTGTAAAACTCGGTTCTTCCTCTCTATGACACCATTTTGCTGTGGTGTCCTAGGAGTGGAGAACTCGTGTCTATAACCTCTCTCTTGGTAAAATTCTAAAAATCTTTGGTTTTGAAATTCTCTTCCATGATCAATCCTAATTATTTTAATTGTTGTTGATTTTTCATTTTCAATTCTTCTACAAAATGAAATAAAAATATCTAGGGTTTGATCCTTATATTTTAGAAAATATATCCAAGTGTATCTAGTAAAGTCATCAATGATCACAAAACAATATCTACTACTATTCAAATATATTATAGTGCTACAATCAAATATGTCCATGTGTAGCAAATCCAAAGCGGTAGAAGTACTTACAGCGCTTTTACCTTTGTGTGAACACTTCATTTGCTTACCCATTTGACATGCATCACAAAGCTTGTCCTTTTCGTACTTGATGCTTGGTAAGCCACGAACTAGTCCCTTTTGGCCAATTTTCAGATGTTCTTCATATTCACATGTGCCAATCTTCGATGCCAAAGGATAGACTCATCTTCTCTTGATATGAAACACTTAACAGAAACATTAATAGCACTTTTAAAAGAAACTTGATAAATATTATCTATCCTTGTGCCTACTAGTACCGTGTCAAATGTGTCATTTTGTCTAACTAAACATTGACATGAATGAAAATCAATTTTGTAACCCGCATCACACAATTGACTAACACTTAGGAGATTAAATGTCATCCCCTTGACTAGAAGGACATTTTTAATTCTAAGACATTAGGATATTTGAATATCTCCTATCCCTACAACCTTAAGGCTACCATTGTTACCAAAAGATACATTACCTCTACTTTTGCTTTGTAGGGTAGTGAACAAAGATCTATCGCCGGTCATATGTTTGGTGTACCCACTATCAACGAACCAAGTTGATAGATGCTCCCCCTCAATCAAACCCTACACAATACGAAAAATGGAAGATTTAGGTACCCAAATCTTGGGACCTAAAGCATCTACAATGCATGACTTAGGCACCCATGCCTTGACCACTTTCTTTTGAACCCTAGATGTCTTAGGTGATCTAACATGAGTCCTAGACATTAAGGAAACAAAAGTCGGTTCTTTAGGTCGGTAACCTATACTGGCCTTGTTGTAAACCACCCTTTGAGCATTTAGAATCATAACCAAAGTCTTAGAGCTAGTTGATAAATTCTCAAAAAGACTCTTGAGTCTCTCAACCTCACCCTTCAAGACTTTGTTTTCATCTTCTAAGACTTCTACATGCAAGTCATCAAGATCCTCATCCTTAGAGGATTTTAGTTGTTCTACTTCTACTTTTAATGATTTAACTTTTTCTTTAGATTTCTTTAACAATTCTGTTAAACATACAATAGTTCTATAGCATTTGTCTAATTCGGGAGAAATTATCTCTTCATCATCCGATGATGATGAAGCCGCATTTGAGGAGTCCATGGATTCATCACTGCTCTCCTCTTCTTCAATAGCCATGAGAGCTACATGGCAAGTACTCTTCTCCTCCTTTTCTTCTTCGGATGAGCTAGAAGAGGACTCATCCCATGTGGCCTTCAAAGCCTTCTTCTTCTTCTTGGATTTCTCCTCCTTCTTCTTTAACATTGGACATTCACTCTTGTAATGTCTTTTCTTGCTACACTCAAAACAAGTAACATTAGTCTTATCAATTTTAACATCACTAGGGTTACCTTTGCCTTTGTATCGTCGGCTCTTCCTCATCATCCTCCTTACGAAATTAGCCATCTCGGATGAAGATGACTCCCTATCATCCTCCTCGGACTCGGACTCAGATGAAGAAGAAGAGACCTCCTTGTCCTTCTTCTTCTCCTTCTTCTTTTCCTTCTTCTTCTTGGTCTTGTCCCCTGCAACAAGTGCAATCCCCTTCTCCTTGGGGCCTTTGTTAGCCATTTCGTGTAGCTCCATTTCACAAAACAAATCATCCAATTTAACAATTGACAAATCCTTGGAAACCTTGTAGGCATCCACCATGTATGACCACAAGGCATTCCTCGAAAAAACTTTTAGAACGTACCTCACAAGGTCGTGGTTCTCGACCTTTTCATCAATGAAGTGGAGACCGTTGAGAATTTCTTTGAAATGACCATGGAGTTTACTTACTGTCTCGGACTCCTTCATGGTTTGGGTTTGTAGTTGGTTGAGGAACAAGTCCCTTTTGGCTATCCTTGAGTCCCGGGTGCCCTCATGAAGATCGATGAGCTTGTTCCATAGATCCTTGGCGCTTGTGAAGGGATCAACTTTGATTAGTTGGTCCTTGGTCATCCCGCACTGCAAGGTGACCACGGCTTTCGCATCGACTTCTCCTTTCCGAGTTTGCTCAGCCGACCATCGTGAGGACTCCAACTCTTTTCCCTTAGCGTCTCTTGGAGAGATGAATCCTTCTTTCACGAAGAACCACATTCCGATATCGGTCTTGAGGTAGTACTCCATGTGAGATCTCCAATACTAAAAATCTGCCGCATCGAATAAGGGAGGTTGGGTGGTGCTAAATCCTTCACTCATTGCCATTCTTGTTGACTCTCGGGTGTTAGTCCGTTTGAGCAGAGCCCCAAGCTCTGATACCACTTGTTGGTGCTTGGATGGCTAGAGAGAGGGGGGGGTGAATGTAGCCAGAAACAAAAGAATTGGCTCTTTTTGGTTTTCTGCACTTGAAGGTTAGCAACAACAGCGGAAACAATACAAAGACAGAAATGCAGGGACAATGCAGAAACTAAATAGGAGATAAAACCCTAAAACTAAACACAAACTCAAGACGCTAACAAAGATGGTTTACAAGATTCGGGGATAACTTGCCCCTACTCCTTGGCGTGCCCGTAAGGTGGGCGATCCCTTGATCGTCGACAGATCAAGCCCCGGGAAATTCGGATATCAAATGGAACCTCCTTCTCGGTGGAGAAACCTCTCCACAACAAGTCTCAACAGAGATATGAAATGAAAGCACAGAGACAAAAACAAACTTACAGAGCACAATGAACAAACAGAAAGAAACACTTCACCGAGCTCACCCAGCACAACTCTCACGCAAGAGCTCCCCACTCTTCATGTCTACTTGCTGATGGACTCGCCAAGCTCTCCTCTGATTCAAGGTGCTCAAGTTGCAGAAGCTTCAAAGAATGCTCAAGAGTAGGCTTCAAGGTGCGGGATGAATGAGAGTTGTAGCAAGGGTTGTCTTCTCCTCTTCGCCAGCCAACCATTAAACTTGCTGCCCATCGCCAAGTCACCAGACACTCCTCTGCAGCTCACCAGCTGCAACAGCCCAGCTACCCCTGACCTCTTCTGGACTCCTTGAACCCTCTCAGTCGAGGCCCAGGTCAGTTCGTCAGCTTCCCAGCCGTTGCAGCTCACGCCAGAAGATGTTGTATCCTGCGAAAGGAAAACAGCCAAACCTGCCGTAGCGAAAGCCTCCGGTTGACTCTCCTTGAGTAATCCTGAGTTACCTGCACACTTAGCAGTTGTTTAGCACAACAAATCAATAGAGAATCAATTATCAGAAGATTAGAGTAGATATCAGTAGTGTTCAGAAGGAAATCAGAATGCGATCAGAAGTCTGTGTTGGTGCAGGCAGGACCCAAGTCAAACCTGGGTTTTGATAATGGCAATGGTTTCAAAAGTTAAGATATTATGTTGATCTAACATGTTCACTAAGTGTACAAGAAAAGAAGCCCTAGGTACACTAAGCATGACGTCCTGGTCGAGGATTGGGCACGAAACCCTGGCAAGGAGCTGGGCACCGAAGACCTGCTCGGAAGGTGGGCACGAAGTCCTGGTCGAGACCAAGTCTTGGGAGCTCGATAAGTTCTTTTCTTCCCGCATTGCTAATCCAAGACCAAGTCTTGGGATATTTTTTTCGTTTCACTCTCTTTTCAGATAAATCCTAAATGGCAATACAAGAAGGCTTCAGTACCGCAAGACCACCGCTTTTCAGTGGGGAGGACTTCTCCTACTGGAAAAGTCGGATGGAGGTCCACTTGAAAACTCAGGTGGACATGTGGATAATAATCCAGTCCGGACTGGAAATTCCGAAGAATGCTGACAGAGTACAACAATCCTACACTGAATGGGATACCGCCCTCAAAAGAAAAATTAAAGCTGACGCCAAAGCAACTCAAACGCTTCAATATGGTCTAACCATAGAGGAGCTGAACCGGGTAGGTCCATTCAACAGTGCAAAAGAACTCTGGGGTAAGCTAATTGAGTTGCACGAAGGAACCTCCGGTACCCGGATCAGCAAGAGGGACCTACTATTGAACAAGCTGTACATAATCATGATGAACGACGGTGAAACAGTAGCCCAGCTTCATGCCAGAATTCAAGAACTGATGAACGACCTTCACACAATCGGTTACAAGGTAGAAAACCGTGACCTGATCAGGTACACCCTTAACGCCTTCCCAAGGAACACGTTGTGGACATCTATGGTAGATGCGTACAAAGTTTCAAGGGACTTGTCTAAAATTAAATTAGATGAACTATTCTCCGAACTTGAATTACATGAGCAGACTAACTGCACACTGGCCGAGAAAGGCATTGCCTTTATTGCAGGTAAAACTGGAAAGATAACCAAGAAGAAGCCTCAACCTGAACCCGAGTCTGAGTCAGATTCAGACTCAGAAGACAGCGAAGGAGATCGACCCAAGCTGGTCCGGCTTGCGGAACTTCTACAAGGAATTGAAGAATCAATCCAACAGAAGAAAGGCCAGCCGAAAGAAGGATGATCCAGCTGAACCAACTAAGAACAAATCAAGTGTGAATTGCTTCGAATGCAACAAAAAGGGACATTTCAAATCGGAATGGCCTAACCTTAAAGAAGCCAAGAAAGCAAGAAGAAAGAAGGTTCTTCAAGCAACGTGGGACAAGTCCTCCTCCTCCGAAGAATAAGAGGTTCCACAGTCGAACCTGCTCGCACTAACCGCCTCAATATAAATCGAGACCGAGTCAGAATCGGAACCGGACGACGGCAAACTCACGTTTTCAGAGGATGGCGAAATCACTGTAAGTGGGTTTTCTAGAAATCAATTATGTGAATTAATTACCTATCTTTCTCGAGACTTGGCGAAAGCCAAACTCCGAGTCGAATCTCTCTGACATGAAGTAAAACTCTTGAAAGAGGGAGCTGACTCTATATCCTTAACTGAGAAGGTTCAAGAAGGAACCTCTACTCAAGTTGAAAAACTTGAGAATGAGAACTCCTCCTTGAAAACTCAAGTCAAGGATCTTAGATCAGCTTTAAAACGATTCACTTCTGGTTCCAAGGGTCTTAACATGATTCTTGGAAAACAGAAGTCGGTTCTAAATCGATCCGGATTAGGCTATAGAACCAAGTCTAGACAAAGATCATATTATGCTGTACTGAACCAGTCCAGACCTAAAATTCAGACATGGGTATCCAAATTTTGCCTGAACAAACAAACTGGATCAAATCAGTATTGGATTCCCAAGGACAAGATTCACATCTTGCCAAACCATTATCGTGGCTTTAGTCCAGGGGGAGCCAAATTAAAAATAATATTCATAGTTAGATAAATTTCTATTCTCGTTTTAAATTGCATGATTGCTTGTTTATTTAATTTTTGCAATTTACAAAGCTTAGACTTAGGACTGGTTAGTTTAAAGACTGAACCAACTTAACTGAAATTTGAACAACCTAGTATTGGGTGGCGGTGAGATGATAGTACGTTAGGGAAGCTTCTTCTAATAAGGTCAAGTATACTCTACTTGGTCTCTTTAGACTGGTAAAACTACCCGAAGCTACCGATCCAAGACCCAAACTAGTTAGACCAGAATTTTTAAAAAAAAATTTTGAAAATGAAATTTCATTAAAAGGCTTTGTCAAGGAAAGGGTTGATGATCCAATAAGGCTACGACCAAAGAAGGCCTAGAGCCTCGCCAAGACCTGGAAGCCAATTTTTGAAATTCAAATTCAAATTATTCTTTGTCAAATTCGAATCTAACATAAATTTTCAGTTAATTGTAGACTCAAACATCTTTTTTAAAACAAACTCAAAATCAACTATTTTCAAAATTAATTTAAGTTTTTCAAAATAAATCATAATTTTTTTTTAAAAAATAATTCTATCTACTAATACCTGTCTTATAAAACCCATAAGGCAAACATGATTGACAACTCTAGAATGGGTGAGAGGGTAAACGTTAACTTAAATAAAATTAAGTTTATCTTTTTACTGTTGTTTAGTACAATTATTAAATTCTGTAGCTTAGAATGGACTTGATTATTGCTTGATTTAAATAATAGTCAAACCATGATCAAAGCAGTCAAACCATAGTCAAACTAGTGAAACCATGGTCAAAATAGTCAAACCATAGCCAAACTAGTTAATCCATGGTCAAATGGTCAAACTGGTCAACAAAACAATAAAGTTGTCAATTCCCACCAAATCCGGGCGCCCGTGACTCCTCGGGCACCCCCCACCACTTTCACTTCGTTCAAGGCAGAAAAACTGCCATCCTCCCTAACTTGGGCGGCGCGGCCCTTGCGGGCGACCCCAGTACCAGTCAAAGGCAGCAAAGTTGCCATTTCTTTCCAACCGGGGCGCCCGAGCCATCACGGGCACCCCCATCCAGCAGGAGGTCACTGCTTTTAGTAGTGACCATCAGACCCGGGCGCCCGAGCTAAAATGGCTATATAAGCCACTCGAATTCCATTCATTTGCCACATCCAAAACCCTTCTCCTCTCTAACTCTTTTCCTTCCAAGGCGACCAAGTGACCCTCTTGCTTCCTCAACCGCGACCATGCCTCCCCGAACGGCTACTCGGTATAATTTTTGTTTCATTTTTTTCCGCATTCAAAATTACTTTTCATAATTCGTTTCTTTTAAACGCATGATTCTTATCTTAGAAACACCGAGCAAACCAAGCAAACCCCGGTACCGAACCTAGTCCCGATCATAGGTTCCCAACCTTAGAACTTTGCAACAAATTTGCTCGAACAACATATAAGCCTATTAAGACGAGTTACCTAAATAGACAATTCTTCACTCAATCTTGTCGATTGGCCATGAATGTCATCAACTTTTACCAACTAGACAACCTTGTTTTCTGCACCCATCATATTAATACTGTAATGCCCCAGAAAATTTTCTCAATATTTTCTTTAAAATATTGATCATGTCTAGATAAATTTTCGAGGAACATAGAGATACTAGTGGGAACCTTAATATGATTAGCCATGATTTTCGATATGCAATAAGGAGCTAAGTACTAATGGGTCTTCCATGGGCTTTTCTAGTACCATGGTTATTAGTAGATTTTAGGTAGAATTTAATATAGGTAGAAATGGATTTAAATTAGGAATATTAGCATGGCTATTCGTAGGACTTAGGCGGCATTGCCGAAATTTAAAAGAAAAAAAATAAAATAAAAATAAAGTGCATGCACCAAGGATTGAACCTTGGACCTAGTGTAACACCTTGCATGTACTGACAAATTCTCCTAGAAAGGGAGTGCTAGTAGAGAATGAAGAGGATTTTGGTTAAGGCTTAGGGAAGTGAAGAGTCATCAAGGGAAGAGGCACCATGACCCTTCACTTGCCCCCTTTCATGAAGTATATAAGAGAGGGAAAGGGAAGAGACAACTTAACACTTAAGTTATTTGCCTTTTCTTCCACCAAAGCTTCTCCTCTCCTTCTTCTTTCTTCTTCTAGCTGAAACCCACAAGGGTTGTTTCCCTTAGAAAAGCTTCACAAAGGACTCCATCTTGAAGATCCAAGGCTTTCTACAAGGCTACAAGGGCTAAGGAAAGGTCTAGGGTCAAAGAGGTTATTTTGGCTTCTCTATTCAAGGAGATAATCAAGATAAACCAAGGTAAGACTCCCTCACCTGTGGTATAATAGTTTTTAAGTTGTTTTCATGATATAAGAAATTGTTTGGACTATATTGTTGAGAATACTAGGGTTAGGGCTTCCAAGGGTTTCGACCACCACATGTTCCCATGGCTAAGTTTGGATCTAACTCTCTAATGATGCTTCTTAGTTTTCTCATGTTGTAAAGGATGTTAATGGGGATTTATGTGAGAGTTTTTACATGATCTATGCCCCTTGAAATTTTCGGCCAAGTTAGGTTTTAGGGCAAGGGGTTAGGGTTGACTCCAAGCAAGGGTTCTAATGACTTCCTATGGTATTATATGTAATGTATGGGATGTAAATTGGGAATTTTATGAATTTATGCATGTGCTTGTGACCCTCTAGGGTTTTGGCCAAAGTCATGATATAGGGCTAGGACTTAGGGTTAAATCCAATCAAGGGTTCAAATAGTTTTCTATGGCATGGTATGTATTGTATTGGATGTTAATCATGGCCTATGTGAATTTTTCCATGGACTCATGGTCCGTTAGGGATTCGACCAAGACCCTAATCAAGGGTTTGGATAGGGTTAAGGTCTCAAGGATACTTGTTTATAGGTTACTATGATGTAAGTGTATGGTTAAGCATGATGTTAGGATCTTTGTGTTACTAGAACCCTAGCTTTATGTGTTATGTATCCTGACTTTGTATGTTTAAGCTCTATGTTATGTTTTACTCATGAATGTTTAGACCATAAACCATGAACATATGTAATTGATGTAGGGGTATGTTAAATAGAATAATGCATGTAAGATGTTAAATGCCTAAAATAGATATATGTGTATGAATGTCTATGCATGTTCTATGATGAATGCCATGAACCTATCTTACCCATGCATGTTCTATGATGGATACTAGGATTATGTATGCTAGATGGAATGTACCATGTATGAAATGCATGTTTATCTCATGTACCATAATTATGCAAGCTTTATGAACCAAGATAATGTTTATGCCTGGAGGCATGATTATGTATGTATGCCATGTTTTATGAATAAAGAAGATGAATGAATATGATGTTTAAGCCTTAAGTACGAATGATAAGTATGAATGATAAGTATGAATGATGAAGGCATAACGATGTTATGAATTAAGTATGAACGATGAAATGCCAAGCATGTTTATGTCATGCTTCATGTAACAAGGTTATGTTTATGTCCTAAGATATGTTAAGTATGTCTATGAATGAAGAAGCATGCAAAGTTATTTTACATTATGAATGGGCTTGTACCGGACCGAAGTAAGGATCCAAGGGATGGGCACATTAAGAACGCCTCAGTTCTGGACAACCGTAGCTGTCCACGGTTCTGGGACTACCGAAGTTGTCCAACAGGGATGGCCACCTTAAGAACGCCTCGATTTTTGGAACTACCGTAGCTCTTCCTACCCTAGTAGGTCGAGACTAGCTACGTCGTATTTACTTAGGGATGCGCGCATAAGATGTATGTATGTGGTACAAGCCGGGGACCCCAATGATGTTATGATTATGTTTAAGTATTTATAAGTATGATTTCCAAATAAGCATCCTTATGTATATGCATTTGACTCATGTATTCATTCATGTTATGCATTTATGTTAAGAATATGCTTATGATTTATGCTAAGAATATGCTTATGAATTGTGCTAAGAAGATGCATATGTTTATGTTAAGAACCATACCATGTTAAATGTCTTTTATGCTTATGTTATGTTTATGCTTATATTCATGTTAAGAATTATGCCATGATAAGTATTATGTTATGCTTATGTTCTATGTTAAGAATCATGTTCTGTTAAATGTTCATATGATTATGCTTTATGTGACGTATGGATTTTAGTGAGTAGGAAAGGGTCTTACTAAGCCTGTGCGCTTATAGTCTTATTTTCTCATACCGCAGATCAAGCCAAAGGGTACTAAGGGAAGCAGCAGGAGGGACAAGAGCGTGTGTGTGACAGTGACATGTAAAGGATTCTTCTATTTATACTGATTGCATGTCTTGTGTTTGAAACGCCTCATTAGGTTCTATGCTATACCTATGATAGTTATGCCTAAAAGATAACCTACTCTTATGATGCTAATGGATAAGTTACTTGCTACTTATGATGATCATGGATAAGTTATGGAATGGTTAGATCATGATGCTATGTATGCGATTAATATGCTAAGTTACACTGTCACCATGTTCATGAATGATAGTTAAGGTATACATACATGATTCAAAGTATTAGTGGCATGGTTAAGCGCATGTGTAATAAGTTTAAAAAAAAAAATTATTCCGCTGCATTAAGATGTACACATGTCTATGTATGTTAGCGTAACGCCGCCCTCTCGCCACACCGTAAGGTGTGGGGAAAAAAGGGCGGACGTTACAGGTTGGTATCAGTGCAGTTGTCATCTCACTACACACACATCAAGCCTTCTTCCTGCCGCTTCCAAGTAAGTACCTCTATGCATACCTTATGTTCTTTTATGATTCTAGAATAAGCAAGTATGGATGATATTTTATGATCCTAGAATATGCAAGTACGAACGATATCGTATGATAGCAAGTACTTTTAGGATATGTAATATGAACGATACTTTTCCTTATTTTTATGAAACCATATACTTTAGAAATTTGATATGTGGGTAGGAATAACAATAACTTATATTAGTCATACTTGTCTTTCTATGAAGAAAAGCATGGCTAGAAGATAGAGTAACAGACTTAATGAGACAACACCATCGCTTGATCTGATGCAACTGGTGACCCAACTTCAGCGTCAAGTTACCGAGCAGCAGCAAACCATTAATACCCTGATGTATCAGCAAGAAAATTCTAGCACCCCACCTGTGAACCAGACTTCTATACCTGTCGCACCCACGGTTACGCAAACCCCTCCGACAGACCCGACCACTGTAGCACGACAAGAGGCTTATCTGATTCAGTGGTTGAGGCTGAAACCAAAAAATTTCTCGGGTGCTGGCGAACCATGGGACGCCTAGGCGTGGTTCAAGACAGTGGAAAGTACCCTGGAGCTGCTGGACTGGCCTGAGCATGAGAAGATCATGTGTGTATCATTCTGCCTTTCTGGTGATGCCAGAATGTGGTGGGACAGGATCAAGACCAAGAGACAGGTGATCCAGATAACGTGGTCAGATTTCGAATCAGAGTTATTTGAAGAATTCTTCAATATGTGTGTCACAATCAAACACTACGACGAGTTCATGGAATTCCGACAAGGCAATCTTTCAGTCAATGAAGCTGTGAAGAAATTTAATCGACTGGCTCGTCTATGCCCTGAGCTGGTCCGCACTGAGAAAGAGAGGGTCCAACTTATGCTGAAGATGTTACGGCCCGAGATAGCCCTGAACGTGGCTGGCGGAGTTAACCGACCCCAGACCGCTGAGGAGCTGTTTAGTAGTGCCCTACTCACTGAGCACTATCTGAACAATATCAATCAACAAAGGAAGGCGCTAAATGAAAGTAAGAATCAAGTTCACTCTGGGATTCTCGATTCTTCCTTTCATTACCTTTGATGTTCTTTCCTTAAATAATCGCTTAGGAGGTCAAAAATCCCAGAGCACCCACGCTAATTGGAAGGGAGACCAAGGTGGTAAACGAAATCCATGGAACAACCCCCAACGGGGCCCAAAAAATAAACAGCCCAAGCCTTCTCCGTGCGCGACATGCAGAAAAAGTCACGCTGGGGAATGCCACAAGGGTACGAACCGGTGTTTTAGCTGTGGAGTAGAAGGGCATATGGCGGCTTACTACCCTACTAAGAACCAGGCTCCTCCCCAACAACTCGTTCAATACCAGGGTGCACCAGCGCAGTTACACTACATACAATCTAAGCTGGAAGGTACCCCGATGTTGGAGGCCCCTAGCTATGACAAACGCCAGGGTTTTCTCTGTCACCAGGGAGGACGCTGCGGAAGCTTCTACGGTTGTCACAGGTCAGATACTTATTTCCAGTCAGGACGCTACTGCATTATTTGATATTGGGGCAACACACTCGTTCATTTCTATGCCATACACTAAGAAGATAGATATGTCACCACAAATTTTAGACTGCAAGTTCTTAACGACCCTGCCTTCGGGAGAAATAATGACATCCACTCACGTGCTACGTGCGGTGTAACGCCCGCCCTTATATCTACTCTCGGGGCGGGGTTACGTGCAAGTCATTCATATAATTTTAACATAAAATAAAAACAAGAGTGCAAGGACTAAGTACTGAGCATGCTTGTTTAAAACTATCAAGTGATATTTACAAGTGTTAAGCATACTAGTCAGTGCATGCCAATCAAATATCATGCTTTAATCATTAGAACATGGTAGGTGCATAGTAAGTTTAGTAACACATAAATCATGATAGTGAGATTATGCATTCCATTGCAAGGCATCATGAATTCACATCCTAGAACATCATTTAGAAGCATAGTCATAGGTTTCCATGCATAATAATAGTTCATAAAATTGAGTCTAAAGGAAGTCTAGAACATCATGTGAAATACCTTGATCAAGAGTTATCCTACAACATGATAGGTTCGCAAGTAGTTCAACTCACAACATAATCAAACCTAGTCAAGTATAAGAGTAATCACTAACATTCATTATCAAGGAAATATTAACAAAAGCATAGTAAAGTAGATATAAGAATCTTTCTTTCCCGAGCCACCACTCCACACATCTTCAGCCCTCCTGCCTCTTCCTTCAGTTTAAGTGTCCCTTACCCTTATCTGCAGCATAAGACAACACATAAACTAGTAAGCACAAATGCTTAGTAAGGATCCTGTCCTACTCGCAAAATCCATACGAAAGAATACAACATGTACACATAATAAATCATAAGCATGAGTTTATCATAGCATACTAAACATCAAAGTTTCTAAGCAAGCAGTATAAAGTATCTTAAGCATACCCTTCACATATAATAAATGTTTTCAAAACAATTCCATAAAGGTATTACTTAAAAATACTTCAACATCATATAGGGGCCCAGTTGTGTACCACATCAAGCGCGTTCCCTAATGAATTGGGGTAGCGAGCCACCAACCTATTAGGGCAGGACCCTTCCGTCCTACCGGAGCCATGACCTTCAGTTAACATGCACCCCGGATTTGTTTAACGACCCCCTTCCGAGTCGGGTACACAATTTCCAAAGTAAAATACTTATCATGCTTTTACATATATGCTAAGGAGTACTCAAAATCCACTCTCAAGGGACACACCACTCTTCAAGGGTGCTCATGATCCCATAGGGACACACCACACAACATAAGGGGTGCTCTTGATCCCATACTTAGTGGAGTATCCTTTCAAGTATTTTATCATACACATCACATGCAATTCATAAGGGTGCCCCATGGGCTATAAGACATGCTCATACATACATCATATTTCAACCACTTAATCATACTTTATATATGACAAGATTGGTCACATAAATCATATTCATATCATAGGAAGTGGTAGCATGCTTCATGGGTTAATTTAGTTCTTCCTAACCCTAAACCTAGGGTTTGGCCGAATGGTGTAGGGTAGGGGTAGGTTAGGTTTTTTTTGACATCAAACACCCCATACAAGTATCACATATACATACATCATGTATCATACTAAGCATGGCATACATCATGGGGTAATCAACCTTCACAACCCTAATGTTTCATGCCTTGGCCGAAAGTTACATGCTAGGGCAAGTTAAGTTTTCCAATCAAGCATTCCATTTAAACATCACATGCATATATATATCATCTTACTAAACATAAGCATGTCTCATAGGGTAGTTTAACCTTCACAAACCCTAACCTATTCATGTTGGCTGAATGGTGTAAGGTAGGGGGAATTAGGGTTTTTGAAATCAAACATTCACACAAACATTTACACAAACACCTCACATACATATCATGCAACATATTAAGCATAGAATGCATCATAGGATAATCATGCACCCTAAACCCTAATTCTTCTAGGGTTGGCCGAAAGTGTAGGGTAGGGGAATTAGAGTTTTAGAAATCAAACCTTCATACAAACATTTATACAAACACCTTGTCTACACTACTAAGCATGGATACATCATAGGATAATCATCCAACCCTAAACCCTATTTTTTCATGCTTTGGCCGAAACCTTGTAGGGTGTTCAACCCTAGTTTTTGTCATCACAACATGAAGGGAACAATATATACATATACCCTAAGTCTCAAGGGGTCTCCTCATGCATCAAGGAGTAGCCAAGGCCTCCCCCTTGGTGGTGGCCGAAACTTACACAAGGGATACACCCATTTTCGAAAACAAAGAGAAGAAGGAATCATACAACAACAATTACACTGCAGGCGAGGGGATACTTACATCCTTTCGCTTGAATTTCACCTTCTCTAAACCTTTAGGGTACCCTTGGTTGAAGGAGGGGTGAGAGTTTCCCTTGTTAGAACTTCTCTAAAACCCTTGGCCCTAGTAGAGGGCAAGATCCTTGGATGGGGTCTTCTTCCTTCCAATTCCCTAGGGTTAGAACCCTAGGGTGTATTTTCGAAAATTGAAAAGGGAGAGAGGCTTAGGTTTTCGGTGGGGAGAGTGGGGAAGAAGAAGAAGAATGAAACTTGTTTCCCCCTCTCTTATTTATACTATTCTCATGAAGGGACATGTCTCTTCACCTCTCTAGCTTTAACTAGCACGTTTCTTATTCTCTCAACACGAAACACTCTTGGTTCATTGGTTAAGACATGGTTAGTGTAACTAGGAGGTTCAAGGTTCGATCCTTGCTTCTCCTTTCTACACTTTTCTTTTTATCACATTCTGCACTAATCCACATCAAAGCCCATTAAGCCAAGCCCATCATGACATTTCATAATAATGTTTCATGAATTCATCATATTTCATATGTGAAAATTTTGGGGTGTTACATGCGGTGCCAGTCGGAATCGCAGAAAGAGAACTCTACTGCGATCTGATCGTAATCGACATGCAGGATTATGATGTCATAATGGGAATGGATTTTCTGAGCAAATACGGTGCTACTATCAAGTGCCGTAAGCGAAAGGTGATCTTTCGACCCGAGGCAGATTCTATGTTTGAATTTATCGGAGAGCCAATGAAAAGAATCGGGAAATTTTTATCGACTCTCAAAGCACAGAAGATGTTAGACAAGGGATATATTGGATTTCTGGCACAGGTGGTGAATGTACGTCAAATAAAGGACCAGAGGCTGGAAGAAGTCAGGATTGTATGCGATTTCCCAGAGGTATTCCCGGACGAATTACCAGGATTAGCTCCTGAGAGAGAAGTGGAATTCGAGATTGAATTGGTTCCTGGTACTAACCCGATCTTCAAGGCACCTTACCGTATGGTGCCGGCTGAATTGAAGGAGCTTCAAGAACGACTACAGGAGTTACTCGATAAGGTATTTATTCGCCCAAGTCATTCTCCATGGGGAACTCCGGTACTATTTGTAAAGAAGAAAGACGGATCTATGCGAATGTGCATAGATTATCGAGCATTGAACAACGTGACGATTAAGAACAGATACCCCCTTCCGAAGATAGAAGACCTGTTTGACCAATTGAAGGGAGCCACCGTTTTTTCGAAAATTGATCTAAGGTCTAGTTATCATCATGTTAGAGTAAAACAGGATGATATCCCGAAGATGACTTTCCGAACACGGTATGGGAATGAATTCGTTGTTATGCCCTTCGGCGTGACAAATGCTCCTGCTATGTTTATGGATCTTATGAATCGGGTATTCTCGTCTTTCGTCGACAAATTTGTGATCGTCTTCAATGACGATATCCTTATTTATTCGAGAACACAAGAAGAGCATGCCGAGCATCTGAAGATAGTATTACAGATTCTTCGGGAAAAGCAACTATACGCAATGTTCTCCAAGTGTGAGTTCTGGCTCAACCAAGTAGGCTTCTTGGGCCATATTATTTCCAAAGACGGGGTTATAATAGACCTAACAATGATTGAAGCTGTGAATAACTGGAGCCTGCCAAAGAACGCCAGCGAAATCAGAAGTTTTCTCGGGATGGCGGGCTATTATCGAAAATTTGTGGAGGACTTCGCGAGAATTGCAGCCCCTCTAACGACCCTCACCCGGAATGATAAAAAGTACGAATAGACGGAAAGCTGCGAATGGAGTTTCTTAGAGCTAAAAAGGAGACTTACAAGTGCTCCAATTCATACCCTTCCAGAAAGTAACCAAAGCATCGACATGTATAGCGATGCCTCCAAACTAGGACTCGGAGCTGTACTTATGCAGAGTGGTAAAGTCATTGCCTACGCCTCTAGGAAACTCAAATAACATGAACAGAACTATCCCACTCACGATTTAGAACTAGCCGCTGTGGTCTTCGCTCTCAAGATATGGAGGCATTATCTGTATGGAGCGTAGTGTAGGATTTATACAGACCACCAGAGTCTGCGATATTTTTTCACTCAGAAAGACCTAAATATGAGACAACGCTGATTGCTCGAGTTGGTGAAGGACTACGACTGCGAGATCTTCTACCATCCAGGGAAGGCATAAAAAGTGGCTGATGCACTTAGCCGAAAGTCTAGTGCCACCTTGATGTCCTTATCTATATTACCCCGGCCACTCGGAAGAGAAATTATGAATTTCGGAGTCGAGATCATTTCCGGACGGCTTTCTACCATGACGATATCAATGACACTATTCGACGACATACTGGAAAAATAAAATGATGATCCGAGTCTTCAGAGAATAAAGTAGGAGATGCTAGAAGGAAAGAGCGATGGTTTTCGTATCGCCGACGGGGGAATACTATACCTTAGGGATCGTCTATGTATCCCTAATGTTCCGGAATTACGGAGAGAAATATTAACAGAAGCTCACGGAACCCCTTATTTGATGCATCCGGGATCCACCAAAATGTATCAAGATCTGAAGGAGAAATTCTGGTGGTCCGGTATGAAGAGAGATGTGGCTCAGCATGTTGTCACTTGCCTGACCTGCCAACAAGTGAAGGCGGAGCACCAGCGACCCGGAGGAGTTCTCCAGCCACTTCTGATTCCGGAATGGAAATGGGAAGATATCTCTATGGACTTTATTTCAAGACTCCCCAAGACTACAAATGGATATGATGCGATATGGGTAATTGTGGACAGGTTGACGAAGTCTGCTCATTTCCTAGCAATCAAGATGACATATTCGATTGAGCAACTAGCTCAATTATATGCTAAGGAGATAATCAGACTTCATGGAGTTCCCAAGACCATCATCTCAGATAGGGATGGTCGCTTTACCTCACATTTTTGGGAGTGCGTTCAGAAGTCTCTCGGTACTAAACTACGTTTCAGTATAGCTTTTCACCCTCAGACTGACGGGCAAACTGAACGAGTAAACCAAGTACTGGAGGACATGTTGCGGGCAAGTGCCCTGGATTTCAAAGGGAGTTGGTGCCGATATCTATGTTTAGCGAAATTCGCTTACAATAATAGCTACCAAGCTACTATCGGAATGACACCTTATGAAGCTTTATACGGGAGGAGATGTAGGTCTCCGATCTGTTGGTATGAAGGTGGTGAAAAGAAGGAGATGGGGCTCACGACGGATCTCATCAACGACACCACCCGAGCTATACAGAACATTCGATGACGGATAGAAGCTGCTCAGAGCCGGCAGAAGAGTTATGCAGATGTATGGCGTAGGCCACTAGAATTCGATATTGGGGATCTGGTATTCCTCAAAGTGGCTCCTATGAAAGGGGTAACGAGATTTGGGAAGAAAGGGAAACTAAGTCTGCGTTATGTGTGACCATACCCGATCCTGAAAAGGGTCGGCAAGGTGGCATATGAGCTAGAGTTGGCCATCCATAACGTGTTCCATGTGTCAATGCTTAAGAAATGTATTCCAAATACAGATCAGGTGATCGAGCCACAGACAGTACAAGTTCAGGAGGACCTAAGTTTTGAAAGCCGACCTATCCAGATCTTGGATCGGGAAGTCAAAAAGCTAAGGAACAAGGAGGTACTCTTAATCAAGGTCCTATGGCAAAGTCAAATGTTCGAGGAAGCTACCTAGGAACGCGAGGATGAGATGAGACGCAAGTACCTGGAGCTATTCTATGTTCGAGGATGAACTTTCACGAGGTATGGGGGATTGTAACGACCCGAAAAATTTTCTCAATATTTTCTTTAAAATATTGATCATGTCTAGATAAATTTTCGAGGAACATAGAGATACTAGTGGGAACCTTAGCATGATTAGCCATGATTTTCGATATGGAATAAGGAGCTAAGTACTAATGGGTCTTCCATGGGCTTTTCTAGTACCATGGTTATTAGTGGATTTTAGGTAAAATTTAATATAGATAGAAATGGGTTCAAATTAGGAATATTAGCATGGCTATTGGTAGGCCTTAGGGGCATTGCCAAAATTTAAAAGAAATAAAATAAAATAAAATAAAAATAAAGTGCATGCACCAAGGATTGAACCTTCGACCTAATGTAACACCATACATGTACTAACCAATTCACCTAGCAAGGGAGTGCTAGTAGAGAATGAAGAGGATTTTGGTTAAGTCTTAGGGAAGTGAAGAGTCATCAAGGGAAGAGGCACCATGATCCTTCAGTTGCCCCCTTTCATGAAGTATATAAGAGAGGGAAAGGGAAGAGACAACTTAACACTTAAGTTATTTGTCTTTTCTTCCACCAAAGCTTCTCCTCTCCTTCTTCTTTCTTCTTCTAGCCGAAACCCACAAGGGTTGTTTCCCTTAGAAAAGCTTCACAAAGGACTCCATCTTGAAGATCCAAGGCTTTCTACAAGGCTACAAGGGCTAAGGAAAGGTCTAGGGTCAAGGAGGTTCTTTTGGCTTCTCTATTCAAGGTGATAATCAAGATAAACCAAGGTAAGACTCCCTCACCTGTGGTATAATAGTTTTCAAGTTGTTTTCATGATATAAGAATTTGTTTGGACTATATTGTTGAGAAAACTAGGGTTAGGGCTTCCAAGGGTTTCGGCCACCACATGTTCCCATGGCTAAGTTTGGATCTATCTCTCTAATGATGCTTCTTATGTTTTCTCATGTTGTAAGGGATGTTAATGGGGATTTATGTGAGAGTTTTTACATGATCTATGCCCCTTGAAATTTTCGGCCAAGTTAGGTTTTAGGGCAAGGGGTTAGGGTTGACTCCAAGCAAGGGTTCTAATGACTTCCTATGGTATTATATGTAATGTATGGGATGTAAATTGGAAATTTTATGAATTTTTCATGTGCTTGTGACCCTCTAGGGTTTCGGCCAAAGTCATGATGTAGGGCTAGGACTTAGGGTTAAATCCAATCAAGGGTTCAAATGGTTTTCTATGGCATGGTATGTATTGTATTGGATGTTAATCATGGCCTATGTGAATTTTTCCATGGACTCATGGTCCTTTAGGGTTTCGGCCAAGACCCTAATCAAGGGTTTGGATTGGCTTAAGGTCTCAAGAATACTTGTTTATAGGTTACTATGATGTAAGTGTATGGTTAAGCATGATGTGAGGATCTTTGTGTTACTAGAACCCTAGCTTTATGTGTTATGTATCCTGACTTTGTATGTTTAGGCTCTATGTTATGTTTTACTCATGAATGTTTAGACCATAAACCATGAACATATGTAATTGATGTAGGGGTATGTTAAATAGAATAATGCATGTAGGATGTTAAATGCCTATAATAGATATATGTGTATGAAGGTCTATGCATGTTCTATGATGAATGCCATGAACCTAAGTAGTATTCACCATGTTCATATGTATCTTACCCATGCATGTTCTATGATGGATACTAGGATTATGTATGCTAAATGAAATGTATCATGTATGAAATGCATGTTTATCTCATGTACCATAATTATGCAAGCTTTATGAACCAAGATAATGTTTATGCCTGGAGGCATGATTATGTATGTATGTCATGTTTTATGAATAAAGAAGATGAATGAAGATGATGTTTATGCCTTAAGTATGAATGATAAGTATGAATGATGAAGGCATAATAATGATGTTATGAATTAAGTATGAATGATGAAATGCCAAGCATGTTTATGTCATGCTTCATGTAACAAGGTTATGTTTATGTCCTAAGATATGTTAAGTATGTCTATGAATGAAGAAGCATGCAAAGTTATTTTACTTTATGAATGGGCTTGTACCGGACCGAAGTAAGGGTCCAAGGGATGGGCACCTTATGAACGCCTCGGTTCTGGACTACCATAGCTGTCCACGGTTCTGGGACTACCGTAGCTGTCCAACAGGGATGGGCACCTTAAGAACGCCTCGGTTTTTGGAACTATCGTAGCTGTTCCTACCCTAGTAGGTCGAGACTAGCTACTGTTGGTGCAGAAAGCACCAAAGTCAAACCGGTGTTTTGATAATGGCAACAGGGTTCAAAAGTTAAGTCTTAGTTGTTATCTAACATGTTACTCTAGTGTGCAGGAAACAAAGTCCTAGCGAAGGGCTGCTAGGCACCTGGCAAAGGATCGCCAGGAAACAAAGTCCTAGCGAAGGGCCGCTAGGCACTGGCGAAGGAATGCCAGGGTGAAAAGCCCTAGCGAAGGACTGCTAGGCCCCAGGCGAAGGACGACTTGGGAATGAAGCCCTAGCGAAGGACTGCTAGGCACCGGGCGAAGGACAGCTCGATATCCAAGACCTGGCGAAAGACCGCGAGGCGAAAGCCCAACAAGAGGAACGGTTGGCATCAGGTACATTCTCCTGAGAGGAGTAGGTGAGGACGTGTTCCCCATCGAGGGTGTAGCGACCCGCCTTCTCTACCTTAGACGGACCGTTACTTGTCTACTTCTTAACTCTAATGCACGACTAAAAATGCGGAACTTTCTTTTTTTTTTGTATTTAAATCTATCTAAGAATGATATTCTAACTTTAATAGTCATGCATAATACAATGGCACACTTCCTTTCTCTAAAATTCGTAAAGAAAATACTTATTGGAACTTGCCCTGCCTAGTCGACCTAGCTGCCCCAGGTCGACTGGCACGCCTGGGGGGTGAGTCTCCAACACCATTACGAGAAATTCTAACCATTTAAACTCATCACACAAGGTTCTATAACATTACTAAAGCATTATGGAATATGAATGTAACTTTTCTAAGCATATTTAAAGCAATAAAACTTAATTCGAAAGGAGACTAACAACATCTTGGCACATGCATCAAATAGCTCCATCAAAGTATCGATATTCAAAACTACTCACGCTCATACTCATCCAATGCAATCATAAGGATATTTATACTAAATAGAATGACATGGAATCTTTACTCGTGGTTTTAAGACATGCAAGATATCTAAAACGCAAATACTTGGATAAATTCTATGTGATCTAACTTAACTAAGAATCTGTAACAAATGCACTTTAAGTCTTTTATTCATCTTGTCCCAAGGACCTCTCCAAGGTCAGCCACCACACACACGTCACTCAGCACCGCCTCGTCGCCTTCCTTCAGAATTGCTTGCCTTTACCTTTACCTGCAGCAAGAGGAAATGCAACTAATAAGCATAAAGCTTAGCAAGTACTATCTAGCTCACAAAATCTCGAAATGTGCAAGCATGCTTTTTAAACAATGTGAAATCACATGAGATACTTTTATGCTTAAAAGAAACACTAAAACATGTATAACTCAAAACATGCATACTCAAGCATTAATAAGTCTTAACTCACTTTTTCTTGGCTTGACTTGAAACTTTAAAAATTCTTTAACTTTAAATCTTTCTTTAACTTTTAGAAAACTTCCTTAAACTTTAGAAAAACTTTGCTAAAGCATATACTTGAAAATAATAAGTCACTTGGATCCACTTAAGACGTAAGTACCATCTTATGCGCGTTCCCTAAAAGGTTGGGGTAGCGAGTCACCAATCCTAATAGAGCAGACCTTGGTCTACCAGGGCCAAGACCTTAGAATTGGACACCTGGATTTCTTTAACGACGCCCTTGGACGCCGGGTACTGGCCTTAGAAAATAAAATACTTACTTTTTTCTTATCTTGAATGCCTTGGCATTTTAACGAGCACCTTGTGTGCCCAAATCCCTAAGTCTTGACTTTTGGGGATTTCTTAAGGCCTTGGCCTTTTCTTTTCCTTATCTTTATCTTCTCTTTTCTCTTCTCATAACTTTTCTTAGACCCTAACCTCATATAGGGTACTTAATTAAACTTATACAAGCATGGATTAAACTAGGGTTACATGCAAAATCATAAACTAAAGGAAAATTGCATTTTTAACTTTCTAACGGGAAAAACTTGCGGAAAACCGCCTCTTACTGCAGGTGAGCAGTACTTACCTTGATTTCTTTGGACTTACAACCAAAATTGACGTCTAGGGCTCGGGAGAAACTTGAGATCTCGATGAACCGTTCGCGCCTACGCGTTCCTCTCATCGAGACGAACGAAACGCTCCGCACTCCTTGATTCTTCCTTGGCCGGTGCCCCCTTAGAAGAGGAGAGGGGGTCTTGGTGTCGGCGTGCGCACAAGAGAGGGGAAGAGGGGCGGCGTGCGTGAGGCTTGGGCGAGGAAGAGGGCTTTAGTTGAGAGAAATAAAATTTCTCCCTTTAATTATCTATTTATACTTAGGGTATTTAAGTCCAACTTATAACTTAATTTAATATCTCTCTATTTTCTTTCAGCACACCCCTGCTGGGGCTCCTGGTTAACCCGACCAACTTAAGTCGTTGGTGCCATGGGAGGTCTCGGGTTCAAAACTCGTCCAGGCAACTTTTTTGCCGAAAACTCTATTTCTTTTAATAAAAATACTAAACGGACTCGGAAAATTCCATAAAAATATTCTAAAAATTCCTAAAAATATCTAGAATATTTCCAAAATATTTTTAAATAGTTCTAAGGACTATAAGAACTTCAATATGGAAATTTCGGGGCGTTACAATCCCCCATACCTTATAAAAAGTTCGTCCCCGAACTTAAAATAATTCTGGATATTTTTCTCTCATGCTGTCTTCACGTTCCCAAGTAGCTTCCTCATGCTTTTGATTCTGCCAGATGACCTTCACTAGTGGCACTTCTTTATTTCTTAATCTTTTAACTGCTTTGTCCACTATCTGTGTCGGTCTGCTCTCATAGCTATGATCTTCTTGGATCTGTACTGACTGAGGCTGAATCACTTGGCTAGGATCGTGAATACACTTCTTTAGCATAGAGACATGAAATGTACTGTGGATAGCTGACATATCCTCTGGTAAGTCCAGTTCATATGCTACCTTACCAACCCTCTTTATGATCTTGTAGGGTCCTATGTAGCGAGGACTTAGCTTGCCCTTTTTGCCAAATCTCATCACTCCCTTCATAGGAGCGACCTTGAGGAATACTGAATCTCCAACTTGTAATTCCAGTGGCCTACGGCGTGTGTCAGCATAACTTTTCTGTCTACTCTGGGCAGTCTCAATCCTCTGGCGGATCGTCTAGATAGCCTGAGTGATCTCATCTACAAGCTCAGTCTGGCTGCCTATTTCTGACTCCGTCTCTTTCTTTTCACCAGCTTCTTGCCAACATATGGGTGATCTGCATTTTCTACCATACAATGCCTCATAAGGTGCCATCCTGATGGTGGCCTGATAGCTATTGTTGTAGGCAAACTCAGATAAGCACAGAAATTTGCACCAACTACCTTTAAAGTCCAACACACAAGCCCTGAGCATGTCTTCTAAAATCTGATTTACTCTCTCTGTTTGTCCATCTGTCTGGGGATGGAAAGCTGTGCTGAACTGAAGTCTGGTGCCTAGGGTGTCCTGAACACACCTCCAAAAATGGGAGATGAACCGCCCATCTCTGTCAGAAACGATCGACTTCGGAACTCCGTGAAGCCTGATCACTTCTTTCACGTACAGCTGTGCTAACTACTCTACCGAATGCGATAACTTGATGGCTAGGAAGTGGGCAGACTTGGTCAATCTGTCAACTATCACCCATATTGCATCGTGTCCATGGGTGGTCCTTGGGAGACCTGTGATAAAATCCATGGATATCTCTTCCCACTTCCACTCTGGAATGGGAAGAGGCTGCAGAACTTCTCCTGGTCTCTGGTGCTCTGCTTTAACTCTCTGGCAGGTCAAGCAGGTACTGATATATCAAGCAGGTATCAACTGTAGCGACCCACCTTCTCTACCTTAGACGGACCGTTACTTGTCTACGCGTTCCTCTCGTCGAGACGAACGAAACGCTCCGCACTCCTTGATTCTTCCTTGGCCGGCGCCCCCTTAGAAGAGGAGAGGGGGTCTTGGTGTCGGCGTGCACACAAGAGAGGGGAAGAGGGGCGGCGTGCGTGAGGCTTGGGCGAGGAAGAGGGCTTTAGTTGAGAGAAATAAAATTTCTCCCTTTAATTATCTATTTATACTTAGGGTATTTAAGTCCAACTTATAACTTAACTTAATATCTCTCTATTTTCTTTCAGCACACCCCTGCTGGGGCTCCTGGTTAACCCGACCAACTTAAGTCGTTGGTCCCATGGGAGGTCTCGGGTTCAAAACTCGTCCAGGCAACTTTTATGCCGAAAACTCTATTTCTTTTAATAAAAATACTAAACGGACTCGGAAAATTCCATAAAAATATTCTAAAAATTCCTAAAAATATCTAGAATATTTCCAAAACATTTTTAAATAGTTCTAAGGACTTTAAGAACTTCAATATGGAAATTTCGGGGTGTTACAGAGGGAACAGTAGGCGTCGGTTCGACCTAGGGCTCCATTTAGGAGGCCCAAAGTCAGAACCAAGACAGCTAAGGCTGTATAAAAACTAACAACTTACTGCTTTATGTTGTTTTCGGACTAACCCTGGATGCAGGACCAAAGGAACGTGTGTCTGCAGCTCAGAGAGCCTCAAAGGAGTGAGGCAGCAGCTGAGTAGGGCACCCTGAGTGTCCAGGGCACCCCCAAGGTGAACAAGAAACAAATGAAGTAAAAAGGAGCTTCGGCTGACTACTGGCCGGGGCGCCCTCAGCAGCCAGGGCGCCCCCAGCAGCCAGGGCGCCTTCAGCGCCCAGGGCGCCCTCAGAAGCCAAGGCGCCCCGCGCCTATGCCAGCGAAGCCAATCACCCTTATCCAGCCGAGAAGCCCACGCGGAAGGAGTCAAGCAGGGCGCCCCCAGCGTCCTGGGCGCCCCCAGGGTCAAACCTCATCCCTATTCGAGTGGGATAAAGGTTGACCGAGAGAATCTCGGATCACGTGACACGTGGGGGGGCGCCCCCGACCCGAGGTGCTATAAATTGCACCCAACGACCAGGCTTCAAGGAACATCTCGAACACAACGCTTCTACGCTCTTCTGCTCTCACGCCTCGCTCCGGAAACTGCCCAACTCGAGCCGACGACGTCCTGCTCCGGAAAAAGTAAATCTACTTCGGACGTCGGTAAAGAAGAGTGATTTTTAATTTACTGCACTTACTCTGTAATCAATATTTGTAAATTGTTTTTGCGCCTATATAGAATTGCCCAAAGTAAATGGTCAACGACCGTGGGCCTTGGAGTAGGAGTCGACCTAGGCTCCGAACCAAGTAAAACCTCCCGTGTTTGCGTTGTGTGTTTTTAACTTCCGCTGTGCAATTTCTCTTAGTTTTCAAATCCGAAAGTTTTTCAATATTCACCCCCCCTCTATCGGTTCTCTCGATCCAACAGCTACCTCGTATTTACTTAGGGATGCGTGCATAAGATGTATGTATATGGTACAAGCCGGGGACCCCAATGATGTTATGATTATGTTTAAGTATTTATAAGTATGATTTCCAAATAAGCATCCTTATGTATATGCATTTGACTCATACATTCATTCATGTTATGCATTTATGTTAAGAATATGCTTATGATATGCTTATGATTTATGCTAAGAATATTCTTATGAATTGTGTTAAGAAGATGCTTATGTTTATGTTAAGAACCATACCATGTTAAATGTCTTTTATGCTTATGTTATGTTTATGCTTATGTTATGTTTATGCTTATATTCATGTTAAGAATTATGCCATGATAAGTATGTTTATTCTTATGTTCATGTTAAGAATTATGTCATGATAAGTATTGTTTTATGCTTATGTTCTATGTTAAGAATCATGTCCTGTTAAATGTTCATATGATTATGCTTTATGTGACGTATGGATTTTAGTGAGTAGGAAAGGGTCTTACTAAGCCTGTGCGCTTATAGTCTTATTTTCTTATACCGCAGATCAAGCCAAAGGGTACTAAGGGAAGCAGTAGGATGGGCAAGAGTGTGTGTTTGGCAGTGACATGGCAAAGGATTCTTCTATTTATACTGATTGCATGTCTTGTGTTTGAAACGCCTCATTAGGTTCTATGCTATACCTATGATAGTTATGCCTAAAGGATAACCTTCTCTTATGATGCTAATGGATAAGTTACTTGCTACTTATGATGATCATGGATAAGTTATGAAATGGTTAGATCATGATGCTATGTATGCGATTGATATGCTAAGTTACATTGTCACCATGTTCATGAATGATAGTTAAGGTATACATACATGATTCAAAGTATTAGTGGCATGGTTAAGCGCATGTGTAATAAGTTTAAAAAAAAAATTATTCCGCTGTATTAAGATGTACACATGCCTATGTATGTTAGCGTAACGCCGCCCTCTCGCCACACCGTAAGGTGTGGGGAAAAAAAGGGCGGGCGTTACATTCTCCTTGCAAATTAAAGGCTAAATTAGCCAGGTAATCCGCAGCCACATTTGCTTCTCTATATACATGTGAATAGGAAACTTGGTATTTCTTGACCAACATTTTAATTTTAAGAATAATCTTTCTAAACTCCCAACATACTGAAGAAGAATGAATTAACTTCAGGGCCACCAAGGAATCCGATTCAAGCCAAATTGGGAGAATATTATTGGTTGTACATAATTCCAGTCCCATTAGGATTGCATGAAGTTCTGCTTTCACATTTGAAGAAATTCCCAAAGTACCATGTTTCGCCATTAAAAACTGCCCTACATGATCTTGAATTATGGCCCCAAAAGAAGATTCCCCAGGGTTCCCTTTCGAACAACCATCCGTGTTTAGTTTGTAACCTCCTAACCTTGGTCGATACCAACGCACCATAATGATGTGGATTCTAACTTTTGTCTTAATTTCCAGCCCCCATGCTTTAGCAACAGAAGTGAAATCTTTCCAATGCTTATTTTTTATGGTACCTGCAACCTCCCCCAACAAACAATATTGAATTATATTTCTTTTGATTTTTAGAGCCTCCTGCTTTGATCCCTCATGCTTAGCCTCATTCCTAGCTAACCATAAGAACCATACAATAAGAAACGACATCACTTCTTTAATATGACCTCCTTGCAACCATTCAGACCCAATCCTCCACTCTTCCAAAAAAGAGAAACAATTATCTCTAAACAATTTAGCAAAATAGGACCAAACTTCTTTGGCAATTGGACCTACAAAAAACAAGTGATTCCAAGTCTCTAAAGAATAACAACATTGGCATTTCGAGACTAAAGTAATACCTCGATATTGCAAAATGGTGTCTATAGGAAGTTTCCACTTCAGAAAACGCCAAGTAAAAATAGAGATACTTGGTCTAAGTAAACTGTTCCAAATTGCATGATTTATGGAATCCACTAAGTGAGCTTGTCGGATGAAATTCCAGGCCAATTTTAAAGAGAAACAACCATTTAACGAAGGCTTCCAAATAATTTGATATGATACCAAATATTGACTAGGAATTTCGGCTATCATTGCAGCTTTGCTATCCGGAAGTAGTTTACTAATTTCATCCATTCTCCAATTCGGGCCATCTAAGAGCTCCTCAACCATTAAACCATTGTTCCCAATCGGTACACATACTTTGAAAAGAGGACCTTCATCAAGCCAAGTATCAAACCAGAAATTTATCTTGCCATTATCCAGAATCCAGCAAATATTTTGTTCTGCTAAACTACGTACTTTCATGAGCCTATGCCAACAAGGAGATGCATTTTTCTTTAAATCAACAATAACCGGATGTGAAGAACCACAATAAAACCTGGAAAGATATTTTGCCCAGAGAGTATTTTGTTCTCTAAATCTAAACTAAAGTTTAACCGCCATTGCAAGACTGATATCTGCTAGCTTCCTCACTCCTAGACCTCCTTCTAGTTTCTGCTTACTGATATCCGCCCATGCCACCCAATGGACCTTTCTATTATTGTCCGTGGAACCCCAAAAAAACTTAGCAAATATTATCTCCAAGCTATGAAGAATAGACAGTGGGGGAAGGCTTACTTGCAACAAATATAAGGGCATAGAAAATAGCACACTTTGGATTAAAAGTAGGCACCCTCCATATGACAAACGTGGCAAGTTTGATCCCATTAGATTTTTCCTTATCTTTTCAAGCAAAGGTTGAAAATAAGCTGATTTCCGGTGCCCAGTAAATAAAGGAATTCCCAAATATTTCATAGGCCATGAACCTTCCAGGAAATCTATCTCAGCAAGAATTAAACCTTTACGGTTATCCTATATTTTGTTGGATAGATAAATCAAACTTTTCCTATCATTTACAGCTTGCCCTGATTGCTTCTCATACATAATCAAGAAATTCTTTAACCTTTTTACACAGTCAATAGATCCATTCAAGAAAATCATAACATCATCCGCATATGCCAGGTGTGAAACCTTCATATTACATCCTGTGATAAACCCCAGCTTAGGGTTATTATAGAAAAGCTTCTCTAGTCCCCTGGATAAGAATTCCGAAGCAATGATGAACAAAAAAGGGGAAATGGGGTCCCCTTGCCTTAGCCCTCTCTTTGACTGAAAGAAGCCTGCCATCTGACCATTAATGGGAATAGAAAACCAAACTATAGAAATGCATCTTTCAATCATATCTATAAAGTTTTTAGAAAAACCAAATGCTGCCATAATTCTGAATAATAAGCTCCACTGAACCCTATCAAAAGCTTTAGCCATATCTAGTTTCATAATTACATTGCCCCCTCTTACATGGTGATTTAACTTGTGTGTCAATTCTTGAGCTAATAGTATGTTATCTGATATCAATCTGCCCTCTACAAAGCCACTTTGTGTTGGAGATATTATCTTGTTCAAGATTTTCCTCAATCTATTTGCCAGCAATTTTGAAACAATTTTATAAGACACATTACACAAACTGATAGGTCTGAAGTCCTGCCAATTTTGAGCATTATCTGTCTTCAGAATTAAAATGATAGTCGTTGCAGCCATACCTTTGGTAATATTCCTCCTTTAAAAAATCCAAAACTGCCTGATAGACATCTTCTTGTATGATCTCCCAACAAGATATATAAAACGCTGCAGAAAAGCCATCCGGGCCAGCCACACTTTCTTGGTTCATCTCCCACACCGCCTGCTTTACTTCTTCTTTTGAAGGTATAGATGCTAAAGCCATATTATCTGCTGTGTTAATCAATTCTGGTATACAATCAAGATCAACCATTAAACCATTAAAGGACTCACCTGTCAATAATTGCTCAAA
This sequence comes from Boesenbergia rotunda, assembly GCA_024364735.1. Classification (NCBI taxonomy): domain Eukaryota; kingdom Viridiplantae; phylum Streptophyta; class Magnoliopsida; order Zingiberales; family Zingiberaceae; genus Boesenbergia; species Boesenbergia rotunda. The sequence goes on along the minus strand of JAGFNQ010000326.1, from coordinate 315,085 downwards.
AAATTTAACTCCCAAAGCTCTAATCAGCTCTGGTTTCTCCAAACATTCTCCATCATCCCATATCCGAAATATTCTATTGGTTATCCTTTTTTATTTCACCATATTCTGAAAAAATTTGGTGTTTCTATCTCCCTCCCCCATCCATTTCACTACCGCCCTTTACTTCCAGAAATCCTCCTCCATCTATAAAGTTTTAAATAGATGCGCTTGCAACTTGTTTTTGTTAACTTTATTTTCCTCAGAAGGAACACTATCAAAAAGTTTTTCAGCCTCCTTAAACTACTCTTCTGCACTTTGAATATTATCGTGTATATTCCCAAATATCTCCTTATTCCACCATTTCAGATGACTTTTCAACCTCTTCAATTTAATTTGCAAGTTAAGCAGCCCATAACAAGTACTCGTCAAGTTCTAATTTAATATAACAGTTTGTAAAAAACCATGGTGTCTTACCCACATTTTTTGGAACCTAAATAAGGCCACTGCTTTTTCGGCAATTGGAAAAGAAATGAATAATGGACAATGATCCGAGGTCGCTCTGCTTAAATGTTCAACCCTGACTGAGATCCCATGACTCTGCCAAGAATTAGAGATCAGAATTCTGTCCAACCTCTTCCAAATTCTGTTATTTGTCCAGGTAAAGCGATCTCCTACATAGCCTGCATCAATCAACCCTGTTATCATCATAAAATTATTAAAATCTTCCATAGCTCCTACCCCTGTTAAGATACCAGTTGAGTATTCCAACTCATTAGCAATAACATTAAAATCTCCACCTACCAACCAAAGCTCCTCATTAGGTGGCCTAATAAATTCCAGCTGCTCCCATAAATCATATCTGCCAACTCTAGAGCATTTAGCATATACTATTGTAACCAATATATCCAATGGAAACATGGTAGATTTTAAATTCAAATGGAGGAATTCATCATGATCCCTCAAAACTGTACAAGCAATATTCACATCATGGGTAAACCATATTTTACCTGAACAATTAGAAAAGATCAAGGAGAAGCCTAATCTTCTTGAAATAAAAGAACCATCAAGTCTGATCATTGGCTCCATGATTCCCAAAAAGTTTAAATGTAAATGATTCTTTAGATATATCAGTCTCCTAAGCGAGGGAAGATTCCCTATCCCCCTAATATTCCACACAAGACCAGACATTATAATAAAGATGAATTAGAAACCCTTTGAGCTTGAGACTTACTTCTGGTAACCCTTTGAGGTATATCAGAGGATCTTTTAATCTTGCTTTTCTTGAAAGAATTTTTAAGGAAGAAGGAAGAGATAAGGATCTTTGCAGCTGCCCCATTTCCTCTTGATCTGTTACCGCATCTTCTACAAAGGATTTAATTATCTCAACTCCCGCAATGTCATTTAGGTTGGCTTGTAAGAAGTCACCATCAGTTGCAACAAGATCTGAATCCTGATCAGTATGCATATCAGTTGTTGCTCTTTCATCCTCATCCATGGCCTTCTGATTAACCTCTAAACATGACAAACCAGAATCCATTAGATCAACCGATGATCTCTTTGCTGAAATAAACCCTTCGGCAGATAAGGAATCAGCAGAATTTGATAGTAACGGCACAAACTGCACATTATTCCCCTGAACAAATTTTTTCTCTAAACCTTTTTCCTTTTGAACAACCTGATCAGAAACTGTGAAGAGGTTCTGGTCTTCTCTAATTTCCTCCATATTAACCTTCATGTTAACCATACTGCTTGCTCCCCTTACAATTTCCTCATCCATATTTCCATTCAAGTCTTGAGGCTCATTCAATTCTCCTTGATCTTCCTCCTCCAAAGAAACCAGAGTTTGAAACTTGTTATTATTCACTAAAAGACTGTCAACTCTATCTTTTTGAATCCAGGCTTGTTTTTCAGCTCTATATTTCTCTCCTTTCCTTGTAAAATCTATGGTTTCACCATTCACCTTTTCAGCTTTCGTTCTCAATGTTTCCTCTGAGCCCATTGCATCCTTATCATTCTTTTTCCTATTAGGTAAAAAAAGACTACCATTACCATAGCATTCCTCATCCGAGAATGAAGACAAGAAGTATAATACTTATGACATTTCTCAAATATCACTTTCTGTAACCTCTTTTCTTCCCCAATTCCAATCCAAAAATCGTTCACCCTTGGCTTGAGCAGATCTATTTCAACACAAACTCTCGCCATGAATAGCCTTGAGCCATCAGCCGTTGCTTCATCGATTTTAATTGGTTTTCCCACAATTCGAGCAGTAGAATACAAGCTCTTCTTATTGAACATATGTATGGAAAAATCTGGAAATTGTATCCATACTGAGGCTATCGAGGATTCAGCTTCATAAGAAAAGTTTGGAGTGCATTTGAAGATGCACAGAGGAACTCCACCAATGTACCAAACTCCCCATGCCAAATTCTAGCCATGTCTGCATTAGACGCGAGATGCAGAAAAATATGCCCCGAGAGTAGAACACGGATATTGAAGGGACTAGAGAGCCCTAGGTTTTGAAAAGCAATCATAATAATTGAGAAGACAGGGCGTTTGCCCGAGAATTTTCCAACTAGCGAGTACCGATAAGGATCCGCCATGGATGATACTTCATCTTTAGTATAAAAAATACCGGGCTTATTGTTGTAAATCATCATCTCCTTGAAGTCATCTCCGATCTCTTCAAATGCCTTTTTGGATGCCCTCGGAGAAGATGGTCTCAATACAGCAGCATAAGATGTTGGGTTCTCTGCCATTGCTCCTGGTGGATTTAACGAACTCTCAGAGTTGAGAGTGACATTAGGAAGAGGAGGAAAGACCGAGAGATTCGGCGCCGGTGGTATATTGGCACCGGCGGCCATCGCCGTTGCGGGAAGACCGCGCATGAGAAAAACCAATCGTCTTAAAAATCACCTCTTAGAGAGTTAGTGAACTTATACTCGCATACACATATTAGACCAACATGAAACCCTAACTTAACCATATTGACACATACATCAAAACCTATGATCCTCCCAATCATACTTGGGTCGATTGCCCCAACACTACTCATGAAGTTAGATATTAATTAATTAAATTGTCAGTAATTTAATTAATTAATGGACATGCGAGATCTTAAACACAGGGAGATTATGTACACATAATATGGTGGAGCCCATATTTAATTATGGGGTTGGTGCGGTAGTTCAATGATAATTCATTAGTGGAGCGGGTTATCATTAATGGGTCAGGTTTAGGATCCATTAGGAGACCAAAATCAACTCCTCCTTATGGTTCCTATTGTAGCCTATATATATCTCATGAGTCATGAGACCAAGGCCATAACAATTAACACTAAGCCTCTTGTTAGGATCTTACCGTTAAGCTAGAGGGGGGGGGGGGGTTGAATAGCTTTCGTTCGATTTTCTACCTACAACGTTAGCATGTGCAAGCGGAAACACTAAATAAAAACTAAACCAATGCTAACACAAACCGATCTACGTGGTTCGGAGATGAAACTCCTACTCCAGGCTTCCCGTAAGGTGGACGATCCCGATCCTTCGATGGATGATTCCCCGGAGCACCTCCGGCTAGCTCTTGTCGCTCCTTGTGGGTGGAGAAACCTCACCACAACTTCTGGACAATCCCTGAGCACTATAGGCTACTAACAAGCTCTAACCAAGCAAGTTTCGCCGAAGAGAAACGGCCCTAAACGAGCTCCCTTAAATAGAGCTCGAGGTTGAATATGACCGTTACCAGTTGACTGGTCCATTACCAGTCGACTGGTCCACTCTGAATTCAAATATCACCGCCTGACCTTTCGAATTCTGGCCACCACCAGTCGACTGGTCCTGGACCAGTCGACTGATCTTACTGTGAACCCTATCAGTCGACTGGTCCCTCACCAGTCGGCTCATCCACTGCCTAAGTCTTGGGTTACCCTTCCTGAGTACATTTCCCTCAGCACTCGAACCCTCACGACTTAGCCCACCCCGAGTACAATTCCCTCAGCACTCGGAACCTCACGACCTGGTTGACTCCTCATCCAGCAGCCTCGAACTATTGCCTTCGGCCCTCTTCGTCTTCGGCTCCCATCCCTCAGATGAGCACACAAGCCCTCGGCTTGCCTCCATGTCATCCTTCACGCATGCCTCGAAGTCCGCATCCTTTGGCTCATCGTCCCTGCTCTAGCAGCCTCGACCTGTTGCCTTCAAGCCCTCTTCGACTTTGGCCCATGTCTCTTAGATGCACACACAAGCTCTCGGCTTGCCTCCATGTCATCATTCACGTACGCCTCAAGTCCGCTTCCCTCGGCTCATCGCCCCTGCTTTGTCCATGGTCCTCGGATGCGTACACAAGCCCGCGGCTTGCCTCCATGCCACCCTTCACCATACCTGAAGGCATCCAACCAAGTCTATGTGTATCCTACAAACCTGCACACTCACATACACATATTAGATCACAATGAAACTCTAACTTAATCATATTGACACACACATCAAAACCCATGACCCTCTAGATCATACTTGGGCCGATTGCCCCAACAATCTCTCCCTTTTTGATATGTGGCAATATATTTAAGTTAGGTGCAAAAACAACAACAATTAAAAATTAAAGACATAGCAAAAACAAGAGGCAACCTCTCCCTTAACCTATGTCCTCCACATAATTTCCAATTTTCCACAACACCAAGTTAAGTCAAACCTAACTTAACATCACAAGTTCTCCCCTTTGACACCATCAAAAAGATTGCCCCAAGCAATCCTAACACTAGTGTCAAAAAAACCCAATATATTTCTGAAACACCCTCAAAAATCAACAACCAAAAGGATCAGTTGACTGATCCATCATCAGTCGACTGGTGCCTTCATTTCCAAACCCCAGAAAGATCAGTCGACTGCCCCAGGGGCAGTCGACTGATACACTGTAATTCTGAATTTCTCATCCCAAATTCAGAAACCCCTAGAAAATTTCACAAATTTGGAAAAATTTGAAACTTTGCAAGCATATTTGTTAAGGTATATTCTACCCTAGAAAAATATAGTTTCATGAAAAATACCAAATATGCTTGACTTTTGAAACAAACTCCAATTATTTGACAATGCATCATTTTGTATCAACTTTCATGCCTACATTTGATTCTATGTGTTTGCCAAGCCTATTCTATACCATTTAAAACAGAGAATTATTTTCAAACCTCCCCCTTCTTCTTGTATGAACCCTCAAGTCATAAACTGTGATAAAAGCTCCCCCTTTTTATCTTAATCCCTTGATAAACGATACATATATGAACACTCTGTTATAAACATAACAAACTTATAACATTCTATATTAGGTAATAACAAGGAAATGAACCAATATGCGCAACATTAAACATGAATTGAACATTCATATAAACAATATGAAAACATAAATTCAAGGTTTCATACAAAGCTCAAACCAAAGCACAAAAAGGTCACAAGGGTCATAGCCCTGATGTTTTCAACCATTACAATCCAAAATAAAGTGTTTGAGAGATAAATAAAATGTCTACGCTAGATATACTCTCAACACAATCACCATCAACTCAAACTAAGGTCTACATGTCATTGTCGGGAGGAGGAGGAGGAGGAGGAGGGGCCTGATACATCAGGTTCCAGCTCTGCATCATCCCATACATCTCATCCTGCGCTGCTGGAACCCATGGACCTGCTCTGTGAGGCCGTGAATCACCCCATCAATACCAACCTGGTGCTGCTGAAATGTGTGGAAGTCCTCCCTCAGTCCATGAACGTCTGCCCGTAGTAGGGGGAACTCCTCCTGTGTAACCCCAGCAATAGCAGGCGCAACCTCCTCATCAGAACTGGAGGAATCAGAGCGCTATCTCTAGGCCATCACCCCCTGCCGGCACTCAATCCTCACCAAGGACAGCTGTCGTGAGCCGGTCTGGTCGTAGTCCTTGGACAGATAATGTACCTGACCCCTAGTGGTGCAAATACCTCTAGACTCAAAGAATTCGTCAAAACATGACCAAAAGGCATGTAGATCTTGGTATTTACACTATGCGAAAAATGGACAATGGATGCAAAGACATGCAGGGTGATGTCAATATCTAATCTTCTCTCTAATCCGTACATCATTACCAAGTGAGGCAGTCGAATCTTTGACCTTCCCTTAGTAACAATAGGCAAAATGCAATCTAAGACAATTTTGTACAACACGTTGCTAATAGGAGTCATGCGCTTAGCTTCAAAAATACGCTGTGTAGAACATCGATGTCTTACAAAATAATGCTGATGGATTTGGTCTAGGGTCACATTAGGAAAGTCAAAAGACTCGATTACTTTTGGAAAACATGTGAATGCATTGTTTGAAGCCCTATACTCTAAAAATGGTCCTAAGACTGCAGGTGTAAAGGGAATGGTAACTCTCGCTACCATGGACTCATACACCCCATCATCGGGCCTAATGCATGTAAGGTTGGCATAAAACTCTTTACACAGGTCAAGGTTAACGTAGTGCTGACAATAAACTAATTGTTCTAAACCAAAATATGTGATCATTTCAGCAATGTGGGGGGTCTTCTCTTGAAAGTATGTTCGGTTAAGATACCGACAGTTCATCATTACAAACTCATTATCTGTAAATCTCCGTTGGCATTCCTCGGAACGAAACCGAGGTGCCTCAGAATCTACGGGACGCTGTTGGGATGATCCCTCACCCAACCGACTCTTTTGGACAACTCTAAAATATAATTTACCCATGCATGCATCAACAATGACCCAAATGAAGAGTAAAAACAAGGAAAACATGCAAAAAGGAGAGAGTTAGTTATAAATCATGAATGAATTGAGAGAAGTGAGGCAAACAACTCGTTACCTTTTCCCTGCTCGTTGCATGGTGGAGAATGATCGTGAGTGATTCAAAGAAGATGCCCTTCTTGCCCTGAACTTTGATCGGAGTTGGAGGAAGGCTAGGAAGGTGATCTTAGGGCTTTAGGAAGGCTTGGAACAGAAGGGGAGGTTGAGGAAGATAAGAACTCGCGCGCGCGCGGCGCGCGGGGGGGGGGGGGGGGGGGTGGCGCTGAAACCCTAGGTTTGGCCACCCCCCGCGCGACTATTCCTTTTAAAACCCTTGCGGATCAGTCGATTGCCCCAAGGGCAGTCGACTGACAAACTGAACAGAAAGATCAGTCGACTGCCCCAGGGGCAGTCGACTGGTATCTTCGAATACCTTAGTTTCTGATTTGCACTAGACTAGTCGACTGATTCTGAACCAGTCGACTGGTATCTTAATTCTAGCTTTTCTGTCCTAAATTCAGAAATGTATAATTAATTCCACAAAATTTTAAAAAATCTAAAATTTCATGGAGAGATTTGTGACACTCATATCTACTTGGGAAAAATATGTTCCACAATTAAATCTATTCCCAATCCCAAGTTTGACACGAAATCCAAAATTATCTAATTTGTTCAAATTATCCTTGGCCTAAAGTCCTAGTTTTGATCTCTCCTTGATGTGTCATCTCATCCTCAACCTCAATGCATCCCTAGCATTGATTTATACGACATCTAGATATTGAAAATCAATTTCCAAGCAATATAGTCTCATTTTCATCTTTTCATCCATAAAACTCCCTTTTGATGTGCCAAATCCCTAGGATTAAGACTCAAGTGAGTCTTCCAAATCCTTTGGCACATTCCATAATTCATCTAGTCCTTTTGGATAAATCCTCCTGAGATCCATTGACCATGGATCCCAATGTGACTCCTAGATCTTTCCCGTGAGCTCTTACCCTTAGTCACCTCCCTAGGTGACTTATCCACAATGGCAAGACCACACCGGTATACCTCCGGTGCTTCTTGACCTTCAACTCTAATTCTCTTAATTTTGTAGACCTTGTTCATGGTCAAATTCTTCTTCTCCCCTTTACATGGCTTTGCCTTGCCATTTTTGACCTTCCCTTTGCTATAATCATACGGCATCCTCGCATATGACTTTTCCTTAGCATTTGATCTAATAGGTCTATATCCTAGACCCAGTCTACCATTGTCATGGTTTTGCCTTCTTGACACCATGCCTAAGCCCCTAGATCCACTAGTGAGCCTATCTAGGGGATTCTCCAATTTATCAAGCCTTGCCCTCAAGGCTTGATTTTCCCTTTCTAGGTTTTTCTTCTTAGTATCCCCATATCCACTTTGGGCATTCTTAGATCTACCACTTTGTCTAGGCATGTGCTCCCTTTCTTAGGGTTAATGTCTTGGTCCTTAGGTCTAAAATTTCTAGATTGATCATGATCCATGGGTTTCTTAGAATTTTGGCACGCAATAGTAACTCTATTTTTATCATGATACTTGAAACCAAAATTACGCATAGGCAAACAATTTTTATCATTTCTAGCATACATAGGAAAATTTGAAACATTCTTAAAGTTAGGGATTACCTCTCTTACGGTTGTAGCTCCCCCTTGATGTAAGCTTCTCTTCTTTTCTTCTTTCTCCCATCTTCTCAAATGCTCCAATTTCTTGAGCTCTCCTTTTCTTGGACATTTGGTATGATAATGCCCTAGCTCTCCACAAGTGTAGCACCTAATGTGCTTCTTTTTCTTCTTTTCCCTACAACCCATATTAGATTTTAAATGAATGGACTTGGGTTTAGGGTTTACCTCCTTTTTACCTAATGGACACTTGTCTTTGTAGTGTCCCTTCTTGTTGCATCCAAAGCACATGATGTGGTCTTTTGTTCTTGTTTTGGTGGAGGTAGATGCTTCTTCTTGCTCCGGTATTGAAGAGGGTCTCTCCATGCCAAACCACGTCTTCGTCTGCATCCTCCAATAGTCAAAATCCTCGTGATCATAGGGAGGTGGAACGTTGATTTCATCACTCAATTTTTCTTCAATCGTCATCTCCTCTAGCTTTTTGCTCTCTCGGCGGTTAGTCCATAGACGAGCGAACCTTCGCTCTGATACCACTTGTTAGGATCTTACCGTTAAGCTAGAGGGGGGTGAATAGCTTTCGTTCGATTTTCTACCTACAAAGTTTAGCATGCGCAAGCGGAAACACTAAATAAAAACTAAAACAATGCTAACACAAACCGATATATGTGGTTCGGAGATGAAACTCCAACTCCACGGCTGCCCATAAGGTGGACGAGCTCGATCCTTCGGTGGATGAGTCCCCGGAGCACCTCCGGCTAGTTCATGTCGCTCCTTGTGGGACCTTTCGAATTCTGGCCACCACCAGTAGACTGGTCCTGGACCAGTCGACTGATCTTACTGTGAACCTTATCAGTCGACTGGTCCCTCACCAGTCGACTGGTCCACTGCCTAAGTCTTGGGTTACCCTTCCTGAGTAAATTTCCCTCAGCACTCGAACTCTCACGACATAGCCCACCCCGAGTACAATTCCCTCAGCACTCGGAACCTCACGACCTGGTTGACTCCTCATCCAATAGCCTCGATCTGTTGCATTTGTTCCCTCTACGTCTTCGGCTCCCATCCCTCAGATGCGCACACAAGCCCTCGGCTTGCCTCCATGTCATCCTTCATGCATGCCTCGAAGTCTACATCCCTTGGCTCATCGTCCCTGCTCTAGTAGCCTTGAAATGTTGCCTTCAAGCCCTCTTCGACTTTGGCCCTCGTCCCTCAGATGCGCACACAAGCCCTCGTCTTGCCTCTATGCCATCCTACATGTATGCCTCGAAGTCTGCTTCCCTCGGCTCATCATCCCTGCTTTGTCCATGGTCCCTCGGATACGAACACAAGCCCATGACTTGCCTCCATGCCACCCTTCACCGTACCTGAAGGCATCCAACCAAGTCTATGTGTATCCTGCTAACCTATACTGTAACGACCCGGAAAATTCTCTTAATATTTTTTTTTAAAATATTGAGCATGTCTAAATAATTTTTCGAGGGACCTAGATATATTAATACGAATTTTAGCCAAGAAATTCATGTTTTCTCATTTAAATGGGGAAAATAATCACTAATGGGCCTTATATGAGCTCCAAAAATGGGTTTTAATTAGGTAGAATTTACTATAAATATAGAAGAATTGTAATTAGGAATTTTAGCATGATTATGGGTGAATTTTAGGGAATTTTTGAAAATAAGGAGAAATGAAATAAAAAGAAAATAAAAATAAAGTGCATGCACCAAGGATTGAACCTTGGACCTAGTCTACAACCATGCATGCACTAACCAATTCACCTAGCAAGGGAGTGCTATGAGGGAATGAAGTGGATTTTAGTTAAGGCTTGGGAAAAGGAAGAGTCACATGAGAGGAGGCACCATGACTCTTCATTTGCCCTCTTTATTGAGCATAAATGTGAGATAACTCAATACTTGGGGGGTTACTTCTATTCTTTTCATCCACCAAGCCCTCCTCTTCTCCCCCTTCCTCATCCTAGCCGAAACACACAAGCCCCAATCCCCTTGGAAAAGTTTCACAAGAAGGCTCCATCTTCAAGAACCAAGGTTCTTGTTCAAGGTTACAAGGGCTAGAGGTGGCTAGAAAGCAACAAGGTCTTCATCCTTCTCCCAAATCTAAGGTCTATAATCAAGATCAACCAAGGTAAGACTCCCTCACCTGTGGTATAATAGCTCTTCTTGAAGTTACCATGATATGAAAGTCTTGTTTGAGATTTTATGTTGGAAAAAAAAAAGAAAAGAGCCATGAACCCTAACCCTATGACTTTTGGCCACTAGGGTTTTTGGGTCCATGATGATGTTAAAAATCTTGATCATGCTTTCTAATGTGTTCTCATGATGTTTATAGAATAAATATAATTTTTGGAAATTTTTGGAGTACCCAAAGACCCTTTAGGGTTTGGGACCATCATAAGGATTCCATGGTTAGGATTGGATTTAACCCTTCAATTTTATACCTTGTATACCCTTATGATACAAGGGTAGGTTGAAGGGATTTATGTGAATTTTCACAAGGTCTTGTGACCCTAAGGGTTTCGGCCAAGAAGGGTTCTAGGGCAAGAAGTTAGGGCTTACCCCAAGTAAGGGGTCCAAGGGCTCCTATGGTATGGTATGGAAGGTGTTAGATGATTAATTGGAAATTTTATGAATTTATTCATGCACCCATGGTCCAAGCATGTTTCGGCCAAGCAAGAAAAATAGGGCTAGAAGTTAGGGTGAACCCTAATTATGAGCCCTAATGGCTTCTTATGGCCTTATGGGTAATGTATGGTTGTTCCTTTTCTTTATGCTACCTTACATGTCATTTGAATGATGGAACTCCCCCTTATAAGTTTCGGCCAAGCAAGATAAATAGGGTATAGGAGGAGTTAGGGTTTGAAGAATGATGGTTTATGGCTTATCATGAAGTATATATATAGATAGGTTCAAGCATGTGGTAGAAATGATGTTACTTATAACCCTAACCTTAAGTACCATATTTCATGTTTGTATGTTTATGATTAGATGTCATGTTTAATAGGGTTATTCATGCATGTCTTATGTTTTATGTCATGCACTTGGGTAGTAGGTAGCATGTTTATGGAAGTTCTACCTATGCATGCTTGTGATAGATACCATGCTTATGAATGAAGATGCATGCTATGTTTTATGAATGAAGATGCATGCCATGTTTTATGAATGAAGATGCATGCCATGTTTATGAATGATGATGCATGCCATGTTTTATGAATAAAGATGCATGCCATGTCTTATGAATGAGGAAGCATGTAAAGTATTTAACTTTATGAATGGGCTTGTACCGGACCCAAGTATGGGTCCAAGGGATGGGCACCTTAAGAATGACCGAAGCTGTGCAACAGGGATGGACTACCGACGATGCTGTCCACTGTTCTGGCACTACCGAAGCTGTGCAACAGGGATGGGCACCTTAAGAACGCCCCGGTTCTAGGACTACCGACTATGCTGTCCTTACCCTAGTAGGTCGGGGCTCGCTACCTCGTATTTACTTAGGGATGCGCGCTTATGATGTATGTATGTGGTACAAGCCAGGGACCCCAATGATGTTATGATTATGTTTAAGTATTTAAAAGTATGATTTTAAAAGTTAAGCATCCTTATGTATATGCATTTGACTCATGTATTCATTCATGTTATGCATTATGTCATGATAGTAATGTCTTATGCTTATGTTTCATGTTAAGACATATGCATGATAGTAAACGATTTATGTTATGATTATGTTAAGAAGATGCCATGTGCTATGTTAGAAAGCACGCCTATGTTTATGCCATACAGGTTGGTTCATACCTTATGTTTATGTTATGCCATGTATCGTGCCATGTTAAGAATATTTACTTATGTTTATGTTTATGTCATATATCATGTCATGCTAAGAATGATTACTTATGTTTATGTTCATGTCATGTTAAGTGAAACTTTATGTCCATGTACTATGTAAGAACTAGGTCATGCTAAATGATTTTAGATACTTATGTTCTATGTAGAGCACCAAGTTATGTTAATGTTTCCTGTGCTCATGCTCAAGTGATGAATGGTTTTAGTGAGTAGGAAAGAGTCTTTCTAAGCCTGTGTGCTTATAGTCTTATTTTCTTATACCGCAGATCACGCAAGGGGACAATAAGGAAGCAGCAGGAGGGCAAGAATGCATGTGTGTGGTGTTGGGACCGGGTGCATGTTGACATGGATACGGGTTCGTAATTTTTAAAATTAATTACGTGCAGCGGAAGAATTAGCATAAATAATTTCTCAAATTATTTTAACCACGTATCTAGCATGCAACCTTATGATGTGTGGACATGATCATAAATTAAAATTTTGCAGAAAAGTAAACTAATTTACTTAGCACATCGCGTAACTCGAAGAAAGGGACGAGATCCAACCGTAGCGTCCCTGGGAGGCTTCGCCTCTATTCACGTCCACGCCGAGTTCTCTTTGGGATGACATCGCAAAGTCACGAGTTTCGTGCCGACAAGAACTACTAGATTCTCCAAAGGCACAACTAGAATATCAAGAGAGAGAGATGGAAACTAACCACCAAGTAACGGAATCAAGATTCGGGGGAAAGGAAGGAAGGAGTCGCGACCCGCTTCTTCTTCTTCTTCGGTGCCTTCTTGGTGGAGTTGGCTCACGGCAACCCTAGGAGGAACTTCTAGGGCCGGCGCCCACTTGGAGAGGGAGAGGGAGAGGAGGAGAGGAAGAGAGGCTAGGCAAGAATCCTTGATCACTTGAATTTATTTCCAAGCCTTGCCTATGCACCTTTATATAGTAGCCTCTTTATCGTCAAGTCTCCTCATAACGGAATTTTTCATAAGAAATTTATCTTTATAAATTTTTATATGAATTATTCCGTTATACCAAGTTTTTATTATAACTCTATTTATAATAAAAATAACCATGTCTCCCCTTTTATTATGGAATAAAATTTATTATAAATTTTTCTTATCATGGAAAAATCAATTCATAATTGATTTTATAAAATAAAATAAACCAATCCATGGTTCATTTTAATTTTCATAAAAAGAATAAATTTATTATATAAATTTTCTTATCATGGAAAAATCAATTCATAATTGATTTTATAAAATAAAATAAACCAATCCATGGTTCATTTTAATTTCCATAAAAAGAATAAATTTATTATATAAATTTTTCTTATCATGGAAAAATCAATTCATAATTGATTTTATAAAATAAACCAATCCAAGGTTTATTTTAATTTCCATGAAAATAAATCTCTTTATATAAATTTCTTTATATAAATTTATTTATCCATAAATTTATAAAACAAATCGCGCTTGATTTATTTTATAATTTAAACCAAATAAATTAGTTTCCTTCCTTTATTGTGGCCGGCCAAACCAAAGAGGGTGGGCACCCTCTTTGGCCGGCCACACCAAGCCAAAACTCTTACGAATTAAACTCATTTAATTTGTCCAATAAGCCTTCAAAAGACTTAGCCATTTTAAGCTTCCGATGCGCCTCTGATAAATTCAGATTCGACTTATTTCTCTTGATTGGAAAATCTAATTTTCAACTCGTTTTAAATCCCTCGGATTACTCGTAGTGCGTGTGACTAAATAGGCTTTCGATTTATGTTGGCCGTCTATAATCAACTAATTATAGAACGATCATGAGTGGCACCTAGTAGTACATCATGACCCCCAATTAATCGAAAGATCAACGGTTGACCTCAGAAATAATTCTGAAACCCTTCAGCAGCTATAATGAGTTGTGCCTCATTCCCTTCACCATCTTATACCCACTTGGTTCAGGACACGATCTATGTGTGTCAGTCCCCACTAGGCTGACTATGTCACACCTAGCCCAAGTAATGTCTTTCTCGTCCAACGGATTCTAATTACTCTCATGTTTCATAGAGATTCATACTCGGAACATGTCATGCTCTGGCCAGAGACTTCGAGTAACAATCCGACGATAGGCCTTGGGTATACATCTCCTCGCAAGGAGTGGTGAATCCTTTGTAGGCTGTTCAAACATCTTCGGGCACTTCGGCTTATACCCAACCATTCTGGGTTCACACCTCCTTAGAGATGCTTGCTTAAGATGTCAAAGTATAAGTCTCCGTGAGCAAGATGACTTGAACACTGCAAGTCAAAGGAACATCGCACTTAAGCTGCAGTAATAACTTTCATTGACATATCTATATATAGATTACCATATGAAGTTTTACAGCTAGTCACTCCATGAACTAGTTCCCTTAACTAGCATTCATGTTTATCTCCGGACATCCCAATGTCACCAGCCAGTGAGAATCAGCTGATTAGAGAATAACACATGCTAGTCTCAACAGAATTGATAGTGTCCGTATTTATCAATTCATCGACTAGGGATATTTTCAATACTTCACAATTGCACATGTAG
>JAGFNQ010000326.1:120079-298045 GCA_024364735.1 Boesenbergia rotunda | reverse complement strand
CTAACTTTAAATGGACGGCTCCCCGAGGCTCAATCCAAAATAAAGAATTTTGTTGATAATTTAAAACCAATTTGAATTTAATTGTCAATTAATTATCTATAAATTTGTCTAGACTTTCTTGAAAGAAAGTGCCCAAAATTGCGAGATTTCATAATAGGTTTTCAGAATAATTGTAAGTTTCTGGTACAAAGAAAACTTACATATTTCCAAAATTGGAGAGTTTCCAAAGATGGGAAGTTTTCTCAATTATCTAAAATTTCAGAAACTAGGATATTTCAAACGTTTGCGAAATTTCATGAGGATTTCCAAACTTTGAAATTCCTAAATCTAAAATTTATAATAATTGGAAAATTTCCATAATTGAAAATTTTTCCAAAATTGAGATTATGACAAAGTTTTCCGCAAAACAATTATATGATTATGTCGAACACTAACCGGCTCTGATACCACTGTTGGGACCGGGTGCATGCTGACAAGAATACGGGTTCGTAAATTTTAAAATATTTACGTGCAGCGGAAGAATTAGCATAAATAATTTCTTAAATTATTTTTAACCACGTATCTAACATGCAACCTTATGATGTGTGGACATGATCATAAATTAAAATTTTGCAGAAAGTAAACTAATTTACTCGTTACCTCGCGTAACTCGAAGTAAGGGACGAGATCCAACCGTAGCGTCCCTTGGAAGCTCCGCCTCTATTCGTGTTCACGCCGAGTTCTCTTCGGGATGACTTCGCAAAGCCACGAGTTTTGTGCCGACGAGAACTACTAGATTCTCCAAAAGCACAACTAGAATAACAAGAGAAAAAGATGGAAACTAACCACCAAGTAATGGAATCAAAATTCCGGGAAGGAAGGAGTTGCGACCCGCTTCTTCTTCTTCTTCTTTGGCACCTTCTCGGTGGAGGTAGCTCACGGCAACCCTAGGGTGCGCCGCCCTAGGAGGGTGTGCGCCGGCCCTAGGATGAGGAAGGGGGGCGCCGGCCCTAGGAGGAGGAGAGAAGGAGAGGGGGAGAATAAGAGAGGGAGAGAGCTACTAGATCTCTTGATAACTCTATTGAGAAATTCAAGCCTAGCCTTGGTTCCTTTATATAGTAGCCTCTCCCTTGCCAAGTCTCCCCTTTAACGGAATTTTTCATAAGAAATTTATCCTATAAATTTTCTTATGAATTATTCCGTTTATGCCAAGTTTTATTATAACTAACTTTATAATAAAACAAATACATATCTCCTTTTATTATGGAATAAAATTTACAAGAAATTTATAAATTTTTCTTATTATGGAAAAATCAATTCATAATTGATTTTATAAAATTAAAATAAACCGATCCATGGTTCATTTTAATTTCCATAAAATGAATAAATTTCTTTATATAAATTTCTTTATATAAATCTCTTTATATAAATTTCTTTATATAGATTTATTTATCCATAATTTTATAAAACAAATCGCGCTTGATTTATTTTATAAAATAAACCAAATAAATTGGTTTTCTCTCCTTGTAGTGGCCGGCCAAACCAAAGAGGGTGGATACCCTCTTTGGCCGGCCACATCAAGCCAAACCCTCGCGAATTAAACTCATTTAATTCGCCCAATAAGCCTTCGAAAGACTTAGCCATTTTAAGCTTCCCGTGCACCTCTGATAAATTCAGATTCGACTTATTTCTCTTGATCGGAAAATCTAATTTTCAACTCATTTTAAATCCCTCGGATTACTCGTAGTGCGTGTGACTAAATAGGCTTTCGATTTATGTTGGTCGTCTATAATCAACCAATTATAGAACGATCATGAGTGGCACCTAGTAGTACATCATGACCCCCAATTAATCGAAAGATCAACGATTGACCTCAGAAATAATTCTGAAACCCTTCAGCAGCTCTAATGAATCGTGCCTCATTCCCTTCACCATCTTATACCCACTTGGTTCAGGACATGGTCTGTGTGTGTCAGTCCCCACTAGGCTGACTACGTCACACCTGTAACGCCCGCTTTTTTTTTCCATAAGCGGCGTTACGTTAACATGCTTAGGGCATGTAGACATCATAAGGCAGCGGAATAACTTTAACTTATACATGCCCTATCACCATTCCTAACTTAATAACATGGGAACCTTATCATATTAACTTTGAACTTAAGCATCATATCATGTCATACATAACATCATATCATAAGGTTCTAGAAGTCATTATTCAACATATAAGTAACCGAGGTGAAGTTCTAGCATAAACAGTAAACATATGGGTTCCTGGGCCAAGTCACTATTACACACATGCGTTCTCGCCCTCCTGCTGCTTCCATCATTGTCCCCTTGAATGATCTGCGGTATAAGGAAATAAGACTGTAAGCACACAGGCTTAGTAAGACTCTTTCCTACTCACAAAAATCATTCATCATTCATCATCTCATAATGAGCACATGAAACATTAACATACTTGGTGCTCTACTTAGAACATAACATCTTACATCACTTATCGTATACATAGCATGGCATTAACATAAACATAGTAAACATTCTAAACATTGCATGATACATGGCATAAACATAAACATAGTAAACATTCTAAGCATGGCATCATACATAGCATAAACATAAACATAGTGAACATTCTAAGCATGGCATAATACATGGCATAATACCTATCATATCATATGAACATCTTCTTAACATAATCATGGCATAGTTCATTCATTCTCAGGCATACTTCTTAACATGAACGTAAGCATAAAATCTTATCACATAGCATAATGCATAACATGAATGGATGCATGAGTGGAATGCATATACATAAGGATGCTTAACTTTTAAAAACATACTTTTAAATGCTTAAACATAATCATCATAACATCATTTGGGGTCCCCGGCTTGTACCACATACATACATCATAGCGCGCATCCCTAGCAAGTCCGAGGTCGCGAGCCCCGACCTACTAGGGTAAGGACAGCATAGTCGGTAGTCCCCGAACCGAGGCGTTCTTAAGGTGCCCATCCCTGTTGCACAGCTCCGGTAGTGCCAGAACCATGGACAGCTTTGGTAGTCCAAAATCGGGGCGTTCTTAAGGTGCCCATCCCTTGGACCCATACTTCGGTCCGGTACAAGCCCATACATAAAGTAAAATACTTTTCATGTTTCATCATTCATAAGACATTCATAGCATAACCATGTTACATAAAGCATGACTTAACACATGCTTGTCCTTTCATTGTTCATTCTTATTGCATAACATCATGATGCCTGTAAGGCATGAGCATTATCTTCATTCATAAACATGGTATGCATCTTCTTTCAAAAACATGGTATGCATCATTTTTATCATGAACATAAACATAACATACTTATCATGGCATTGTTCTTATTATGAACCTAACATATCATACCTATCATAGCATCATTCTTATCATGAACATACCCCTATCATACTTCATCATTCATATCATGAACATAAACCTATCATACTTATCATGACATCATTCCTATCATGAACATAAACCTATCATACTTATCATGGCATCATTCCTATCATGAACATAAACCTATCATACTTATCATGACATCCAGTCATAACCTAAACATTACCCATAAAGCATGGTGCTTAAACCTTAAGGTCATGGTTAACATGATTCCTACCACATGCTTGATCCTATACATATAAATACTTTATGGTAAACATGAATCATCATTCTTTGAACCCTAACTCCACCCCCAAACCCTAGATCCAAGGCTTGGCCGAAACTTATAAGGCCATGGGGGTATGGGAAAATTCCATTAAAATCCCCAATCAATCATTAAACACTAATCACATCTTACCATAGAGCCATTGGAGCCCTTACTCGAAATAAATCATAACTTTTACCCTATTAACCCTTCTTGGCCGAAACTTATAGAGTCTCTAGGCCATGTGAAAATTCACATAATCACCTTCCATCACCCTTATATCATGACAACACATAAAAATATATACTTGAAATTTAGGACTCAACCCTAACCTTTGGGTCCTTGAGGTTGGCTGGTCTCTAGGGTAATCCAAAAATTCCCAAAAATTATACTTAACCTCTACACATCATAAGGGAATATTAAATAACATTATCATGATTTTTAGCATAATTATAGACCTTTAAATCATGGTGGCCGAAACCCTTAAACTTAGGGTTCTTAGTTTTGTTTCTTTCATGTTGGCTGAAACCCTAGGGTGTCCTAGAGTACTCCAAAAATTCCCAAAAATTATACTTAACCTCTACACATCATAAGGGAACATTAAATAACATTATCATGATTTTTATCATAATTATAGACCTTTAAATCATGGTGGCCGAAACCCTTAAACTAAGGGTTCTTAGTTTTGTTTCTTTCATGTTGGCCGAAACCCTAGGGTGTCCTAGAGTACTCCAAAAATTCCCAAAAATTATACTTAACCTCTACACATCATAAGGGAACATTAAATAACATTATCATGATTTTTAGCATAATTATAGACCTTTAAATCATGGTGGCCGAAACCCTTAAACTTAAGGTTCTTGGTTTTGTTGGTGCAGTATGCACCCAAGTCAAACCTGTGTTTTGATATTGGCAAAAAGGTTCAAAAGTTAAGGGTTAATGGTTGTCTAACGAGTTTCGTGAGTGTACAGGAAAAGCCCTAGCGAGGGAATGCTAGGCACTGGCGAAGGACTGCCAGAATGGAAAAGCCCTAGCGAAGGATGCTAGGCACTGGCGAAGGACTGCCAGAAGGAAAAGCCCTAGCGAAGGATTGCTAGGCACTGGCGAAGGACTGCCAGAAGAAAAGACCTAGCGAAGGGCTGCTAGGCACCAAGCGAAGGGCAGCTTGGTAACTCAAGACCTGGCGAAGGACTGCTGGGCAAAAGTCCAACTGGAGGATCCGGTTGGCACCAGGTAAAACTCTCCCGAGAGGAGTAGGTGAGGACGCGTTCCCCTCGAGGGAACATTAGGCGTCGGTTCGACCTAGGGCTCCATTTTGGAGACCCAAAGTCAGAACCAAGACAGCTAAGGCTGTGAAAAATCAACTTAGTATTTGCTATTTTGGACTAACCCTGGATGCAGGACCGAAGGACTGTGTTTCTGCAGCTCAGAGGGCCTCAAAGGAGTGAGGCCGCAGCTGAGCAGGGCGCCCCGGATGTGTCGGGCGCCCCAGAGTCAACCCAAAGTCAGCAGAGAAGTAAACCTCCGACAGCACCGCGTTGGGGGGCGCCCCGCGCATGTCGGGCGCCCCTCTTGTCGCGGGCGCCGCGCAAATCGGGCACCGCGCAGATCGGGCGCCCCGCGTGTCTCGGGCGCCCACTGTGCCACGCCACTGAAGGCGGCTGCAGCTCACCCTCGCGAAGCCTCGGTGATAAAGCTTTGACCGGTCAACCCGGGCGCCCCGCCCGCATCGGGCGCCCCAGTCAACTGTGATCCCGAAGTCGAAGCGATCAGTCACGACCGAGGGCTCGCCGGATCAGAAGCCACGTGGGGGGCGCCCCGAGCATGTCGGGCGCCCCCTGCCCTATATAAAGAGGGCCTCGACCCTCTTCAAAGAACAACGATTTGCTTCGACAATTCTACGCTCTTCTGCTTCCACGACACGCTCCAGAAAGCTGCCAACTCAAGCCGACGACGTCCCGCTGCTCCAGAACTTTAATCTTCACCGGACGTCGGTAACAAGAGTTGTATTTAAAGTTTACTATTCTGCTTTATTGTAAAATCTATTTGTAAACTTTGCGAACTTATAGAATTGCCCGCAGAAAACGGTCAACGACCGTGGGCCTTGGAGTAGGAGTCGACCCAGGCTCCGAACCAAGTAAACCTGCTGTGTTTGCGTTGTTTTACTCTCTTTGATTTCCGCTGCGCACCCGCTCTTTTAAATCCGAACGAATTGCGACATTCACCCCCCCTCTCTCGCATTTCTCGATCCAACAAGTGGTATCAGAGCGGGGAAGTCAAACTTGGTGCAACCACCAGTTTGAATATTTTTCGGATTTTTTTTTTCATTTTTTTAAACAAAAATCTTCGTTCGAGTTTTTATCTCAAGGTTGCTGCAACACCCCTTGAAATCTGTGTTTGATTATTTCTTCCCACACTACTAATCCAAGACCAAGTCTTGGAAATATTTTTGTTGTTTACTTTTATTTCAGTAACAAATGTCTATCCAAGAGGGATACAGCACCGCTAGACCTCCACTCTTTAGTGGAGAAGACTTTTCCTATTGGAAAAGTCGCATGGAGGTCCACCTGAAAACTCAGGTGGACATGTGGATCATTATCCAGTCCGGTCTGGAGATCCCACGAAATACAGAAGGAATTCCACAAAGCTACTGGGAGTGGGACAACACTCTCAAACGCAAAATTGAAGCAGACGCCAAAGCAACCCAGACTCTACAATGTGGACTAACAAAAGAAGAGCTGAACCGCGTAGGCCCCTTCAACAGTGCAAAGGAGTTATGGGCTAAACTAATCGAGCTCCACGAAGGAACCTCAGACACGAGGATCAGCAAAAGGGACCTGCTACTAAACAAGCTCTTCACCATCAAAATGGCAGATAACGAGACAGCAGCCCAGCTCCACGCAAGAATTCAAGAGGTAATGAATGGTCTTCACGCAATAGGTCACCAGGTTCAAAACCGTGATCTGATAAGGTACGCCCTAAACGCATTCCCTAGAACTACCTTGTGGGCATCTATGGTAGATGCATACAAGGTCTCTAGGGATCTTTCAAAAATTAAGCTAGATGAGTTATTTTCTGAACTTGAACTGCATGAACAGACTAACTCCAATTTGGTCGAGAAAAGTATAGCTTTTTTTGCAGGGAAAACAGGGAAAATGACCAAGAAGAAAATTCAAGTTGAACCTGAATCTACCTCAGATTCAGAAGATCAAGAAGAAGATCAATCAGAACTGGTCCGGCTAGCTCGGAGCTACTACAAAAAGTTGAAAAACCAAACTAACACACGGAGAACAAGTCGGAGAAAGGACGGACAAGATGAACCGGCAACTGACAAACAAAAGCCCAACGTAACCTGCTACGAATGCAAGAAGAAGGGCCACTACAAGACTGAATGTCCAAGTCTAAAGGAGTCCAGAAAGACCAGAAAGAAGAAGGCACTCCAAGCAACCTGGGACGAGTCTTCCTCAGAAGAAGAAGAAGAAGCACCTCAGTCCAATCTTCTAGCCCTGACCGCTTCGGATCAAATCGAGACTGACTCAGACTCGGACCGGGACGACGGCAAACTGACTTTCTCCGACGACGGCGAAATAAAGGTAACGGGTTTTTCAAAATCGCAATTAAATTCTCTTATTTCCTATCTATCCCGAGATTTGGCGAAAGCCAAACTCCGAATCGAGTCCCTCCGACAGGAAGTAAAACTCCTGAAAGAGGGAGCTGATTCTAATTCCTTAACTGAGAAAATTCAGGAAGAAACCCCTGATCAAGTTGAGAAACTTGAATCAGAGAATTTCTCCTTGAAAACTCAAGTCAAGGATTTAAGAACAGCTTTAGAACAATTCACTTCTGGTTCCAAGAATCTTGATATGATTCTGGGAAAACAGAAGTCTGTTCTAAACCGATCCGGACTTGGCTATAGAACCAAATCTCGGCAAAGATCTTACTTTGCTGTACTGAACCAGTCAAGACCTAAGGTTCAGGCATGGGTGCCAAAACTGTGCCTGACTAAACCAACTGGTTCAAATCAATTTTGGATCCCCAAGGACAAGATTCACATCTTGCCTAACCCATATAGAGGCTATAGTCCAGGGGGAGCCAAAATCAAAACAATTTTTATAATTAGATGATTTTTTTTAATTAATTGATTGCTTGTTTATTTAATTTCTTGCAAATTGCCATGCTTAGATTTAAGGAATACTTAGATTTAAGGACGAAATTATTTGAAACTTGAAAACATAGTATTGGGTGGAGGTGAGATGATAGTACGTTAGGGAAGCCAATTTGGCGGAACTAGCCGAAGCTACCGATCCAAGATCCAAGCTAGTTAGACCAGAAAATGACCTAATTTAATTTGAAAATGAAATTTCATTAAAAGGCTTTGTCAAGGAAAGGGTGGATGATCCCATAAGGCTTCGGCCAAAGAAGGCCTAGTGCCTCGCCAAGACCTGGAAGCCAATTTCTGAAATTCAAATTCAAGTTAACTTTTGTCAAATTCGAATCTAACTCAAATTTCAAATAATTATAGATTCTAAACTGTTTTTCAAAACCTCTATTTTTCAAACTTATTATCTTTTTGAAAAACACTTAATCTGTTTTCAAAATTTTTTTTCAAAAGTAAATATCTTTTCAAAATAAATGAAAATTCCCTTTCAAAATTAATTTTTACCTTCAAACCTGTCTCACAAAAAACCTTAAGGTTAACGTGATTGAAAACCCTAGACTGGGGTGAGACAGACTAGGAAGTGAAACTCAATCTAAGCTATCCCTAACTCAAATTGGATCCAAATCATCAAAAATTCTTTATGTGTAGGAACATAAAGATTTGGACCAATGGATGTTAGATAGCGGGTGCTCCAGACATATGACTGGAGACAAATTGAAGTTCACCAAACTCAAGTTCAAAAACCTGGGCTCAGTAGCATTTGGTAACAATGCCACACTCAAGGTAATTGGGTCAGGTAATATTGAACTTAAATCCAATTTCATTATTAAGAAAGTTCTATTAGTAGAAAACTTTAATTTTAACTTACTTAGCATAAGTCAGTTATGTGACTCTGGTTACTTAGTTACGTTCAACAATTCTAACTGCCTAATTAGAAACGCACAAGACTCAGAAATCATGCTTAAGGGCACTAGGAAAAACAATGTATATACTATAAATCTTCCCCTTATACCCAAATGCATGTTAACACAGTTAGAACAATCAAAACTCTGGCATAGGAGATTAGGTCATACCAATCTAAGAACTATCTCAAAAATCACCCAACTTGGCTTAGTAAAGGGTGTTCCTAAAATTAAGAGTAATGAAAACCTAATATGTGAATCCTGTAATCAAGGCAAACAAACCAAGTCTAGTCACAAATTGATCCAATCTGATCAAACCCAAACCACACTTGAGCTCCTACACCTTGACCTTTTTGATTCACATGGAGCCAAGTCACTAAGTGGAAACCGGTACTGCTTAGTGATAATTGATGACTACTCTAGGTTCACCTGGGTTAGGTTTCTAAAGACCAAAGATGAAACCCTGAACCTATTTAACAACTTTTGCAAATTGATTGAAAACCAAAATGATACCAAAATAAAAAGACTTAGGTCTGACCACGGGGGAGAATTCGAGAATCAAAGATTCGAAGAATTCTGCAAAGTAAATGGATATAAACACGAATTTTCGTGTCCTAGAACCCCCCAACAAAATGGCATAGTAGAAAGGAAGAATAGAACCCTACAGGAAGCTGCTAGGGCTATGCTTAATGAATTTGACCTACCCAACCACTATTGGGCAGAAGCAATTAGCACAGCTTGCTATATCCAAAATAGGACTCTGCTTAATAAAAGGTTAAGTAAAACACCCTATGAACTTTACTACCACAGACTTCCAAACCTACATTATCTTAGAGTCTTTGGATGCAAAGTCCATATTCTTAATACCAAGGACTATCTTGGAAAATTCCAATCCAAGTCAAACCCAGGTATCTTTTTAGGGTACTCTACAACAAGTAGAGCTTATAGAGTCTACAACAAAATAACTAAGAAAATTGAAGAAACAACCAACTTAATATTTGATGAAGAAACGAACCCAAAATCTGACAATTCTGACTTAGCACCAAATACTGATCAAGAAGATAACTCTGAAACCCTAACTGAACCCTTTAATGACTTAACAATTGAACCAAATTCTGAATCAGTTGAACCAACCAATGAACCCAGAATTGAACCTATTGGACCAGCTGGACCTGAAGCTGAGCCAAGTACTAGACAAACCAAGAAACCCAGACTTAGTCACCCAACTGATCAAATTGTAGGTGATCCAACCTTAGGAGTCAGAACTAGAGCCTCCTATAGAAATCTTAGTCAAATAGCCATGATTTCAAAGATTGAACCTAAGACTATTGAGGAAGCCCTACCTGATCCTGACTGGATCTTAGCCATGCAAGAAGAGTTAGCCCAATTTGAGAGAAACCAAGTCTGGGAGTTAGTACCTAAACCTAAGGGAAAATCCGTAATTGACACTAAGTGGGTATTTAGGAATAAGTTAAACGACCAAGGTGAAATAGTCCGAAATAAAGCCCGCTTAGTAGCTAAGGGATTCAGCCAAGTAGAAGGATTGGATTATGATGAAACCTTTGCCCCTGTAGCTAGACTTGAGTCGATTAGGATGTTACTAGCCTTTGCATCCCATAAAGGATTTAAATTATACCAAATGGATGTAAAGTCGGCCTTCTTAAATGGGCTTATTAAGGAAGAAGTTTATGTAGGACAACCCCCAGGATTTGAGGATATAGAAAAACCCGATCATGTCTACAAACTTAGTAAAGCCCTTTATGGACTAAAACAAGCTCCCAGGGCTTGGTATGAAAGATTATCCAATTACCTGATCTCTAAAGAATTCAAACAAGGTCAAATTGACCCAACCTTGTTTGTTAAAATTTTAGAAAAAGATATATTTGTTGCCCAAATTTACGTAGATGATATAATATTTGGATCAACTAATTCTAAATTTCTAAAAGAATTTGTAACAATTATGGAAAGTGAATTTGAAATGAGTTTAGTTGGGGAACTAAACTTTTTCTTAGGGTTACAAATCAAACAAACTAAAGATGGAAATTATGTACATCAATCAAAATATGCTAAAGAACTAATTAAGAAATTTAAAATGGATAACTCTAAAAGTATAAGTACCCCAATGGCCACAAATGTAAAAATAGATAGTGACCCTGAGGGTAAACCAGTAGACCTAAAACTTTACAGAAGTATGATAGGAAGTCTACTATACCTTACAGCCAGCAGACCTGATATACTCTTTTCAGTAGGGATGTGTGCTAGGTACCAAACATGTGCTAAGGAAACTCACTTAGCAGCCCTAAAAAGAGTCTTAAGATACATTAAGGGCACCCTAAATGTAGGGATTTGGTACCCTAGGACTTCATCCTTTAAGTTATCAGGATATTCTGATTCTGACTATGCTGGTTGTAAATTAGATAGAAAAAGTACAAGTGGAAGCTGTCAACTTTTAGGAAATAGCTTAGTAAGTTGGTGCAGTAGAAAGCAACACTGTGTTGCTTTATCAACAACCGAAGCTGAATATGTAGCCTTAGGAGAGTGTGTAGCTCAACTCCTATGGATGATGCATACTCTTAAGGACTTTCAACTAGACTACAATCAGACCCAAGTCAACATTGACAATATTAGCTCAATTAACTTGACCAAAAACCCAATACAACACTCTAGAACCAAACACATAGAAGTAAAACATCACTTTGTAAGAGATCACGTAGCTAGGGGTGAAATAGTCCTTAAGCATGTAGACTCCAAGTCCAACCTAGCAGACATATTCACTAAACCCCTACCTGAATCTGAGTTTAGCTCACTAAGAAGGCAGTTAGGGTTATGCTTAGTAGAATAGAATCATTTGGTTTTTGGATTTTCAATTTTAAATTGAACTTAAAATGTCTTTTAAAATGTTTTTTGTTAAAAATATTACTTTAACTTTAAAAAGTTTTTTTTACTTAGTTTTATTTCAAAAACTACCCCTTTCAAAACTAGGGCTTTTTCAAAAATGGACTTAGCCTAGGCTCTAACCCTAGAATTGCATGCACCTATAGACTTAGAAGCCAGCATCTCACAAACACCTTAGGATACTTTTGATTGATAACCTAGAAAGGGTTGAGATGCTTAGGTCTTTGCCTCAATTCAAGATGCTTTAAGTCAGTGCATCGGCAGCAATTGGGGCACTAAATGAACAGCAATCAGGTCAAGTGTCAAGTTTAGACAATCTAACTTGAACAATGCACTTAACTTGACTAACTCTAGCAAAAGCTACTGTTTATAACAGTTAGTAAGTAGCTAAATGAGTTAGACAGGTCCCTAAAAGATTTAACCAGACTTAGGTCTTGCTTTGATTCAGTACAGCAAATGCTCTATTTATTATTGCAAATATCCTTTTGTGCATTTTGTTTGATATATGTCAAAGGGGGAGAGTTGGAAAGGAAAAAATGTTTTCCCAAATTTCTATTATTTTTTGCTCTGAATTGCTATTAAGTTTTTTTTAATTGCTATTAATTTTTTTTAAAAATATTCTCTAAAAAGCTTTTTCTAAAGTCTGAAATTTTTTTTCCAAATCCTGAAAAATTTTCTAAATCAAAAATTTTTTTCCCAAGTCTCAATTTTTTTAACTGAAAAAGTCTAAAGTTTAAAAAGTTTTCCTAAAACTCACAATTTGCTAAAATATGAAAACTTCTTCAAACTTAGAATATTTTTCTTGAAAAACTCAAGTCAATACTTAAAAAGTTTTTCGATAATAAAATTTTTCTAAGTATTTAAAGTAAAACCACCTACTTTTGAAAAACCTAGGGGGAGATTACTTCCAGGGGGAGGGAATCTAACTTAGGATTTTAAATTCAGCACTTTTTTCCTTAACTTTTTGAACTAGGTTGCCATATATCAAAAAGGGGGAGATTGTTGGTGCAGTATGCACCCAAGTCAAACCTGTGTTTTGATATTGGCAAAAAGGTTCAAAAGTTAAGGGTTAATGGTTGTCTAACGAGTTTCGTGAGTGTACAGGAAAAGCCCTAGCGAGGGAATGCTAGGCACTGGCGAAGGACTGCCAGAATGGAAAAGCCCTAGCGAAGGATTGCTAGGCACTGGCGAAGGACTGCCAGAAGAAAAGACCTAGCGAAGGATTGCTAGGCACTGGCGAAGGACTGCCAGAAGAAAAGACCTAGCGAAGGGCTGCTAGGCACCAAGCGAAGGGCAGCTTGGTAACTCAAGACCTGGCGAAGGACTGCTGGGCAAAAGTCCAACTGGAGGATCCGGTTGGCACCAGGTAAAACTCTCCCGAGAGGAGTAGGTGAGGACGCGTTCCCCTCGAGGGAACATTAGGCGTCGGTTCGACCTAGGGCTCCATTTTGGAGACCCAAAGTCAGAACCAAGACAGCTAAGGCTGTGAAAAATCAACTTAGTATTTGCTATTTTGGACTAACCCTGGATGCAGGACCGAAGGACTGTGTTTCTGCAGCTCAGAGGGCCTCAAAGGAGTGAGGCCGCAGCTGAGCAGGGCGCCCCGGATGTGTCGGGCGCCCCAGAGTCAACCCAAAGTCAGCAGAGAAGTAAACCTCCGACAGCACCGCGTTGGGGGGCGCCCCGCGCATGTCGGGCGCCCCTCTTGTCGCGGGCGCCGCGCAAATCGGGCACCGCGCAGATCGGGCGCCCCGCGTGTCTCGGGCGCCCACTGTGCCACGCCACTGAAGGCGGCTGCAGCTCACCCTCGCGAAGCCTCGGTGATAAAGCTTTGACCGGTCAACCCGGGCGCCCCGCCCGCATCGGGCGCCCCAGTCAACTGTGATCCCGAAGTCGAAGCGATCAGTCACGACCGAGGGCTCGCCGGATCAGAAGCCACGTGGGGGGCGCCCCGAGCATGTCGGGCGCCCCCTGCCCTATATAAAGAGGGCCTCGACCCTCTTCAAAGAACAACGATTTGCTTCGACAATTCTACGCTCTTCTGCTTCCACGACACGCTCCAGAAAGCTGCCAACTCAAGTCGACGACGTCCCGCTGCTCCAGAACTTTAATCTTCACCTGACGTCGGTAACAAGAGTTGTATTTAAAGTTTACTATTCTGCTTTATTGTAAAATCTATTTGTAAACTTTGCGAACTTATAGAATTGCCCGCAGAAAACGGTCAACGACCGTGGGCCTTGGAGTAGGAGTCGACCCAGGCTCCGAACCAAGTAAACCTGCTGTGTTTGCGTTGTTTTACTCTCTTTTATTTCCGCTGCGCACCCGCTCTTTTAAATCCGAACGAATTGCGACATTCACCCCCCCCCCTCTCTCGCATTTCTCGATCCAACAGGTTTTTCTTCCTTTCAACATCAAATCCAAAAACTAACCCATATATCATGCTAAAAATCATGGAAATCATAAGGAACTATTATACCACAGGTGAGGGAGTCTTACCTTGGGTTTCTTGATTTTTCGAACTTTGGAAGAGAAGAAAATGGTAAGATCTTTGGACCCTTGAACACCCTTGTCCTTGTATCCTTGGAAGACCCCTTAGATCTTGGAGATGAGACCTTGGTGGAAGTTTTTCCAAGGGAGAGCTCCCTTGAAGGTGTTCGGCTAGGATGAGGGAAGGAGGAGGAAGCAATTGCAAAGTAATGGGAAGGAAAGGTAACTCCCAAACCCCCCTATTTATCACCCATTAAGGAGGTAAATGAAGAGTCTCTCCATGACCCTTCATCTTCTTCTAAGCCTTAACCAATATCCACTTCATTTCCTCATAACATTCCCTTGCTAGATGAGTTGGTTAGAGCCTACATGGTTGTACAAGAGGTCTAAGGTTCAATCCTTGGCTCATGCACCTTTATTTTTATTTTTATTTTTATTTCATTTATCTTATTATTTTATTGTTCCTAAATTCTGAAAATCCCCCCTAAAATCACCCATAATTATGCTAATATTCCTAAATAAAATCCTTTTATATTTATATTAATTTTACCTAATTAATACCCATTTTTAGCCCATTTAAAGCTCATTAGTACCTAATTTCTCGATTTAAATAGGAACATTAGGCTAAGATTTACCCATAATCATGCTAATATGCCTAATTAAATCATATTCATATTTATACTAATTTTTACCTAAAATCCACCTATAATCGTGGTACTAGAAAGCCCATATAAGGCCCATTAGTACTTAGTTTTTCTCAATTTAAATGAGAAAATATGGATTTCTAGGCCACATTTTGTATTAATATTTCTAGATCCCTCGGAAAATTATCTAAACATGCTCAATATTTTAAGAAAATATTAAGAGAATTTTCCGGGTCGTTACAACACCTAGCCCAAGTAATGTTCTCTCGTCCTTTGGATTTCTAATTACTCTCATGTATTTAAGAGACTCATACTCTAAACATGACATGCTCTGGCCAGAGGCTTTGAGTAACAATCCGACGATAGGCCTGGGTATACATCTCCTCGTAAGGAGTGGTAAATCCTTTATAGGCTGTTCAAACATCTTCAGGCACTTTGGCTTATACCCAACCATCCTGGGTCTACACCTCCTTGGAGATGCTTGCTTAAGATGTTAAAGTATAAGTCTCCATGACCAAGATGACTTGAACACCGCAAGTCAAAGGAACATCGCACTTAAGCTGCAGTAAGAACTTCATTGACATATCTACATGTAGATTCCCATATGAAGTCTTACAGCCAGTCACTCCAATGAACTAGTTCCCTTAACTAGCATCCATGTTTATCTCCGGACATCCCAATGTCACCAGCCAGTGAGAATCAGCTGATTAGAGAATAACCCATGCTAGTCTCAACAGAATTGATAGTGTCTGTGTTTATCAATTCATCGACTAGGGATATTTTCAATTCTTCATAATTGCACATGTAGAGATAATCACTAGTTGTGAATTCATCACAAATTCTCTCATGCTGTGAATTGTATTGCGGTCATTCAGTAAATGAGTTTAAGATCTCAATCAAATACACAAACATGTATACTCAAATAGTGAATTTTCATTTATTAAAATAAATGTTTACAATCATAAGGCGATTGCCTTAGGACACTTCTCTCATATTACTAACAAAATATCGACACTAGCTCCCTTTGAAATCCAGGGCACAAGCTCGTAACATGTCTTCCAGTACCTGGTTCACCCTTTCCGTTTGCCCATCTGTATGAGGATGAAAGGCGGTACTGAATCGCAACTTCGTGTCGAGGGCTTTATGAACGCATTCCCAAAACTGTGAGGTGAAACGACCATCCCTATCTGAAATGATGGTCTTGGGAATACCATGTAGTCTGATAATTTCCTTAGCATATAGTTGAGCTAGTTGCTCGACTGAATAGGTCATCTTGATCGCTAAGAAATGTGCCGATTTCGTCAATCTGTCGACGACAACCCATATAGCGTCGTATCCGTTCGTGGTCCTGGGAAGTCCTGAGATGAAATTCATAGAGATATCTTCCCATTTCCACTCTGGAATTTGGATCGGTTGCAGAACTCCTCCGGGCCTCTGGTGCTCCGCTTTAACTTGCTGGCAGGTCAGGCAGGTACTGACATGCCGAACTACGTCATTCTTCATACCGAGCCACCACAATCTCATTTTCAAATCTTGATACATCTTGGTGGATCCCGGATGCATAGAATAAGGGGTTTCGTGAGCCTCCTCCAGTACCTTCTTGCGTAGCTCCAGATCATTAGGGATACATAGACGATCCCTAAGGTATACTACTCCGTTATCGGTGATATGAAAACCCTCGTCTTTTCCTTCTAGAATATTCTGCTTGATCTTCTGGAGGCTTGGATCATCATTCTGCTTGTCTAGTATGTCGTCGAATAGTGCCGATATGATTGTCATGGTCGAAAGTCGTCCGGAAATAATCTCGATTCCGTAGTTCACGATTTCCTTTTCCAGCGGTCGAGATAATACTGATAAGGACATCAAGGTGGCACTGGACTTCCTGCTAAGTGCATCGGCCACTTTGTTTGCCTTGCCTGGATGATAAAAGATCTCGCAGTCATAGTCCTTTACCAGTTCGAGCCATCTACGTTGTCGCATGTTAAGGTCCTTCTGAGTGAAGAAATATCGCAGACTTTGGTGATCTGTATATATCTTGCACTATGCTCCGTATAGATAGTGTCTCCATACCTTCAGAGCAAAGACCACAGCTGCTAACTCTAAATCATGAGTGGGATAGTTCCTCTCATGTTCTTTAAGTTGCCTAGAGGCATAGGCAATAACTTTACCACTCTGCATAAGTACAGCTCCGAGTCCCAGTTTGGAGGCATCGCTGTACATGTCGAAGCTCTTGTCATCTTCGGGAAGAGTAAGGATTGGAGCATTTGTAAGCCTCCTTTTCAGCTCCAAGAAACACCTCTCGCATTCTTCTGTCCATACGTATTTCTGGTTCTTCCTGGTGAGGACCGTCATAGGTGCTGCAATTCTGGAGAAGTCTTCCACGAACTTCCGGTAATAGCCCGCTAGTCCGAGAAAACTCCTGACTTCGCTAGCATTCTTCGGCCTATTCCAGTTACTCACTGCCTCGATTTTCTTCGGGTCCACCATGACTCCGTCCTTGCAAATAATATGGCCTAGAAAAGCCACTTGATCGAGCCAAAATTCGCATTTGGAGAGCTTGGCATATAACTTCTTTTCCCGAAGGGTCTGTAATACCATCTTCATGTGTTCAGCGTGCTCTTCTCGATCTCTCGAATAGATGAGGATATCGTCGATGAAGACGATCACAAACTTGTCAAGGAATGCCGAGATTACCTGATTCATCAGATCCATAAACATGGCGGGAGCATTAGTTACTCCGAAAGGCATGACAATGAATTCAAAGTGTCCGTATCTAGTCCAGAAAGCTGTCTTCGGAATATCGTCTGGTTTCACTTTAACTTGATGGTAACCGGATCTAAGATCGATCTTCGAAAAGACGGTAGCTCCCTTCAGTTGGTCGAACAGGTCATCGATCCTTGGGAGGGGATACCTGTTCTTAATCGTCACATTATTTAGAGCTTGATAATCTATGCACAGGCGCATAGTTCCATCTTTCTTTTTCATGAATAGTACCAGAGCTCCCCATGGAGAGTGACTAGGGCGAATAAGTCCCTTGTCGAGTAACTCCTATAGCTATCCTTGAAGCACCTTCAATTCAGCCGGCACCATACGGTAAGGTGCTTTAGAGATCGGGTTAGTACCAAGAATCAGTTCGATCTCAAATTCAATCTCCCTATCAGGGGCTAACCCTGGTAATTCATCGGGGAATACCTCTGGGTAGTTGCATACAACTCTAAGCTCTTCTAGCTTTTGTTCCTTTACTTAACTTGTGTTGACCACATGTGATAGATACCCAATGCATCCCTTGTCTAACATCTTTTGTGCTCTTAGAGCTGATAAGAATTTCTTGGTTCTTTTTCTTGGCTCTCCAATAAATTCAATTTATTGGATCATTTAGTACTTAAGCCTAAGTCATGGAATGGACGTCCCAATAAGGTCAAGTGGAATCAGCTCCATTTCCATCAGATTGGAAGTCCGTCCATTTCATTTAGTTCACTTGTCTTTTGGCCTTGACCCTTTCCCACCATATTCTGGCATCGCCAGAAAGGCAGAATGACGCACACTTGACATTCTCATGCTCCGGCCAGTCCAGCAGCTCCATAGTACTCTCTACCGTCTTGCCAGGCCTGAGCATCCCATGGTTCGCAAGCACCCGTAAAAGTTTCCGGCTTCAGTCTCTGCCACTAGATTATGTAAGCTTCCGGTCGCATTCCGGTGGCAGGGCCTGTCGGGGGTGCTGGCGGAGTTGGAGGCACTACAGGTGTCACCGTCTGGTTCACAGATGGGACGGTAGTATTTGCTTGCTGATCCATCCAGGTGTTGATGGTCTGCTGCTGCTCGGTGAGTTGACGCTGGAGTTCTGTCACTAGGTGCGTCAGGTCAGGCTGAGGTACGGTATCATTAATTCTAGTACTTCTTCTAGCCATGCTGTTCTCATATGACAACAATAAGCTAGTATAAGATCATTTATCATTTTCATTATTTTCATGTATATACATGCATTTGTATCATCTTTTTTCATTATAAGGGAAGGTAAGGTAATACCCTAAGTTTCCATTCCCAGGTAAAAACATGATTCCATAATTTCGTATTTGTATACTTAGTCATAAGCATTCCTTATCGTTCTAGAACCATATAGAGTATCACATCTACTTGCATGGTTAGTCTAGAAACATTCCTATCATAAGTAAACATAAAGCAAGCATACTTAAATCATGTAAGGTAAGATCATACTTGGAAGCGGCAGGATGCAGGCTTGATGTGTGGGTAGTGAGATGACAAACTGCTCTGATACCAAGCTGTAACGCTCGCCCCTTAAGTGAGCGACGCGTTATTTTTTTTTTCTTTCATACATTATTGCATATGAAGCGTAAATATAGCAGCAGAAATAATACTAAATCATAAACATATGCAATTGGATAAATTTCTTTCTAACTAAACTACTTTAAGCATGTGAATCATAGCATAACATATCTATCCAGAGAGTATATAGTTCTACATTAAGCATGCATATCATAAAGAACTTCAACTCCAACAAGTAGTAAGTGTAAACATAAAAACTAACACATGCATTTATAAGTAGCAACATTATGTCCATGAGAAATAAGTCCATAAGTAAGAGTAAAAACAATAGTAGGATCGTTCTGCCAAGTCACTGCCACACACACACATGCCCTCCGGCTGCTTCCCCTTTTGTTTGATCCTACAACATAAGAAGGTAGACTATAAGCATAAAATGCTTAGTAAGCTCCTTGCTTACTCACAAAATCCGTACATCACATATAAGTAGAAATCTACATCATTTGACATAAACATATAACATGAATAAATACATAAAATATCTAAAGTACATAAGCAGCAACACTTAACATTTGCATAATTTTTAAGACATAATTATGTACATAAACATTAAACATAGCATATGCAATATCATTAAACATAAACATGTGCATAAACATTAAAGATGCTCTTTTGAAAATATATATAATATAATACTTGAACATCAACATATCATCATCATTGGGATCCCTGGCTTGTACCCATTCATCATTTGTGTGCATTCCTTAGTAGAGTACGAGGTAGCTAATCCTGACCTACTAAGGTACTAAGCAACCTTGGTGCCTAGGGACAGCTGCGGTAGTCCAGAACCGGGGCGTTCTTAAGGTGCCCATCCCTTGGACCTTTTTCAAGATCCGGTACAAGCCGATACATAAAGTAAAATAGCATACATGATTCCTTTTCTTTCCTTAGCAATTGCACTTTAGCATAGCATTCATCATTTCTTTTCTTTTCTTAACAATTGCTCTTTAGCATAGCATTCATTATTTCTTTTCTTTTCTTAGCAATTGCTCTTTAGACATTCTTTTATTCATAATGTCATCCATGTCATGGGTATACATTCAAAGCATAAATATCATCATAACTTTCAAGCATGAACATGGCATGGAGAAAACATAATTTCATGGTAAGGAAATTCATAACATGCCAACTTATCATTCATGATTCTTAAAACACATAATGTTCAATTTAAGACTAAGGATAATACATCTAGGGAACTTGTTCCATTTTTTCTTTTCATCTATCATGGCCTAATGAAACATGGATACCTTTAATTCAACCATAATTCAAGACATACTCTACTGGTCAAAACATTTAATAGGGTTATCATGTCATATAAACATAACACAACATCACACAACTCATACAACATGCATACATTGAATATCCTATTGCAAGGAGACATTATCAAGTGGGGTAGTGACCTTAATCCATCCTAAAACCTAATTTAAGAAACTGATCAGATACTCCTAAGGTTCATATCAACATGAAAATGACAAAAACAAGAGCAATTGACTCATACAGCCTCCATATAATACATATTCTACCACTAGGAAGCATTAGCAAGTAACATGACATCTGTAACTCTTATTTTTCTTTCTTTTTGCCCTTATTTATGGTATTAACCCAACATGATCAGAGGGGAAACTTGGCCTAAATATATATATAAAAGCTTCAAACAAACATTAACAAGGACTTAAAACCATTAGCTAGTCAAAAAGAACCCAACCATCCTCTTATGGCCAAAAAGTCTGTGGCTTCATGAGAGCCTTGGCCTAAACATTTAATGGTCTTTTTGCTCCATCCTTTTTCATCATAACTCATGACTTAACATCAATAAAACATTGGAGTCATTAGATAGCATCAAACACAAACCTAATCCCTAAATCTCATGTTGGCCGAAACTTGCCTATAGGGAAACCTTTACGATTTTTGCAACACATCGCCAAAAACATACAAGAACATGAATCAAAAACATATATAACTATTATGTTGTAGGTGAGGGGAGTTTTGTAACGTCCAAAAATTCTCGAAACTAATTTTAGAAATATCTTAGAATTTATGGATATTTTTATAGAATTTTTCCGTAAACGAAAGTGGCAAAAAGGGGTAAAAAGAGAAAAACGCGTAAGTGGGATTTGATCCCTGAACCTACGCTATGAGAGGAGGAGGGGCGGACCAAGTGGGCTAGCTTGCTTTTGTTGAAATAGATTAGCAGAAACAATAGATAAGGTAGAATTAGTTAAATTTTTTTCCATAAGTATAAAAGGGAAACTTAGGGCTTTTTTATTCATTCTTTCCCTCACATCCTCTCTCCGCCGACTCCCTCTCTCCCTCTCGCGATTTTTTTCTTCCTCTCGCCCTCTCTCTCGCCCAAGACAAAGGAGAAGCCAAGGGAAGGTCTCAAGAGGCCCTATTCTCTACGAGAACTCTCGTAGACGCGAGGAGAACGCTAAGGAGCAAGAAGAACGTCGAAATTCGACGTTCCCTCGGGAATTTCAGATTTTATTCGTAAGGAAAACCTAGCGCAGGATGTAAGTATCCCTCACCTGCAGTATAAGTAGTTTCGGTTGCTTTTCCATATGCCTTATTTCCTTGTATGTATGTTTTACGATTAGAAATCGTAAATTATAAACAAACACGTTGTGCTAACCTTCAGTTTTGGGTTATGAAGCACGTTAGGTGTTTGTTAAATTGTTTAGTTCAGTTATTGCTATAGAAAGCATTAAAGAATAGAAATTCTTGCTTCAGTTTATGATCGGGACCAAGGTCTAACTGGATGGGCTCCTAGTTGCCCTTAGGTTTAGATAACCTAGTAAAAGCAAGAATCAGAAGAGAAAATGAAAAGTATAAAAGAACTATTTTATTTTCAGTTGGCATTGTACCGGACTTCGGTCCAGGGATGGGCTCCAAGTTGCCCCTAGGTTCAGATAACCTAGTATGGGATGGGCTCCTAGTTGCCCGTAGGTTTAGATAACCTAGTGGAACCCTAATGTATTCGGGATTTGCTACCTCGGGTTTATTAGGGATGCGCGCACAGTTGGTACATTGCCGGGCCCACAGCAGTTGATTATTACTTTCACCTACTATATGTATTTAGTTTTCAGAAATTCATATTAGCATGTGGTGAATTTAATAATTATTTTTATGTTAGTTAGTTTCAGTTCCAGTTCAGATATATATGTCATGCTATAGCTTACTTTTTAGTTCTAGTTTAGTATGTGCCATGTCTCAGTTATTTGCCATGACATTTTATGACATGTATTTTAGCATGAGCATAACATGATTGTTTATGAACATGAGCGTGTATTTGCATAGCATGTTTTGAAAAGCATAATCCGAGATTTTATAGTTTTGTGAGGCTAGATGGTACTTACTAAGCTTTATGCTTATTAGTTTGCATTTCCTTATACTGCAGATACAGGTAAAGGAAAGCACTAGTAGCGGAGGCGGCGGGCTTGATGCAAAGTGTGTGTGGTGGTGGAGTTGGAATAAAAGTCTTCGGAACTTGCAAAGCATAGAAAGTCTTTGTTATGCTCCTTTAGTTATTCCGCAATAAATTATGTGAACCATGTATGAATTTAATTAAACTTGTATTCGTGGTGCCTAGTATGCTTCTTTAGTTTTCTTGTTTATGCTTCTTCAGTTATTTCGCGATATATTATGAGAACCATGTATTAACCTGTCTAGACTCGTTATTTGTGGTGCCTAGTATATTAAAGTAGTTTATTCACCTATGTTAATACTTGATTAGCGAATGTTGAATGATAGGAGTTACTACTTGTAATATGATAATTTAGATCCATGCTTAAGCTTTAGAGATAAGAACTTGACACTTTTGATTTACATGCTAAATACATAGGATATGCTTGTTTTAAGATATATGCACCATATAGAATGACATGTAGTGGCTAAGAATGCCCTTAGATATGAATAATGAATGGTTTCAATAAGATGTTGATACAAACTTGGCACATTTATATTATGCTTTTACATATCGTTGTTGAGATTCCTACCAAGCCTATAAAATTAAAGTTTTTGTTTTATTTTGGCTGGTTAGTACTTTAAACATGATTATGAATGGTTAGTTCAGTAAATAGCGAAATAAGAAATTTTAAATTCTCCCAGTTGATTTAGCATTATTAGAAATCAATAATCAGTCAGCCAGTCAGTTAGTTAGTAGCGATCCGCCTTAAAGCTTAGTACCAGAAGGCGGGTCGTTATAGAGTGGTATCAGAGCAAGTTCCATCTTTCCTCCTCACACACATCAGCATCAGACCTGCAGCTTCTAAGTAAGAGTATCTCTCACATTACTATATTTTCTTGCTTTCAGATTTATAGAATTTTTATGTTATTCATGCTATCTATTTTCTAGCCAGTTCTTGTTTACAGTTAACGGAAGCATGTTTAATACCTTAGTTTATATCTGATAGCATGTCTTAGAATTAAAATATGAATTGTATGATCCTCCTCCATTTTAGATAATGACAAGAGGACGCTCAGTTAGAAGAGCACCAGTTACTGAGCCTCAGCAGGAGGCAGACCACTCAGTGCCTCCAGCGGACCTGACAGAGTTAGTAGCACAACTGCAGAGACAGGTAGCGGAACAGCAGCAAATAATTGCTGCTCTAACCGCTAATCAGCAGGCTACTCCCACTGTTACCCCAGAGCCCCAGGGGGAGACGCCGATAGTGACGGAGGTTCCACCTGTGGCGCCGGTCCCACCAGACATGCCTGTAGCCCCAGCAACAGGGGCAAAAAGGGAAGCTTATCTGATCCAGTGGCAGAAGATCAAGCCAGAGACCTTCTCAGGCACCAGTGAACCATGGGATGCCCAAGCTTGGTTCAAGACCCTAGAGAGTACCATGGAGCTCCTAGACTGGCCAGAGCATGAGAAAGTAAAGTGCGCCTCCTTCTGCCTAGCCGGAGACGCACGTATGTGGTGGGAGCGTATCAAGATAAAACGCCCGATTAATCAGATGACCTGGGCTAGCTTTGAAGAAGAGTTCTTTGAAGAATTCTTCCACATGCGGGTCACAAACCGCCACTACGACGAGTTCCCTGAATTTCGGCAGGGCAACCTATCAGTAGAGGAAGCCGTGAAGAGATTCAACAGACTGGCTCGCCTGTGCCCTGAGCTGGTCAGTACTGAACGAGAGCGAGTCAGGCTAATGCTCAAGATGCTAAGGCCAGAGATAGCACTGAATGTGGCCAGCGGCGTCCATAGGCCGTAAACCTCAGAGGAACTAGTTAGCAGTGCTCTGATCACCGAGCATTACCTGAACAGCATGCGACAGCAGAAGGCAGTCGTGACAGAGAATAAGGGCCAAGGCAGTAGCACCGGAACTCAGAAACCCCAGGGCTCTAACTCTAACTGGAAAGGAAGGAATCAAGGCAAAAGAAAGCAGTGGAACAATCCAAAAGGGGAGCCAGCCAATAAGCAAACCAAGTATCCCACTTGTTCCAACTGTGGGAGACAACACTCAGGAGTCTGCCGCCTGGGCACACGAGGGTGCTACACCTGTGGTCAGGAAGGGCATATGGTCAAGCAATGCCCTAACAAGGCCAACTTACCTCCCCCACAGCCTATTCAGTATGGAGGTAAGCCAGCTCAGCTTCACCTGATGCAAACGACACTAGAGGGTCCTCAGATCAATCAAGGCAGATTAGAGGCTCCACCGGCTACTACAAATGCACGGGTTTTCTCACTGACCAGAGAGGATGTAGCCACTGCCTCTACAGTTGTTACAGGTCAGATTAGTATTTTAAATCTGCATGCATCTGTACTTTTCGATACTGGGGCAACCCATTCATATGTATCCAGGGCATTCGCCGAAAAACTAGCAATACCTCCGGACGTACTTAGTGGTCAGTTTCTGACTACCCTACCCTCCGGAGACATCATGGCATCCACACACTGGCTCCGTGTCATACCCGTCGGCGTTTCAGACAGAGAGCTTTACTGTGATATGGTAATACTGAATATGTCCGACTATGATGTCATTTTTGGGATGGACTTCCTGAGCAAATACGGCGCTTCTATAGAGTGTCGAAAAAGGAAAGTCGTATTCCGACCAGAGGCAGGAGAGCAGTTTGAATACATCGGAGAACCGAAGAAGAAGGCCAAGAAATTTCTCTCCGCCATGAAAGCACGGAAACTACTGAGTACAGGATGTGCTGGATTTCTAGCACATGTAGTCCATGCCGAACAAGTCAAGGACCAAAAGCTAGAAGAGGTCCCAGTGGTATGTGACTACCCATCAGTCTTCCCTGACGAGTTACTCGGCTTAGCACCAGACAGGGAGATAGAGTTTGAGATAGATCTCATTCCAGGTACCAACCCCATTTCAAAAGCACCATACCGTATGGCTCCAGCAGAATTAAGAGAACTTGGGGAGCAACTACAGGAGCTACTCGACAAGGGCTTCATCCGCCCTAGTCATTCACCATGGGGAGCTCCAGTGTTGTTCGTGAAGAAGAAAGACGGGTCCATGCGCCTGTGTATAGATTACCGAGCTTTGAATCAAGTCACCATTAAGAACCGGTACCCTCTACCCAGGATCGATGATTTGTTCGATCAGCTAAAGGGATCCACAGTCTTCTCAAAGATAGATTTGAGATCCGGCTATCACCAGGTCAAAGTCAGAGAGGGTGATATTCCCAAGACAGCTTTCAGAACCAGATATGGGCACTACGAGTTTGTAGTCATGCCTTTTGGGGTCACAAATGCTCCAGCGACATTTATGGACCTCATGAACCGAGTATTCAGGGAGTACTTAGATAAGTTTGTCATCGTCTTCATTGATGACATTCTTATCTACTCAGGAACTCAGGAGGAACATGCTGAGCATCTCAGGACAGTATTGCAGATTCTTCAGCAGAGCCAGCTGTATGCAAAATTCTCAAAATGTGAATTCTGGCTCGATCAGGTGTCTTTTCTAGGTCACATCATCTCCAAGGAAGGGGTGATGGTAGACCCCAGCAAAATAGAAGCAGTAAGTAACTGGATCAGACCGAAGAATGCCAGTGAGATCAGAAGTTTTCTGGGTCTAGCCGGTTACTACAGGA
Organism: Boesenbergia rotunda; assembly: GCA_024364735.1. Classification (NCBI taxonomy): domain Eukaryota; kingdom Viridiplantae; phylum Streptophyta; class Magnoliopsida; order Zingiberales; family Zingiberaceae; genus Boesenbergia; species Boesenbergia rotunda. Next base: position 271,912 of record JAGFNQ010000326.1, on the reverse strand, counting down.
AGTTCGTAGAAAATTTCTCCAGAATAGCCTCCCCACTGACAGCTCTTACTAGGAAGAACAAAAAGTTTCAGTGGACAGAGGACTGCGAGAACAGCTTTATAGAATTAAAGAGAAGATTGACTAGTGCTCCCATCCTGACTCTTCCAGAGACCACTGACAGCTTCGACATATATAGTGATGCTTCTAAATTAGGACTTGGGGCAGTACTGATGCAGAGTGGCAAGGTTATTGCCTATGCCTCTAGACAACTCAAGGATTATGAGAAGAATTACCCTACCCATGATCTTGAGCTAGCTGCAGTAGTGTTCGCTCTCAAGATTTGGAGGCATTACTTATACGGAGCTCAGTGTAGGATTTTCACAGATCATCAGAGCCTGAAGTATTTCTTTACTCAGAAGGATCTGAACATGAGGCAACGCAGATGGCTTGAGCTGGTCAAGGATTATGACATTGACATCCTCTACCACCCAGGTAAAGCTAATAAGGTGGCAGACGCGCTTAGCAGGAAATCTAGTGCCACCCTACTAGCTTTGCCTACGATGTCACAGCCCCTTCGGAAGGAAATATCAGAGTTCGGACTGGAAATTTTAGTTGGGCAGCTCTCCACTTTGACATTAGTGTCAACCCTGATTGAAGACATCCAGACAACACAGGATCAAGATCCTGACCTTCAGAAAATCAAGCAGGGGATAGCGGAATCAGAAAATGGGGAGTTTCGCCTAACAGAGAGTGGGACACTGTACTACGGTGACCGCTTATGTGTTCCGAACCAAGAAGAGCTCCGAAGGAAGATCCTAGAGGACGCACATGGATCTCCTTATGCGATGCATCCTGGTTCCACCAAAATGTACCAAGACCTCAGGGGACGTTTTTGGTGGCCTGGGATGAAGAGAGACATCTCCAGATATGTCAGTACCTGTCTGACATGCCAAAGGGTCAAGGCAGAACATCAGAGACCAGGTGGAGTTCTGCAGCCTATTCAGATTCCAGAATGGAAATGGGAAGATATTTCCATGGATTTTATAGTGGGACTACCCGAACACGAATGGATATGATGCAATCTGGGTAATAGTAGACAGATTGACTAAGTCTGCCCACTTCCTAGCTATCAGGATCTCCTATTCTATGGAACAGCTAGCTCAGTTATACCTCAAGGAGATCGTCAGGCTACATGGGGTCCCTAGGAGTATCATCTCAGATCGGGACAGTAGGTTCACTTCACACTTCTGGGAGTGCGTACAGACAGCACTAGGCACCAAACTGAAGTTTAGCACAGCTTTCCATCCTCAGACAGATGGTCAGACAGAGAGAGTTAATCAAGTACTAGAAGATATGCTCAGAGCTTGTGCTCTAGATTTCAAGGGCAGTTGGTGCAGATACCTGTGCTTAGCAGAATTCGCCTACAACAATAGTTATCAGGCCACTATCGGCATGGCACCCTATGAGGCTTTATATGGGCGGAGGTGTAGATCTCCTATCTGCTGGTACGAGGGTGGTGAGAGGCAAGAGTTAGGCCTACAGACAATCTTATAGATGATACCACCGTAGCCATACAGCAGATCCGCCAGAGAATAGAAACAGCTCAGAGCCGCCAGAAGAGCTATGCTGATACACGACGCAGACCATTGGAGTTTGAAGTTGGGGATTCAGTGTTCCTCAAAGTGGCTCCCATGAAGGGAGTAATGCGTTTTGGGAAGAAGGGCAAGCTAAGTCCCAGATATGTAGGACCATACCCCATCACTAGAAGAGTTGGCAAAGTAGCTTATGAGTTGGAGCTACCTCAGGAGATGTCAGCTATCCACAATGTATTTCATGTTTCCATGCTGAAGAAGCATATCCCAGATGCCACCCAGGTGATAGAGCCACAGACGGTACAAGTTCGCGAAGATCTCAGTTATGATAGTCGGCCTATTCAGATAATAGACCGAGCAGTTAAGAAATTGCGAAACAAGGAGGTACCATTAGTGAAAGTCATATGGCAAAATCACAGAGTAGAAGAGGCAACATGGGAACCAGAGGACAGCATGAGGCAGAGATACCCAGAGTTGTTTTAAGTTCGAGGACGAACTTTTTATAAGGTATGGGGGATTGTAACGCCCGAAAATTCTCGAAACTAATTTTAGAAATATCTTAGAATTTATGGATATTTTTATAGAATTTTTCCGTAAACGAAAGTGGCAAAAAGGGTAAAAAGAGAAAAACGCGTAAGTGGGATTTGATCCCTGAACCTACGCTGTGAGAGGAGGAGGGGCGGACCAAGTGGGCTAGCTTGCTTTTGTTGAAATAGATTAGCGGAAACAATAGATAAGGTAGAATTAGTTAAATTTTTTCCATAAGTATAAAAGGGAAACTTAGGGCTTTTTTATTCATTCTTTCCCTCACATCCTCTCTCCGCCGACTCCCTCTCTCCCTCTCACGATTTTTTTCTTCCTCTCGCCCTCTCTCTCGCCCAAGACAAAGGAGAAGCCAAGGGAAGGTCTCAAGAGGCCCTATTCTCTACGAGAACTCTCGTAGACGCGAGGAGAACGCCAAGGAGCAAGAAGAACGTCGAAATTCGACGTTCCCTCGGGAATTTCAGATTTTATTCGTAAGGAAAACCTAGCGCAGGATGTAAGTATCCCTCACCTGCAGTATAAGTAGTTTCGGATGATTTTCCATATGCTTATTTCCTTGTATTTATGCTTTACGATTAGAAATCGTAAATTATGAACAAGCACGCACATTAGGTGTTTGTTAAAATGTTCAGTTCAGTTAATGCTATAGAAAGCATTAAAGAATAGAAATTCTTGCTCCAGTTTATGATGGGGACCAAGGTCCAACGGGATGGGCTCCTAGTTGCCCCTAGGTTTAGATAACCTAGTAAAAGCAAGAATCAGAAGAGAAAAAGAAAAGTATAAAAGAACTATTTTATTTTCAGTTGGCATTGTACCGGACTTCGGTCCAGGGATGGGCTCCAAGTTGCCCCTAGGTTCAGATAACCTAGTATGGGATGGGCTCCTAGTTGCCCCTAGGTTTAGATAACCTAGTAGAACCCTAATGGATTCGGGATTTGCTACCTCGGGTTTATTAGGGATGCGCGCACAGTTGGTACATTGCCGGGCCTACAGCAGTTGATTATTACTTTCACCTACTATATGTATTTAGTTTTCAGAAATTCATATTAGCATGTGGTGAATTTAATAATTAGTTTTATGTTAGTTAGTTTCAGTTCCAGTTCAGATATATATGTCATGCTATAGCTTACTTTTCAGTTCTAGTTTAGTATGTGCCATGTCTCAGTTATTTGCCATGACATTTTATGACATGTATTTTAGCATGAGCATAACATGATTGTTTATGAACATGAGCGTGTATTTGCATAGCATGTTTTGAAAAGCATAATCCGAGATTTTATAGTTTTGTGAGGCTAGATGGTACTTACTAAGCTTTATGCTTATTAGTTTGCATTTCCTTATACTGCAGATACAGGTAAAGGAAAGCACTAGTAGCGGAGGCGGCGGGCTTGATGCAAAGTGTGTGTGGTGGTGGAGTTGGAATAAAAGTCTTCGGAACTTGCAAAGCATAGAAAGTCTTTATTATGCTCCTTTAGTTATTCCGCAATAAATTATGTGAACCATGTATGAATTTAATTAAACTTGTATTCGTGGTGCCTAGTATGCTTCTTTAGTTTTCTTGTTTATGCTTCTTCAGTTATTTCGCGATATATTATGAGAACCATGTATTAACCTGTCTAGACTCGTTATTTGTGGTGCCTAGTATATTAAAGTAGTTTATTCACCTATGTTAATACTTGATTAGCGAATGTTGAATGATAGGAGTTACTACTTGTAATATGATAATTTAGATCCATGCTTAAGCTTTAGAGATAAGAACTTGACACTTTTGATTTACATGCTAAATACATAGGATATGCTTGTTTTAAGATATATGCACCATATAGAATGACATGTAGTGGCTAAGAATGCCCTTAGATATGAATAATGAATGGTTTCAATAAGAAGTTGATACAAACTTGGCACATTTATATTATGCTTTTACATATCGTTGTTGAGATTCCTACCAAGCCTATAAAATTAAAGTTTTTGTTTTATTTTGGCTGGTTAGTACTTTAAACATGATTATGAATGGTTAGTTCAGTAAATAGCGAAATAAGAAATTTTAAATTCTCCTAGTTGATTTAGCATTATTAGAAATCATTAATCAGTCAGCCAGTCAGTTAGTTAGTAGCGATCCGCCTTAAAGCTTAGTACCAGAAGGCGGGTCGTTACACAGACAGCACTAGGCACCAAACTGAAGTTTAGCACAGCTTTCCATCCTCAGACAGATGGTCAGACAGAGAGAGTTAATCAAGTACTAGAAGATATGCTCAGAGCTTGTGCTCTAGATTTCAAGGGCAGTTGGTGCAGATACCTGTGCTTAGCAGAATTCGCCTACAACAATAGTTATCAGGCCACTATCGGCATGGCACCCTATGAGGCTTTATATGGGCGGAGGTGTAGATCTCCTATCTGCTGGTACGAGGGTGGTGAGAGGCAAGAGTTAGGCCTACAGACAGATCTTATAGATGATACCACCGTAGCCATACAGCAGATCCGCCAGAGAATAGAAACAGCTCAAAGCCGCCAGAAGAGCTATGCTGATACACGGCGCAGACCATTAGAGTTTGAAGTTGGGGATTCAGTGTTCCTCAAAGTGGCTCCCATGAAGGGAGTAATGCGTTTTGGGAAGAAGGGCAAGCTAAGTCCCAGATATGTAGGACCATACCCCATCACTAGAAGAGTTGGCAAAGTAGCTTATGAGTTCATATGTATCCAGGGCATTCGCCGAAAAACTAGCAATACCTCCGGACGTACTTAGTGGTCAGTTTCGGACTACCCTGCCCTCCGGAGACATCATGGCATCCACACACTGGCTCCGTGCCATACCTGTCGGCATTTCAGACAGAGAGCTTTACTGTGATCTGGTAATACTGAATATGTCCGACTATGATGTCATTTTTGGGATGGACTTCCTGAGCAAATACGGCGCTTCTATAGAGTGCTGAAAAAGGAAAGTCGTATTCCAACCAGAGGCAGGAGAGCAGTTTGAATACATCGGAGAACCGAAGAAGAAGGCCAAGAAATTTCTCTCCGCCATGAAAGCACGGAAACTACTGAGTACAGGATGTGTTGGATTTCTAGCGCATGTAGTCCATGCCGAACAAGTCAAGGACCAAAAGCTAGAAGAGGTCCCAGTGGTATGTGACTACCCAGCAGTCTTCCCTGATGAGTTACCAGGCTTAGCACCAGATAGGGAGATAGAGTTTGAGATAGAGCTCATTCCAGGTACCAACCCCATTTCAAAAGCACCATACCGTATTGCTCCAGCAGAATTAAGAGAACTTTGGGAGCAACTATAGGAGCTACTCGACAAGGGCTTCATCCGCCCTAGTCATTCACCATGGGGAGCTCCAGTGTTGTTCGTGAAGAAGAAAGACGGGTCCATGCGCCTGTGTATAGATTACCGAGCTTTGAATCAAGTCACCATTAAGAACCGGTACCCTCTACCCAGGATCGATGATTTGTTCGATAAGCTAAAGGGATCCACAGTCTTCTCAAAGACAGATTTGAGATCCGGCTATCACCAGGTCAAAGTCAGAGAGGGTGATATTCCCAAGACAGCTTTCAGAACCAGATATGGGCACTATGAGTTTGTAGTCATGCCTTTTGGGGTCACAAATGCTCTAGCGACATTTATGGACCTCATGAACCGAGTATTCAGGGAGTACTTAGATAAGTTTGTCATAGTCTTCATTGATGACATTCTTATCTACTCAGGAACTCAGGAGGAACATGCTGAGCATCTCAGGACAGTATTGCAGATTCTTCAGCAGAGCCAGCTGTATGCAAAATTCTCAAAATGTGAATTCTGGCTCGATCAGGTGTCTTTTCTAGGTCACATCATCTCTAAGGAAGGGGTGATGGTAGACCCCAGCAAAATAGAAGCAGTAAGTAACTGGATCAGACTGAAGAATGCCAGTGAGATCAGAAGTTTTCTGGGTCTAGCCGGTTACTACAGGAAGTTCGTAGAAAATTTCTCCAGAATAGCCTCCCCACTGACAGCTCTTACCAGAAAGAACAGGAAGTTTCAGTGGACAGAGGACTGCGAGAATAGTTTTACAGAATTAAAGAGAAGATTGACTAGTGCTCCCATCCTGACTCTTCCAGAGACCACTGACAGCTTCGACATATATAGTGATGCTTCTAAATTAGGACTTGGTGCAGTGCTGATGCAGAATGGCAAGGTTATCGCCTATGCCTCTAGACAACTCAAGGATTATGAAAAGAATTACCCTACTCATGACCTTGAGCTAGCTGCAGTAGTGTTTGCTCTCAAGATCTGGAGGCATTACTTATACGGAGCTCAGTGTAGGATTTTCACAGATCATCAGAGCCTGAAGTATTTCTTTACTCAGAAGGATCTGAACATGAGGCAACGTAGATGGCTTGAGCTGGTCAAGGATTATGACATTGACATCCTCTACCACCCAGGTAAAGCTAATAAGGTGGCAGACGCGCTTAGCAGGAAATCTAGTGCCACCCTACTAGCTTTGCCTACGATGTCACAGCCGCTTCGGAAGGAAATATCAGAGTTCGGACTGGAAATTTTAGTTGGGCAGCTCTCCACTTTGACATTAGTGTCAACTCTAATTGAAGACATCCAGACAGCACAGGATCAAGATCCTGACCTTCAGAAAATCAAGCAGGGGATAGCGGAATCAGAAAATGGGGAGTTTCGCCTAACAGAGAGTGGGACACTGTACTACGGTGACCGCTTATGTGTTCCGAACCAAGAAGAGCTCCGAAGGAAGATCCTAGAGGACGCACATGGATCTCCTTATGCGATGCATCCTGGTTCCACCAAAATGTACCAAGACCTCAGGGGACGTTTTTGGTGGCTTGGGATGAAGAGAGACATCGCCAGATATGTCAGTACTTGTCTGACATACCAAAGGGTCAAGGCAGAACATCAGAGACCAGGTGGAGTTCTGCAGCCTATTCAGATTCCAGAATGGAAATGGGAAGATATTTCCATGGATTTTATAGTGGGACTACCCCGAACAACGAATGGATATGATGCAATCTGGGTAATAGTAGACAGATTGACTAAGTCTGCCCACTTCCTAGTTATCAGGATCTCCTATTCTATGGAACAGCTAGCTCAGTTATACCTCAAGGAGATCGTCAGACTACATGGGGTCCCTAGGAGTATCATCTCAGATCGGGACAGTAGGTTCACTTCACACTTCTGGGAGTGCGTACAGACAGCACTAGGCACCAAACTGAAGTTTAGCACAGCTTTCCATCCTCAGACAGATGGTCAGACAGAGAGAGTTAATCAAGTACTAGAAGATATGCTCAGAGCTTGTGCTCTAGATTTCAAGGGTAGTTGGTGCAGATACCTGTGCTTAGCAGAATTCGCCTACAACAATAGTTATCAGGTCACTATCGGCATGACACCCTATAAGGCTTTATATGGGCGGAGGTGTAGATCTCCTATCTGCTGGTACGAGGGTGGTGAGAGGCAAGAGTTAGGCCTACAGACAGATCTTATAGATGATACCACCGTAGCCATACAGCAGATTCGCCAGAGAATAGAAACAGCTCAGAGCCGCCAGAAGAGCTATGCTGATACACGGCGCAGACCATTGGAGTTTGAAGTTGGGGATTCAGTATTCCTCAAAGTGGCTCCCATGAAGGGAGTAATGCGTTTTGGGAAGAAGGGCAAGCTGAGTCCCAGATATGTAGGACCATACCCCATCACTAGAAGAGTTGGCAAAGTAGCTTATGAGTTGGAGCTACCTCAGGAGATGTCAGCTATCCACAATGTATTTCATGTTTCCATGCTAAAGAAGCGCGCATATCCCAGATGCCACCCAGGTGATAAAGCCACAGACGGTACAAGTTCGCGAAGATCTCAGTTATGATAGTCGGCTTATCCAGATAATAGACCGAGCAGTTAAGAAATTGCAAACAAGGAGGTACCATTAGTGAAAGTCATATTGCGAAATCACAGAGTAGAAGAGGCAACCTGGGAACCAGAGGACAGCATGAGACAGAAATATCCAGAGTTGTTTTAAGTTCGAGGATGAACTTTTTATAAGGTATGGGGGATTGTAAAGCCCAAAAATTTCCTCAAATAATTTTAGAAATATCCTAGGATTTTTCTGGAATTTTTAGATATTTTTATGGAATTTTTCCATAAAAAGAAGTGTCAAAAATAAAGAAGATGAGTTGGTGGCCTTAGGTGAGTTTTGAACCCGCAACCTCTTACTAGAGTAAACCTTGGCATGGCTCCACGAACCACCAAGCCAATGGGAGTTTCCTTGAAGGAAATAATCGAGTATTCTAGATATGTATTTAACTTAGGATTATTTTACAACTTAATATAATTAACGAATTAAAGAATTAAAGGAGGAGATTTTTAGGTTTTCGTGAGCCAAGGGTGCGCCGACGCCCCCTCCTCCTCTCCTCTTCCTATCTTGCATTTTCTTCCTCTTCTCCTCTTCTCTTGCCGCCCAAGACAAAGGGGAAGCCAAGGGAAGGTCTCGAGAGGCCTATTACTATGGGGACCCTCGTAGACGCGAGGAGAACGCCTAGAAGCAAGAAGAACGTTGTAGTTCGACGTTTCCTCAGGAATTTCAGAGTTTATTCGTAAGAAAAACCTAGCGCAGGAAGTAAGTATCCCTCACCTACAGTATAAGTAGTTTCGATTGACGTTTCGTATGCTTAATTCCTTATATGTATGTTCTACGATTAGAAATCATAAATTATGAACAAGCACGCACGTTAAGTGTTTGTTAAAATGTTCAGTTCAGTTAATGCTATAGAAAGCATTAAAGAATAGAAATTCTTGCTCCAGTTTATGATTGGGACCAAGGTCCAATGGGATGGGCTCCTAGTTGCCTCTAGGTTTAGATAACCTAGTAAAAGCAAGAATTAGAAAAGGAAAGAAAAGTATAAAGGACTATTTATTTTCAGTGGCATTGTACCGGACTCCGGTCCAGGGATAGGCTCCAAGTTGCCTCTAGGTTTAGATAACCTAGTATCGGATGGGCTCCTAGTTGCCCCTAGGTTTAGATAACCTAGTAGAACCCTAATGGATTCGGGATTTGCTACCTCGGGTTTATTAGGGATGCGCGCACAGTTGGTACATTGCCGGGCCCACAGTAGTTGATTATTATTTTCACCTACTATATGTATTTAGTTTTCAGAAATTCATATTAGCATGTGGTGAATTTAATAATTAGTTTTATGTTAGTTAGTTCCAGTTCCAGTTCAGATATGTATGCCATGCTATAGCTTACTTTTCAGTTTTAGTTAAGTATGTGCCATATCTCAGCTATATGCCATGACATCCTATGATATGTACTTTAGCATGAGCCTAACATGATTACTTATGGATATGAGCATGTATGTGCATAGCATGTTTTACAAAAGCATAATTCGAGTTTTCATGGTTTTGTGAGGCTAGATGGTACTTACTAAGCTTTATGCTTATTAGTTTGCATTTCCTTATACTGCAGATACAGGTAAAGGAAAGCACTAGTAGCAGAGGCGGCGGGCTTGATGCAAAGTGTGTGTGATGGTGGAGTTGGAATAAAAGTCTTCGGAACTTGCAAAGCATAGAATAACCCTCTTTATGCTTCTTTAGTTATTCCGCAATATATTATGTGAACCATATATGAACTTAAGTAGACTTGTATTCGTGGTGTCTAGTATGCTTCTTTAATTTTCTTGTTTATGCTTCTTCAGTTATTTCGCGATATATTATGAGAACCATGTATTAACCTATTTAGACTCGTTATTTGTGGTGCCTAGTATATGAAAGTAGTTTATTTACCTGTGTTAATACTTGCTTAGCGAATGTTGAATGATATGAGTTACTACTTGTAATATGGTAATTTAGACCCATGCTTAAGCTTTAGAGATAAGAACTTGATACATTTGATTTACATGCTAAATACATAGGATATGCTTGTTTTAAGATATATGCACCATATAGAATGACATGTAGTAGCTAAGAATGCCCTTAGATATGAATAATGAATGGTTTCAATAAAGAAGTTGATACCAACTTGGCACGTTTATGTTTATGCTTTTACATATCGTTGTTGAAATTCCTAAGTTACTCAGTCAGAAATCAGGTAGATATATATATTTACGTAGCGATCCGCCTTAAAGCTTAGTGTACTAGAAGGTGGGTCGTTACACCTCGACCAGGACTTCGTGCCTAGTGTACTTAGGGCTTCTTTCCTGTACACTTAGTGAACATTTAGACCAACATAATATTTTAACTTTGGAACCCTTTGTCATTATCAAAACCTAGGTTCGACTTAGGTGCTGCCTGCACCAACACAGAGGACTTGGGCGCTCGAGTATATAGGCACCCGAGAGGTCTTGGGCGCCTGAGTATACAATCGCCAGAGAGGTCTCGGGCGCCCTAGAGTGAGAAACCCAGCCTAGGTGAGGCTGAGTTGGCAGCTGCTTATTGGACGCGCTACATCAGCATTCAGGCGCCCCAATGCACTCAGGTGCAAGAGAGAGGATAAAATTTGGCCGAGTCAGCGGATCATGACGCCGCTGAAGAGTTGATGTGGGGGCACCCCTATGAGCACTCAGGTGCCCGAGTGCCTATATAAAAGGGGTTTTCCCCTCAGTCTTCAAAATCAACTTTCAATCAATTCCAATGCTCTCTGTGCTCAAGTTTGCTGCTCCAAAATAGTTCGAGATCGACGACACGCTGCTTCGATAATGAAACACCTTCCTTTCTTTTTCAAGCAAGTGTTGTCAGTATAATTTACTTTTTCATTCTGTAATTAAACTTGCATATTTTGTAATATAATTTGCGACTTATAGAATTGTCTAACCAAAACAGTCAAGGACCGTGAGCCTTGGAGTAGGAGCCGTCACCGACTCCAAACTAAGTAAAAACAAAGCTGTTAGCATTGTTTTGACTTGAGCTTTATATTTCCGCTGCATTTACTCTCGATTTGAATCTGATAACTTTGAATCGAAATTCACCCCCCTTAATCGATCTCATCGATCCCACAAGTAGTGTCACAGGGGGTTACTCAAATTCAGTGAAAACCACCGGTTGAGCTATTTTTCGATTTTTTCGATTCTTTTTAATCAGAAAAGGTATTCTTACCTATTTTTGATATTTTTTATTGTGTTTCTTTTTCGTTGGCAAATTTTTGTTTCTCTAAGTTGGTGCAACACCACTCGAGATCTTCTTTTTCTTATATTTCCTGCCGCACTGCTAATCCAAGACTAAGTCTTGAGACAAGTTTTTTTGTTTTTGTCTTTTTCAGCACTTCTCTATATTAAATGGCCCAACAAGAATGATAAAACACTGCCCATCCTCCTCTCTTCTCGGGAGAAGATTTCAACTACTAGAAGAGCCGCATGGAAGTCCACCTGAAAACTCAAGTGGAAATGTGGATCATTATCCAGGTCAGCCTTGAGATCCCAAAAAATGCAAAAGGAGAACTTTAGGGATACACCGAATGGGATGCTGCCCTGAAGAAGAAAATAGAAAATGATGCCAAGGCTACTCAGACACTCCAGTGTGGCCTCACAAAGAAGGAGCTTAATCGCATCGACCCCTTCAACAACGCGAAGAAGCTCTGGAACAAGCTCATAGAACTCCACGAAGGGACTTCCGGCACAAAGATAACCAAGCGGGATCTGTTTCTGAACAACCTCTACAAAATAAAGATGTAGGACGGTGAAACTGTTGCACAAATTCATGCACGTATCCAGCAGCTGATGAATGATCTCCACGCCATCGGTCACAAGGTAGAGAACAGAGACTTAATATTGTACACATTCAACTCATTCCCAAGAAATACTTTATGGGCATCTATGGTAGATGCTTACAAAGTTTCGAGGGATCTTTCTAAAATTAACTTAGATGAGTTATTTTCTGAACTCGAATTACATGAACAGACTAATACTACTTAGTTCGAAAAGGGTATTGCGCTTATTGCAAGTAAAATTAAGAAGAAAAATCCGCAACCAACCCCCAAGACTGATTCCGACTCAGAATCTGACGAAGAAGACTTCGACTACACCGAGCTAGTAAAGTCATTTCGAATCCAATTCAGGAAAAACAAAAGTCAGAGAAAGAAGAATTTGGTTCAGTCATAGGACGATCCGACTCAACCAAGCACGCAATAGAAAAGCAAGAAGCACATCACCTCTTATGGGTGCAACAAGAAGGGTCACTTCAAATTAGAGTGTCCCAACTTAAAGGAGGCAAAGAAGCAATGGAGAAAGAAGGCACTCCAAGCTACGTGGGATGAGTCATCCTTGGAAGATGAAGGAGAAGTACCTCACTTGAACCTCCTTGTGCTGACTGCATCAGAAGAACTCAACACCGAGTTAGAAGTTGGAGCAGAGCCAGAAGAAAGCCACGGAACCGGAACACTTTCAATGTTAGAAAACGGTCATATCACTATAAGAGGTTTCCCTGAATCTGACTTGTATGATTTAATATCCTATCTATCACGTAAGTTGGCCAAATCCAATATCTGGGTTATGTGTCTCCAAAAGGAGGTAATAACCCCCAAGGAGAAGGCCAACTCAAGCTCCTTGACTGAGACTGTTCAGGAAGGAACCTCAACTCAAGTTCAACAACTTGAGGAAGAGAATTCCTCCTTGAAAACTCAAGTCAAGGAACTTAGGGTTGCCCTAGAGCAGTTTACTTCGGGTTCCAAGAATCTTGATATGATTCTTGGAAAACAGAAAGTTATTCTTAACCGATCTGGACTTGGGTAGAGAACCAACTCACGATATAGATCATACTATTCAATGTTGAACTGTACTAGCATCCGAGTCCAAACATGGGCCCCTAAACTTAGCTTGATTGATCAAGCAGGACCAAATCACTATTGGATCCCCATGGATAAAATTCATTTCCTAGATAGTCCATATCGAGACTTTAGTCTAGGGGAGCCAATAGGAAGACTATTTTTATTATTAGATGATTTCTTTGCAAGTTTTTTTTAAAAAAAATTGCTTGAATGTTTTTTAGTTCTATTTTTCTACAAAATTGTCATACTTAGGAATATAAATGGTTAGATAAGGACCTGACTTGATTGAAGTTTGCACAACCTAGTATTAGGGTGGGGTGAGTTGATAGTACGTTAGGAAAGCATGTCTAAGGAGTCAGGTAGGGTAAAGCGTACCCTATTTGGTTTTTTTAACCCGGCAGAACTAGCTGAAGTTGTTGGTGCAGGAAGCACCATATCGAACCTGGTTTTGATATTGGCAAAGGATTCAAAGTTAAGTTTATTTGTGATCTAACGTTGTTCACTGAGTGTGCAGAAAAAGCCCTAGCGAAGGACTGCTAGGCACCTGGCGAAGGACTGCCAGTATCCAAGCCCTAGCGAAGGACTGCTAGGCACCTGGCAAAGGACTGCCAGTATCCAAGACCTAGCGAAGGACTGCTAGGCGCCAGGCGAAGGACAGCCTGGGACTAAAACCCTAGCGAAGGAATGCTAGGCACTGGCGAAGGGCTGCCAGAAGAAAAGACCTAGCGAAGGGCTGCTAGGCACCAAGCGAAGGGCAGCTTGGCAACTCAAGACCTGGCGAAGGACTGCCGGGCAAAAGTCCAACTGGAGGAGCCGGTTGGCACCAGGTAAATTCTCCTGAGAGGAGTAGGTGAGGACGCGTTCCCCTTGAGGGAACATTAGGCGTCGGTTCGACCTAGGGCTCCATTTTGGAGACCCAAAGTCATAACCAAGACAGCTAAGGCTGTATAAACTAACATAATATTTGCTGTTTTGGACTAACCCTGGATGCAGGACCGCAGGACTGTGTATCTGCAGCTCAGAGAACCTCAGAGGAGTGAGGCAGTAGCTGAGCAGGGCGCCCCAGAGGTTTCGGGCGCCCCCAGAGTCAACCGAAGTCAGCAGACAAAGAAAAAGCCCCGACAGCAGCATTTCGGGGCGCCCCGCGCGCTCCGGGCGCCCCGTGTGTCGCGGGCACCCCCAGTGAAGCCCCCACTGCCAGCTGCCGAAGCGCGCCCTCGCGAAACCAAATGGATGAAGCTTTGACCGGTCAACCGGGCGCCCCGAGCGCTCCGGGCGCCCCGAGCGCTCCGGGCGCCCCGGTCAACTGTTATCCCGAAGTCGAAGCGATCAGTCACGACCGAGAGCACACAGGATCAGAGGCCACGTGGGAGGGCGCCCCGAGCATACCGGGCGCCCCCAGCCCTATATAAAGGGCCCTCGACCCCAGGTTTAAATCATCAATTCCATTAAACGCAATCACGCTCTTCTGCTCACGCGCTCTGCTCCAGAACCCTCCAGACTCGAGATACAAGCGCCGGCGACGTCCAACTGCTCTGGAACTTCGATTTACACCGGACGTCGGTAACAAAGAAAAGCTGTCTTTTTTTCTTACTGCAATTTACTGTAATCAATCTTTGTAAAATTGTTTTGCGCGATTATAGTATTGCCCATAGTAAACGGTCAACGACCGTGGGCCTTGGAGTAGGAGTCGACCCAGGCTCCGAACCAAGTAAAAATCTTGGTGTTCGCATTGTCTGATTTTGATTATTCCGCTACGCAATTGCTCTTTACGAAATCCGAACGATTTGCGACATTCACCCCCCCTCTATCGCATCTCTCAATCCAATAAGTGGTATCAGAGCGGGGTAGTTCAAACTTGGTGCAACCACCAGTTTGAAAGTTTTTCGGATTTACAAAATTTTTAATCTTATTTCTTTACTTTCTAGTTAATTAACACCACTCGATCTTTTTTCGTCTTTTATTTTAAAATAAAAAATATCTGTAGGTGGATTTAAAATATCCTTACGCCTTTTTCAATTTTGAATTCTCATTTTTTTACCATAAGTTAGAATTGTTAAAATAATCAAATTTTGAAAATTTGTCATAAACTTGTTTATTATTATTTTAATATTATTTTTTTTTGAAAATCGTGCAACCTTAATCTGAGCAAATCTTCTCCCAAACATTAAAGTCTTACTTTTTATCATTAATCAAAATTGATAAAGTAACATTTTCAAAAATTTGACATAAATTTTTTTTATTATTCTGCCTCGAAATTCGTGCAAATTTTTTTTGGGCTATTTTTTCCTTCTCCCGCACTACTAATCCAAGACCAAGTCTTGGTATACTCTGTTATTTCTTTTTTGTGTGCAAGGATTAATTTAAATGGCAAATCAAGATTGGAGTAGCATTCGTCCACCTCTATTCTCTGGCGAAAATTTCAGAGTCTGGAAGGATCTAATGGAGTCTCATTTGAAAGCTAATATGGAGTTATGGTTGATAATCCAAACGAGGTTCACATTCCCCACAGAAGAAGAAACATCGATCACTTGGGACAAATTGGATGAACCAACTCTGAGAATGATTGAGCTTGATGCCAGGGCAACAGTTATCTTACAATGCGGCCTGACCAAAGAAGAACTGAAGCGGGTCGGATCCTTCAACTGTGCCAAAGAGATGTGGGAAAAGCTAATCAATCTACACGAAGAGAGCTCCAGCATTGAGATCTTTGACTCCGGATCAGAAGACGAGAAAGAATCCATCCCCGACATCGAAATCAAACCAGAAATGGTAACCAATTTCGAATCCTTTTTTGAATTACAATTAGATAATCCAACAGATACTATAATGGTCGAGGAAGGTATAATTTCTAGTATAGGGAAAACTCCAAGAGAACCACCAAAGAAGAAGTTTCAACCTATACCCGAGTCCAACTCAGACTCAGAATTTGACGACAAAGAAGGAGATCGACTCAATATGGTCCGATTAGCTCGTGGTCACTACAAGAATACTAGACAAACGATCGGGAGAGGTAAGCTTACAGTATTTGAAAACCCCTTATTTACCATGAATAATATGATTGAATCTTATAAATTAGTTAAGGCTAATTTGTTAGAAAATTTAATTCATAATATTGTTGTTTTTGATAATCCAGAATATTATTATGATTATGATGTAACATAGATCATTTTTTTTTGTGCTTTAATTGTAGGTTTCTTTTTATTTTATGTTTATGTTCTTTTTGCTTAAAATTAGGATTGATTAGTTTAAGGACAAAACAGTTTAACTGAAACTTGACAACATAGTATTGGGTGGAGGTGAGATGATAGTACGTTAGGGAAACCAACTCTAATAAGATCAAGTTTACTTGGTCTCTTTAGACTGGTGGAACTAGCCGAAGCTACCGATCCAAGACCCAAACTAGTTAGACCAGAAATTTTTCAAAGAATAATTTTGAAAATGAAATTTCATTAAAAGGCTTTGTCAAGGAAAGGGTGGATGATCCCATAAGGCTACGGCCAAAGAAGGCCTAGTGCCTCGCCAAGACCTGGAAGCCAATTTTTGAATTTCAAATTCAAATTATTTTTTGTCAAATTCGAATCTAACACAAATGTTCAGTTAATCTTAGATTCAAATATTTCTTTTCAAATTAAATTTAAAACCAATTGTTTTCAAAATTAATCTAACTTTTCAAAATTAACCATGTTTTCAAAATTAAAATATTTGTCTCACAAAACCCATGAGGTGAACATGTTTGATCACATAGAACTGGGTGAGATATCTAGGACCTAAGAATATATGTCACTATTCTTTTAAATAAAACTCAAAGTGCTCAAAAAAATTATTATTCAAAATTATCTCTATTTTTTCCAAAATATTGAATTTTATGTTAAAATAGACTCGTTTTAAATAGAATTTAGGGTTTGATTAATTTAGTTATTTGATTGGTCAAATATAACTGAGTCAAACCTAGTCAACATAGTCAAACATGGACATTAGATTAAGTTAAACGGTACAGGGGGAGTAGTTTATTCTTTTCTTTCAAAGTATTTTTAAAAAATTATTACCATTTGAAAAGGGGTTTTGAAAAATTGTGTTATCATACCAGATTGTATTTTCAAAAATCTATCTCCTTAAAAAAAAATGATCATACTCAAAAGACATGTTCAAAATTGTTCCTTTAAGTTTGACAAACCCTAAGACTAAGAGGAGGATTAACTTGTGGTCAACAAGCCTCCTAGGACTATGTCAGATTCACGGGGAGCTCAAATTAAAAGAAATACTATATTTTCCAATAATCACTATATTTTTTTAAAAAATTGTGCTTTACAAAAACCATTATTATTTCGAAAATAGGGTTTCTGCTCAAATTGAATTTACTAAAAATTATATTACCATGCTAGTATTCAAAACTATTCTTTTGATTTAAGTAAACCCTAAAGACACAAAGGAAGGTCCACTTAATGATCTACAAGAACTCCGAGGATGTGTCAAATTTAGGGGGAGTCTAAACCAAAAGAAATTATTTCTAACAAGTATTTTCTTTTGCAATTATCTTTGAAATTATTAAATAATTCTTTTGATATGAACTGAACCCTAAGAACTAGAGGAAGAATACTTGTGGTCAACAAGCTTCGAAGGACTATATCAAATTTAGGGGGAGGTCAAATTAAAAGAGTTATTAAACATTTCTAAATAATATGTTTTCATACACTATATTTTCAAAATTGTGTCGAAAACATTTGTCTTACAAAATAATTTCAAAATGTTTTTGTGGCTTATAAAACTATTTTTGCAATACCTTTTGAAATAATATTTACTTGGGTTGAAAAATTTCCAGGACACTTAGGAATATGTCCTTGTAGTTAACAAGGTTTCCTAGGATTGTGTCAGACTAGAAAAGAAACCAAGTCCAGTATTATGTTTTCAAAATAAAATTTAAAATGCATATTTGTCAAAAATGCATAATCTTCAAAAGTACTTATATTTTTCAGAAATACATAATATTCTTCAAATGTACTTATATTTTTCAAAATATGCATATCATCTTTCAAAAGTACTACTATTTGTCAAAAGTACTATTACTTTCAAAGGTACGAATATTTTTTTCGGTTTCAAAAGTGCAATTTAAGCTTCTTTCAAGGATCATACTAAGTATTTTTTTTCTTTGTTTTCAAAACCCATAGGCTCTGATGCACAAACTTTCTCTTATATATTTCTTTCTTGATATATGGCCAAGGGGGAGATAAAGAAAGTGAAAAAGGATGTTTTTTTGTAAAACAAAAATCTCTAAGTAGCTAAGTGTTTCAAATTTTTTAAGTGAAATTTTCCTTAGTAAATAAGATTTATCTGAGCAAAACCTTTTGAAAAATTTGGCAAATATTTCTAAGTAAAGTCTTCTTTGGGGAAAAACTTGCCTAGAAATTTCTTAAGAATTATGTTTTTCAAGATGCACAAATTGTTTCTAAGTAAATTCGTCTAAATGTGCAAAACTCTAAAAGTTGAATTTTTTTTGGAAATTTGGCTTCAAGAATGGAAAATTTGCCTAAGTAAATTTTTTTTGTAAAGTCTTGTAAGTAAAAGTTTTTTTAACAAAATTTAGGTTTACAAAACCCTTCAAAATTTTACCTTATTCACCCATGTTTATTTTTGATATATGTCAAAGGGGGAGGAAAGGTCAAAGTTAAGTATTTTATAAAACAAGTACTCAGGGTTTTAGGGGGAGTATGAGAATTAAAGGTTTTTTTTTTCAAATCTTAGTTAAGTATTTTATAACACAAGTACTCAGGGTTTTAGGAGGTTTTTTAAATCTTACCTTGTGTTAGTAAATGTTATAAAGTTTTTATTGCTATACTTCATTTTTACATTATGTTCTTAATAGTTTTCTACTTAACTTTGAATTGTGTTGCCATAATCAAAAAGGGGGAGATTGTTGGTGCAGGAAGTACCATATCGAACCTGGTTTTGATATTGGCAAAGGATTCAAAGTTAAGTTTATTTGTGATCTAACGTTGTTCACTGAGTGTGCAGAAAAAGCCCTAGCGAAGGACTGCTAGGCACCTGGCGAAGGACTGCCAGTATCCAAGCCCTAGCGAAGGACTGCTAGGCACCTGGCGAAGGACTGCCAGTATCCAAGACCTAGCGAAGGACTGCTAGGCGCCAGGCGAAGGACAGCCTGGGACTAAAACCCTAGCGAAGGGCTGCTAGGCACCAAGCGAAGGGCAGCTTGGCAACTCAAGACCTGGCGAAGGACTGCCGGGCAAAAGTCCAACTGGAGGAGCCGGTTGGCACCAGGTAAATTCTCCCGAGAGGAGTAGGTGAGGACGCGTTCCCCTTGAGGGAACATTAGGCGTCGGTTCGACCTAGGGCTCCATTTTGGAGACCCAAAGTCAGAACCAAGACAGCTAAGGCTGTATAAAATAACATAATATTTGCTGTTTTGGACTAACCCTGGATGCAGGACCGCAGGACTGTGTATCTGCAGCTCAGAGAACCTCAGAGGAGTGAGGCAGTAGCTGAGCAGGGCGCCCCGGAGGTTTCGGGCGCCCCCAGAGTCAACCGAAGTCAGCAGACAAAGAAAAAGCCCCGACAGCAGCATTTCGGGGCGCCCCTGATGTTTCGGGCGCCCCGCGCGCTCCGGGCGCCCCGCGTGTCGCGGGCACCCCCAGTGAAGCCCCCACTGCCAGCTGCCGAAACGCGCCCTCGCGAAACCAAATGGATGAAGCTTTGACCGGTCAACCGGGCACCCCGAGCGCTCTGGGCGCCCCGGTCAACTGTTATCCCGAAGTCGAAGTGATCAGTCACGACCGAGAGCACGCCGGATCAGAGGCCACATGGGAGGGCGCCCCGAGCATTCCGGGCACCCCCAGCCCTATATAAAGGGCCCTCGACCCCAGGTTTAAATCATCAATTCCATTGAACGCAATCACGCTCTTCTGCTCCCGCGCTCTGCTCCAGAACCCTCCAGACTCGAGATACAAGCGCCGGCGACGTCCAACTGCTCTGGAACTTCGATTTACACCGGACGTCGGTAACAAAGAAAAGCTGTCTTTTTTTCTTACTGCAATTTACTGTAATCAATCTTTGTAAAATTATTTTGCGCGATTATAGTATTGCCCATAGTAAACGGTCAACGACCGTGGGCCTTGGAGTAGGAGTCGACCCAGGCTCCGAACCAAGTAAAAATCTTGGTGTTCGCATTGTCTGATTTTGATTATTCCGCTACGCAATTGCTCTTTACGAAATCCGAACGATTTGCAACATTCACCCCCCCCCCCTCTATCGCATCTCTCGATCCAACAGAAGTTACCTCATCACATCCTCGACTTATTAGACCAAGGTTTCTCAAAGAATAACTTGAAAATAAACTTTCTTTAAAAGGTTTTGTCTAGGAAAGGATCGTTGTTTCGATATCCAAGAAGACCCTTATGCCTTGCAAAGACCTAGAAGCCAATTATCAAAATTTATTTTCAATTTACTACTTGTTAAACTTGAATCTAGCTCAAGGTTCAATCAAATTATAGTTTTCAATTTAAATTCAAAGATAAAATTTGATGCATCTCACAAAACAAATAAGATTTCCCTATTTTGTCACTTAGAAATGAGTCAGATGTTTAGGACCTAAAAAGATTAGTCCAACTCAACTAACTCTACACATCTAATCAATTTGACTTTTAATTTACTGAATCAAATTTTATCTTATTAAAATTCTAACTTATAATCCTTAACTTAACTTAATTTTTTTAAAAATACAAAATTTAATCGTAACATAATTTTTCAAAAAGAATCAAAATTTAAACTTAACTTAATTTTTCAAAAAAAATTTAAAAATTTAAACTTAACTTAATTTTTCAAAAAATTAAACTTAACCTAATTTTTTAAAAATTCAAAATTTAAACATAACATTTCAAAATTTAAACTTAATTTAAAACTTAATTTCGAAACTAAATTTAATTTCTTAATTTGAAAACTAAGCTTAATTTCAAAACTAAACTTAATTTTTCAAAATTTAAACTTAATTTCAAAATTAAACTTAACATAATTTTTCTTAATCCTTTTTAAAACTAAATAAATTTAGTTAACTCAATTTATAATTTCTCATTATTGTGTGTGATTAATTTTCTTGGTCAAAGTTGGTCAACTGGGCGCTCGAAACCTTACGGTGCCCAATCCTTTTTCAA
This sequence comes from Boesenbergia rotunda, assembly GCA_024364735.1. NCBI lineage: Eukaryota > Viridiplantae > Streptophyta > Magnoliopsida > Zingiberales > Zingiberaceae > Boesenbergia > Boesenbergia rotunda. The sequence goes on along the minus strand of JAGFNQ010000326.1, from coordinate 250,894 downwards.
ATATGCCTCGGCTCAGTTTTTGAGGTGCCCCTGGTTTTGTAAAACTAGGGGCGCCCATCTGACCCCGGGCGCACGAGAGACGACTCGGGGGCCCCATACTTTTGCTGCCCCGGGTGCCCTTTAGGGCACTCAGGCGCCTAGCCGGTGGCTATATAAGCCACCGGACAGCAGCCCCACAAACCTTCCAAGGCACCTTAAAGTCCTTCAAAACACCCTTTTCTCCTCTTTTTTTTCCCTTTTAAAATTTTTCCAAGCGATCACGATCAACTGAGGGTCATCATCTCTAATTAATATTCACTATGCATCCTCGGTAAAATTCTAATCTAAACTTTTTCCTTATTTTCAAATTTTCTTGTTTAATTATTTTGCTATTTTTCTATTTAGTAAACTTCGTGTTAGTGAGGCTGACCCCACTGACAAACCTAGTCCTGACCCTAGGTTTCCATCACTAACTCTCTTCAATAAGTTTAGCACTACCATCTATAAACCACTTAAAACCCACTATCTTAGTAGAGGCTTCTTTACTCGATAATGTCCCTTAGACGTAGAAGTCATTAATTACTATCACTTGACCGTTAAGTTTATTGCAATAGCCCGATAAACACCACTTTATATGAAGAGTTCTATAATAACATGGTCAAGATTGATGATCTTACCTACTCTACCATAGTCCAGTCCCACAGCCTTAGCATTACCCCTTCATTGTTCACTCACTTTCTGTTGGTGCAGGTGAATCAGTTATGTATAGTTAACCTCTAGTGTTTCGATGTTTGACAATATAAGGTGTAGTCAAAGTGATCAAGGGTTAAACTAAATAGGACCTTATGTTTGGTAGGGTAAACCTAGGGTTGATCAGTTTGACAAAGGGTTAAGCCAAACAGGATTTGATGTTTGGCAGAAATGAATAGAACCCAGGATTAGTCAGTTTGACCAAGGGATTAAATCGAATCGGACTTGAGGTTTGGTGTATTTACCTGAAAGTTGGAGGAAGTTTAGTCAGGATTAAGATGACTAGAAAAGAAGTGATTAAGTTGAATGAAACCCTGGTGAGTGAAGCTGGGTCGTAGCAAGGGAAGCTAGGTGGAAGAAATCCTAGTGAGTGAAGCTAGGTGGACTAAATCCTGGTGAGTGAATTTGGGTCCTAGTGAGTGAAGCTAGGTGGACTAAGTCCTGGTGAGTGAAGATGGGTACGAAGTCTTGGTCCGGGGGACTGAGCACTAAGTCCTGGTCGGGAATCGGGCAACAGAGTCTTAGCCGAGCGAGGATTGCTGACAGAAGTAGAGACGGGTCGAGGTCGGATGTCTCGAGATCTGAGTTCCCGGAGGTCGACCAAAAGTCCAGTCGGAAGTCCCGGTTGGCAAAAGCTTTAGTCGAGCGGGAATCGCGGATAGAAGTAGAGACGGGTCGAGGACGGACGTCTTGAGATTCGGGTTCTCGGAGGCTGAGCGAAAGTCCAACCGGAGGTCCCGGTTAGCAAAAGATAACTTCTCCAGGGGTGGAGTAGGTGAGGACGCATTCCCCGGGATAGGGAACATTAGGTGTCGGTTCGACCTAGGGTTTCGAATAAAATCCAAAGTCAGAACAAATTAATTAAGACTAAGATTATTTTTGTGTTTGTTGTGTATTTTGTTGTCTTGCAGGTGGAGTTGGAGACAAGATAGGAGAGAAAACACAAAACAAACAAGCCTGGGAAAGGGGTTCCCAGGCACCTGAATGGAATCAGGCACCTGGTAACAAGGCGCCCTATAAGGGTCAGGCGCCCAACATCCCAGGCACCTGACTGGTTCCAAGCGCCTGGGAAGGGAAGGTTATCCCTCAGCCGAGTTCGTTGCTATGGATGGAATTTTAACCACACGTGGTAGGCGCCCAAAAGCCATCATGCGCCCAAGAACTCAATATATAAAGGGGTTCGACCCCTCACTTTAGAACATCAACTTTCACATCTCTCTAAGAATTTTGTGTAAAAAAAAGTGCTACGACAAATCTCTACGACCAAGGAGGCTCAAGGAGGAAGTGCGCGACTCTTCGAACTTCCAGAGTTGACTGAGTTTTTTTTTGGTTTGCTTATAATTTACGAGTTGTATTTATTTACTACTTTTGTGCTTGTAATTTGAACTGTAAGATGGGTATTCTCTACCTCTGGAAATTCCAAAAAGGAGATCATTAGTGGACTCACACCGAGTACATAGGCCTTGGACGTACTGACCCTGGGGGGTCGGAACCAAGTAAATAAACCCGCTTATCTCCTGTCTTTCTTTAGTTTATTTTTTATTTCCGCTGCGTACTAACCCTGATAGAAAGATGATCAAATGATGTTTTCCGACGAAATTCTGACAAAAAGTCGAATCGATATTCACCCCCCCTCCATCGACCGACACCGATCCTACACTTTCTTGGACTCCGACCCTCTAAGTCCACTTTCGTCTGCTACCCTCGTAGGGACCTTCATTTTTTTGCTCCTTACTCCCACATAACTCTTGATACACTTTATACTTACTTTTTCGAGGGTGAGAGGGATCCTACTCTGTCTAACTTTCAATCCTCAATTTTTATATCTAGGATTACACACTTTATCGAGTCTTAGTCGGCCGCACTCTTCCACTTACCTCTTAAGATGTAGTGGTTTTGAGATCATTCCATTCTTTCCTAATTTATGCCCTGATTCAACATCTCGATATAGACATTGGACTCCACATTTTGCAGACTATCATCTACGTGTCTAGTGCCTCTACCCGTTCGATAGTTCGAACACCTTATTGCCATATCTTGATCGCACCTTTCCATTCTTCCGGGCGTGACATTTACGCTGGCGAGGTTATCAGTATAATCGAGTTTGATGAAATAGAGATTAGGAACTTCTCCTTAGTTGCGATAGATGTCTCAGCCACTGGAGTCATCTCATGGAGACGACAGGGAGCTCCACTGCAGGATGATCTAGAGGACGATGAGGATGAGGACTTCGCTGTCGAGCTCGAGGTGGAGCTGGAGCACATATCACCATCTGCCCCTCCTTTGACTATGGACGAGCACCTTACCTGGCTTGAGCGGGAGGTTCGTAGTCTACGGGAGGAGATGGAGGCCCTGCATGTGGATAGTGTAAAATACGACGATTCGAAAATCCGGACCAGAAAATTTTTTCAGGATTTTTTTTTAAAATTGAGTCTAGGGTTTCCGACCCTACAGGAGGAGCCCAAGGGGCTCTATTGAAAGAACGTAAAAACTAATTAAGGGCTTCATGAATGAAAACCTCAAATAAGTTGATTTCTGTAAATTTACTGAAAGTTAAAGGGTTAAACTGATAAAATATTTAACCTTTGAAATATGAGGTGTATTACTCAATTTAGATGAATTAAACTGCCAAAATCCTTACCCTAAGAGTAGGGTTTGGGATTTCTGAGAATTTAAGGGCTTTTGTGCAAAAATCCATCCCTTTTATTTAAGTTTCCTCCCCTTATGCCCTAGCCGCCAGAGAAGCCACGCCGACCTCTCCTCTCTTCTCCCCGCTCGGGCGCAGCCACATCCCGACTCCTTCCTTTCTTCCTTCTCATCGTGTGCCCTAGTCGCCGCCGACTCTGCCCTCTCCACGTGAAGCCCATCCCCGCCGACGTCGCCGGGCCAACCCTTGCTTGAGCCGGAGCAGCCTCAGATCTAACCGTATCCTTGCGTTGCTGGTCGTTGATGATGTATCATCGTCGGGCTTGGATTCATCACCGGCGTCAGGCATGGCTGCGACTACTTCGAGATGCTCTTGATTGGGGAAGATCTTCCTGTTACAATCAGCTTGTTTCCATGCCTTTCTCCGTTCCTCTACCTTTGGATGTTTGAGGTTTGCTGGGTTTTGTTGCCATTGATTTGTTATCGCCCATTTCCAACTTTACATTAGGGCAGTGGATGAATTTGGGGTTTGTGGCAGGCTCTTCGAAGGAGAAGACCACTTTCCGAAATTTCATCGCGGTCCTTATTCTTGGCCGGATCTAAACAGGGGGCTTGGTGCGACTTTCGTATTTTGGTAAGACTGATGCATTTGGGTTTCAATTTGGGAGGTAAGCTAGTCATGATTCATAATGGGTAGTTGATCTTTGATTTCCTAGCCACTCATGTGTTCTCAAATTCTGTTGATTGATTTTGGAAGTAATGGTAATAGTTTGTGAATTAGATCAGTGGGATAAATTGAGACTCTGGATTTGGATGAGTTTCTGTAAGTTCTTTATTGTTTTGCTACTGTGAGGTTGTTTAGGTTTGGTGGTTAGGCTGATAAACGGCTAGGAATCAGTGAATACTTGGGTATCCTGATTCCTTGTAAATGATGCTCCATTTCATTGTGCCGGGTTGGATGAATAGGGTTAGTTCGTTCTATGTTTTTCGATTTTGTAGAACTGAAGTTGATTAAGTAAGTTGAAACATTTGGCAACACTTTGATTTGGTAATTGTCATGAGCTTTGGGATAACTATTGATCTAAACTACGGGTTATGTTAATTGGAAATCTAAACCTCATTGGAAACTAATCGGGGTAATTACGAACCTTTTATTTAAGTAAAGGTAATTAAATGGAAAGGGCAGATTAGGTTAACCCTAGGATGGGTTAGGGATTAATTAGCTAGTTACTATTTTTGTAATAGTTAATTAAATCTGCCTTTGATACAAGGCATTATTGGATTTGTCATTTCTGATTATCAGACGAGAGGTTCTTTCTGATACGAGCATCTACTTTGAGGCGGGTACCCTTTGACTTATCTTTTAGATATTGTCATATTGCTATGCGTGGTTTGTTATAAATAACTGTAAGATTGTATGCTATATCTGCCTTAGTATACCTGTATTTGATACATGCTGCTTATCCTTGAGGTTATCTCCTGTGTAGATTCATACAGTCTTAATAGTTGACTATATCTGCCTTAGTATTCCTGTATTTGATATCTGTTGCATATCTTTGAGGTTATCTCTCTTTTAGCTTCATACAGTCTCAATAGTTGACTATATCTGCCTTAGTATTCTGTATATGATATCTGTTGCATATCTTTGAGGTTATCTCTCTTTTAGCTTCATACAGGCTCAATAGTTGCTATATCTGCCTTAGTATTCCTGTAGTTGATATCTGTTGCATATCTTTGAGGTTATATCTCTTTTAGCCTCATACAGTCACAGTAGTGGTTATGCCTATATATATTTGGGCATAGATATAGTGATATTCTCCCTTCGCATTTGACATTGATGGATCATTGGTTATTTCGTTAGTTTACCTAGTAGGTTACTTGTATCCCATGATATAGGATCCAGACCTATACCTAGTACCCTAAGGTGTTAGTTGAGGACTTGGTGGGTGTTATATGTGCTTGGGTCATGCACCATCCTTGCATAATTGCATGCTGACGATCATCGGCTCCTATGTAGTCTGAGCCCGTCGTCAGTTACATGAGGATATGCACACACATCCACTCACGGGTAGTGGTTACCATAGTGTGTGTGCATTTGCCCTGTATTTCTCCGTTCAACAACTATTTGGAAGGTGGGTACGGGCGTGGTAGTAGCCAGGGATCCCTTCTCGTACTAAGCCACGAAGAGATGAGAGCTAGACTCCCCCATTGCTTGGGGTAGGAGCGTAGTCTCCGCCAGCATCCTGTCCACCCAGTCACTCAGGAGCAGTGATAGCAGGGTGCGTACAGTTGTCATAGCTCTACCCTCTCAGACGTCGCCTATGACAGGTGTACGATGATCTGATTGGCGTCAGGGGTGACACATGTCATTGCACCATGTGCATATTTTGCATCGTGCATTGTTTGCTGCATTTGATTTCTGCACTTGATTGACATACATATATTAGATACCTGTTATCTTGGATTATATGTTATACTTGTTCCATAGAGATTTATTTCACCCTTTGTAGGATAGATGGATTCGGGTATGTACCTGTATTTAGTATCTTCAGTATACCCTTTCCGATTGTTTATATGAGACTGTATTAGCGTAGACCCTTATTGTTATTGTAACGTACTATGCATATCTGCTGGGTATCCGCTGAGCTTATGGACTCACACCGTTGCCATTACTTTTTGATTTCAAGTTGATATCTGCCAGGAGGGTCCGAGTCGCCAGTCCCGTGCTTGCTACTACATTCGATTTGGGTTTTATCTACTATTTCTATTTTAGGACCATATTTCGTTTTATTACATTGCACTAGATTTATCATGGACTTGTCGTATGGGGTATGATTTATGACATTGTACTTTTGAGTCCTATGTTGGACTATATGTGTGGTTTTGCTGCATTCCTGCCCCCTGGCAGCTCAGGTAAGTTCGGGTTTTAGTTTTATGAGCATATTATCATATATATCGTTATTCTGCTTAGATTTGGGGCCTGAGGCCCATATAAATTGCGTGGTTGTGATATATATGTTGTGTGTATGTGTAAATTGTCCTCCGTGCAGGGGAGGTGCTGTCCGATTTTCTATTGGATCAGCGGCTCCTAGGTCTCGGGGCGTGACAATTTATTTTTGGTATCAGAGCTCAGGTTGCGAGATACCTCGGGTATTTGCGGATTTTTCTATGTTTATCTGATACCAATTTATTTTTGATATCAGAGCTCAGGTTTTCAGATACCTTCGGGACTTGTGGATTTTTGGTGTTTATCTGATACCAATTTAATTTTGGTATCAGAACGTAGGTTTGCGATGACTACTTGTTTTACGAGTCTTTTCGGATTTGTTCGGAGTAGTTTTATCGATGTGATTGCACTTTGGGACTGGGCAGCGACAGGACCTCTCCAGGCGACAAATATGTAACTTGGTAAAGTTAACCGTTTGATCTTGTTTGTAATACTTGGTAATAATTCAACAGGTATGACTCGAGGTGCATATGTTCCCCCGCCGAGACATGGTTTGGGACGGCCACGCAAGAGGACTTTAGAGTCTCAGGCTGCAGAGCCCTCTGAGAGACCTACTGAGGCAGAGCCTATTAGTCGTGGCCAGACCCAGCAAGATATTTCGAGGGGCCAGGATTTCCAAACTCAGAGGGTCCCTCCTCCATTTCTATCAATAGTCCCTACTATTCCTCCTGTTGTATTCACTCCGGTGTTATTCACCATGTCAGCAGCAGTACCCCCTTTGGCATATCCGGTACCAGTAGGATCTACTTGGGTTTTCTCTACTATTCCGTCGGAGACACCTGTTCCGACATATCCTACTATCTCTTATGTGGCGTCTGCTTCGACATATCCAGTAGTTACTTCGGTAGTACCTGTTCCGGTACTCCCTACTATTCCATCGGAGACGCCTGTATGTGCTCCGATTTATCCTATTGTTCCCTTAGTAGTACCGATCCCACCTTATTCTGCAGTTCCACCAGTGAAGGCACAGAACGAGAAGACTGGAGCTACTAGTCAGAGTGGGCATTCCGGGCAGTCCGAATCTCACAGAGAAGGATGGAGGTCACAACCTTCATTTCGTAAGTCGCAGACCACTGGGCAGAAGCGCGACAGTCAGAGCACCTTTGGGGCATCATCCAGACCCCAGAAGTCGGGTCGTTTTTCAGCAGGATCATTCCGCTCTCCTCAGCAGAATCGGGAGAAGTCTACTGTTGGATCACACTGTGTACAGTGTGGATCTCAAGAGCATATTAGAGCGGATTGTCCATTGGAGCATTCAGTTTGCTACTATTGCAAGCTTCCAGGACACATAAGCCGAGACTGTACATTGAAGGCACAGAACGAGAAGACGAGAGCTACTAGTCAGAGTGGACATTCTAGACAGTCAGGATCTCAGAAGGGAGGGCACAGGACACCGTCTTCTTTCTGTCAGCCATCATTCGCCCCTCCAGCATCTGCCTACTGTATGCCAGGGCATGAGCCCAATGATACCCCAGCATTATCTCAGAGTTTAGAGGTAGGACCTCAGCAGCAGTCTATTCCTCAGCATCAGACCTATATTGCATATTCGACTATGACGTATCAGCCTCAATACCTGGATGGAGGATCAGTTTCGCAGGCTCAGCACCTTGTCGGAGGGTTAGCTCCGCAGCCTCAGCCTCAGTTTCAGGTGTCGTCTCAGCAGTATTCGACAATGCCACCACCACTGCCAGAGATGGGTCCAGTTTCTGCTGGCACCAGAGAGGAGACACCGCGGGCCGATGGATCGACCTTTCGCGGTATGAGATTCATATATGCATTTTCAACTAAATTAGTGATAGATATTGATAGTTCTTTTCGTACTTTTTCGGATATGGGTAGTATCTAGAGGGTACCTATGATTTAATTATAGAGTTTTAGGAGTGTCCCTACCGGTTGAAGAGATACGAGTTATCAAACAGAGGTTAGGGGAGACCCCTGCAATACTTATTTGAGTTATTTATTCCTCAAGAATTTGGTGAAGCATGAGTAGATGTCGTTCAACATTTATACTACCTATACGTGGTTAGTATCTCCATGGTTTAAGAGCGAAATTTGGAGGACCAAATTTTTATTAGTGGGGGAGAATGTAAAATACGGCGATTCGAAAATCCGGACTAGAAATTTTTTCAGGATTTTTTTTTAAAATTGAGTCTAGGGTTTCCGGCCCTACGGGAGGAGCCCAAGGGGCTCTATTGAATGAACGTAAAAACTAATTAAGGACTTCATGAAAGAAAACCTTAAATAAGTTGATTTAAGTAAATTTACCTAAAGTTAAAAGGTTAAACTGATAAAATATTTAACCTTTGAAATATAAGGTGTATTACTCAATTTAGATGAATTAAACTGCCAAAATCCTTACCCTAAGAGTAGGGTTTGGGATTTCTGAGAATTTAAGGGCTTTTGTGCAAAAAGCCATCCCTTTTATTTAAGTTTCCTCCCCTTGTGCCCTAGCCGCCAGAGAAGCCACGCCGACCTCTCCTCTCTTCTCCCCGCTCGGGCGCAGCCACATCCCGACTCCTTCCTTTCTTCCTTCTCATCGTGTGCCCTAGTCGCCGCCGACTCTGCCCTCTCCACGCGAAGCCCATCCCCGCCGACGTCGCCGGGCCACCACTTGCTTGAGCCGGAGCAGCCTCAGATCTAACCGTATTCCTTGCGTTGCTGGTCGTTGATGATGTATCATCGTCGGGGGTTGGATTCGTGATGCTCTTGATTGGGGAAGATCTTCCTGTTACAATCGGCTTGTTTCCATGCCTTTCTTCGTTCCTCTGCCTTTGGATGTTTGAGGTTTGCTAGGTTTTGTTGCCATTGATTTGTTATCGCCCATTTCCAACTTTTGCATTAGGGCAGTGGATGAATCTGGGGTTTGTGGCAGGCTCTTCGAAGGAGAAGACCACTTTTCGAAATTTCATCGTGGTCCTTGTTCTTGGCCGGATCTGAACAGGGGGCTTGGTGCGACTTCCGTATTTTGGTAAGACTGATGCATTTGGGTTTTCAATTTGGGAGGTAAGCTGGTCATGATTCATAATGGGTAGTTGATCTTTGATTTCCTAGCCACTCATGTGTTCTCAAATTCTGTTGATTGATTTTGGAAGTAATGGTAATAGTTTGTGAATTAGATTAGTGGGATAAATTGAGTTTGACTCTGGATTTGGATGAGTTTCTGTAGGTTCTTTATTGTTTTGCTACTGTGAGGTTGTTTAGGTTTGGTGGTTGGGCTGATAAACGGCTAGGAATCAGTGAATACTTGGGTATCCTAATTCCTTGTAAATGATGCTCCATTTCATTGTGCCGGGTTGGATGAATAGGGTTAGTTCGTTCTATGTTTTTCGATTTTGTAGAACTGAAGTTGATTAAGTAAGTTGAAACATTTGGCAGCACTTTGATTTGGTAATTGTCATGAGCTTTGGGATAGCTATTGTTCTAAACTACGGGTTATGTTAATTGGAAATCTAAACCTCATTGGAATCTAATCGGGGTAATTACGAACCTTTTATTTAAGTAAAGGTAATTAAATGGAAAGGGCAGATTAGGTTAACCCTAGGATGGGTTAGGGATTAATTAGCTAGTTACTATTTTTATAATAGTTAATTAAATCTGCCATTGATACAGGGCATTGATTGGATTTGTCATTTCTGATTATCAGACGAGAGGTTCTTTCTGATACGAGCATCTACTTTGAGGCGGGTACCCTTTGACTTATCTTTTAGATATTGTCATATTGTTATGCGTGGTTTGTTATAAATAACAGTAAGATTATATGCTATATCTGCCTTAGTATACCTGTATTTGATACATGCTGCTTATCCTTGAGGTTATCTCCCGTGTAGATTCATACAGTCTTAATAGTTGACTATATCTGCCTTAGTATTCCTGTATTTGATATCTGTTGCATATCTTTGAGGTTATCTCTCTTTTAGCTTCATACAGTCTCAATAGTTGACTATATCTGCCTTAGTATTCCTGTATTTGATATCTGTTGCATATCTTTGAGGTTATCTCTCTTTTAGCTTCATACAGTCTCAATAGTTGCTATATCTGCCTTATTATTCCTGTAGTTGATATCTGTTGCATATCTTTAAGGTTATATCTCTTTTAGCCTCATACAGTCACAGTAGTGGTTATGCCTATATATATTTGGGCAAAGATGTACTGATATTCTCCCTTCGCATTTGACATTGATGGATCATTGGTTATTTCGTTAGTTTACTTAGTAGGTTACTTGTATCCCATGATATAGGATCCAGACCTATACCTAGCACCCTAAGGTGTTAGTTAAGGACTTGGTGGGTGTTATATGTGCTTGGTTCATGCACCATCCTTGCATAATTGCATGCTGACGATCATCGGCTCCTATGTAGTCTGAGCCCGTCGTCAGTTACATGAGGATATGCACACACATTCACTCACGGGTAGTGGTTACCATAGAGTGTGTGCATTTGCCCTGTATTGCTCCGTTCAGCCACTATTTGGAGGGTGGGTCCGGGCATGGTAGCAGCCAGGGATCCCTTCTCGTACTGAGCCACGAGGAGATGAGAGCTAGACTCCCCCATTGCTTGGGGTAGGAGCGTAGTCTCCGCCAGCATCCTGTCCACCCGGTCACTCAGGAGCAGTGATAGCAGGGTGCGTACAGTTGTCATAGCTCTACCCTCTCAGACGTCGCCTATGACAGGTGTACGATGATCTGATTGGCGTCAAGGGTGACACATGTCATTGCACCATGTGCATATTTTGCATCGTGCATTGTTTGCTGCATTTGATTTCTGCACTTGATTGACATGCATATATTGGATACCTGTTATCTTGGATTATATGTTATACTTATTCCATAGAGATTTATTTCACCCTCTACAGGATAAGTGGATTCGGGTATGTACCTGTATTTAGTATCTTCAGTATACCCTTTCCGATTGTTTATATGAGACTGTATTAGCGTAGACCCTTATTGTTATTGTAACGTACTATGCATATCTGCTGGGTATCCGCTGAGCTTATGGACTCACACCGTTGCCATTACTTTTTGATTTCAAGTTGATATCTGCCAGGAGGGTCCGAGTCGCCAGTCCCGTGCTTGCTACTACATTCGATTTGGGTTTTATCTACTATTTCTGTTTTAGGACCATATTACGTTTTATTACATTGCACTCGATTTATCGTGGACTTGTGGTATGGGGTATGATTTATGACATTGTACTTTTGAGTCCTATGTTGACTATATGTGTGGTTTTGTTGCATTCCTGCCCCCTGGCAGCTCAGGTAAGTTCGGGTTTTGATTTTATGAGCATATTATCATATATATCGTTATTCTGCTTGGATTTGGGGCCTGAGGCCCATATAAACTGCGTGGTTGTGATATATATGTTGTGTGTATGTGTAAATTGTCCGCCGGACAGGGGAGGTGCTGTCCGATTTTCTATTGAATCAGCGGCTCCTAGGTCTCGGGGCGTGACAGAGAGGATGGGCGCAGATCAGGCCTGACATGCGGAGAGACTAGAGGCATATCAGGCCTGCCACGCAAAGATGATGGCTATGCTTTGATCGTGGCATCCGGGTTCATCTTCTTCTTAGTCATGATTTGTATTTGACCTTGGGTGGATTTAGACTAGCCTGACTGTTGACCTATCTTCTTGTTTGATATGATTGACTCTGGTCGACTCTTATTGACTTGCCTTTCTTATTTAATTATGCTTAGTAGAATAGATTTATTTATCTTCTATTTTTGCTTAATCATTTTCTTTAGCTATTTTTAAAAAATTATCTTCTTTAACTGCTTTACAAAAATCCATTTTTTAAAAATCATTTTTTTTTAAAATTTGCTTTTATTTTTCAACTTAGTTTTCATACCTTACCCCCCCCCCCCCCCTCAAAATTAGGGATTTATTCATTCTGGACTTAGTCTAGGCTTTACCCCTAGATTGCATTCTCCTATAGACTTAGAAGTCAACATCTCACAAGCACATTAAGATACCTTGATTGACAACTTAGACTGGGTTGAGATGCTTAGGCCTATGGCTTAACTCAAGATGCTTTAAGTCAGTACATCTAAAGTAGTTGGGGCAATAAATACTACCGAACATTAATCAAGTTAAGCAATCATGCTTAGAAAGTCTAACTTGATAAAACTACTTAACATAACTATCCCAAGTGAAAGCTACTATTTTATAACACTTAGTAAGTAATAAATGGGTTAAACATGGGCCCAAAGATTTTTTTATTTTGTTTTTCAATTTTTTTTAAATTTTTTGCATATTTAATTTTGAATGCTTAGACTCAAATCATGCTTGGACTCAAATGGGTGAATTAACTTGGTTTAAATTTTATTCATCTGCACCAATTTTTTGTTATTTATTGTTTATCTATCTCAAAATTGTTACTTAGAATATCTTACTTACTTCCTTGAAAATAATTATTGGTATTATTCATTCTTTTTCTTCTTTAACTTAAAATTATTATTTTTCAAAATCTACTTATATTTTCAAAATTCACGGGCTCTTATACCTATTTTTTTAGTTTTTATTTCTTTTCTTTCTCTTTAACCAATTTTTTTATCACAAAGGGGGTGGGAAAAGTAAATTTTTCAAAGAAACTTTTTTCTCCTCCAAATTTTTTTTGATATATGGAAAAGGGAGAGAGTAAAGAAAAAGTTAAAGTTGAAAGTTAAAAAGTTAATTTTCAAAGAAATTTTTTATTTTCAAAGATTTGTTTTTCTAGGTATGCAAATAAATTTCAAGTTTTTCATAAATATTACTTAGTACTATGCTTTTTTACTTAGAATTTTTTCATAGTGATATTTCGAATTCTTCGAAGTAATTAACTTTTTTAAAGTGATACTTAGAATATTTAAGATAATTAACTTTTTCAAAATGATACTTAGAATTTTTTCAAAGTAATTAGAAAAATCATTCAAATTGATAAATGCAAATTTTTCGAAAGCTTCATGGGAGAGTTTATATCAAGGGGATGCTTCATTCATTCTTTTAAATTTGCATGTTTTTTTAAAATTGAACCCAATTTGCAAATATTTCAAAACCTATGGGGGGGGGATTACTTATTAAGGGGGAGATTTATAATGTTTTTTTTCTAACTTTGAAAAAGCTACTTTTACCTTGAAAAATGTTAAACTCTATTTCTTTAAATGCTTGTGATACATGTTTATTTGTTTTAATTTAACTTTTGAACTGAGTTGTCATAAATAAAAAAGGGAGAGATTATTGGTGTCGGAAGCACCAGATCGAACATGATTTTGATTATGGCAAATGGTTCAAAGTTAAGTATGTTATTTGATCTAACGTGTTTAACTATGTGTGAAGGAAAGTCCTAATTTGTCTAGGCACGAAGTCTTGACCTGCAGGGTTGAGCACGAAGTCCTAGTTGAGGACTGGGCACGAAGTCCTGGCCGAGGGCTGGGCACCGAAGACCTGACCATGGGTTGGGTACGAAGACCTGGATCAAGGAATTGGGCATGAAGACCTGGTTGGAGGAATTGGGCACGAAGACCTGACAGGGTGTTGGGCACCGAGGACTTGATCTAGAAGATCGGGTAGAAGACTTAGCCGAGCAAGGACAATGGACAGAAATAGGAATGAATCAAGGCATGGATGTCTCAAGATTTGGAAAACTTCGGAGGTCGAGCAAAAGTCCAATCAGAGGTGCTGGTTGGCAAAAGGTTAGCTTCTCCAAAGTTGAGTAGGTGAGGATGTGTTCCCCGGAAGAGGGAACAATAGACGTCGATCCGACCTAAGATTTCATTTGAAATCCAAAGTCAGGATCAGACAACTCTGGCTATCGTACATGCATATATTTCATATATTATTTATTGCATTTGGAGTAATCTGTGTTGTAGCCCAAGAAGTTGAACCAACAACCTTGAGACCTGGGCGCCCAAGTATACAAGCACCCAAGAGGTCTCATCACCCGAGTATACAGGTGCTTGAGAGGTCTCGGGAGCCCCAGAGTAAAAACCCTAGCCTGGGTGAGGCTGAGTTGGCAGCTTCTTATTGGACGCACCACATAAGTACACAGGCGCCCCAGAGCACTCAGGCGGACGAGAGAGGATAAAATTTGGTCGAGTCAGCGGATCACGATGCCATTGAAGAGCTGACGTGGGGGAGCCCTTATGATCAGTCGAGTGCCTGAGTGCCTGTATAAAAGGGGTTTCACCCCTCAGTCATCAAAATCAACTTTCAATCAATTCCAACGCTCTTTGTGCTCATGTTTGCTGCGCCAAAATAGTCCGAGATCGACGACACGCTGCTCCGACGATGAAACGCCTTCCTTTATTTTTCAAGCAAGTGTTGTCAGTATAATTTAATTTTTTTTCTGTACTTAAACTTGCATATTCTGAAACATATTTTGCGACTTATAGAAGTACCCAACCAAAACGGTCAAGGACCGTAGGCCTTGTAGTAGGAGCCATCACAGACTCTGAACCAAATAAAACAAAGCTGTTAGCATTGTTTTAACTTAAGCTTTATATTTTCGCTAAGTTTACTCATGATTTGAATCCGAAAACTTCGAATCGATATTCACACCTCCTCTATCGGTCTCATCGGTCCCCTGATGGACCCAAAAGAGGTGTCACGAAAGTGGGTCTCAAATTTAGATATTTATAAGCTGGAAACCCTTTTTGCAATCAAAGAAGAAAAGCGTAATAAAGGGGTCACAGGTCGTATTTTTCCAAGGGCAAGTTCAAGTTGTGTGATTCGAGCTTGCGTTTATGTGTCGTTAATATATTTTTTTGGATTTCAAATAAAATCTGGGTTTTGATTTGCAATGAGAAATGAAGAAGCAATGAGGAATAAAGGAAACTTAACTAAGTGACTTAAACTAGGTAATGACAATTAAGGACTAAACTAATGCAAATCAAAATTTGGGAAACAATTATGAATTCAGATGCAAATCTAATGCCTAACAGTTTAATCAACAAAGTAACTGAGTTTGCAATTGAAACTAACTCAAAACCTTAAACACACTGCAGTAAGGGAATTTCGAATCTAGCTTAAGAAGGAACAAACTTGGAGTTGCAAAGATGAAGGTTCCAATTCAGAGAAAACTAAATGAAGAAGTAAGTTTAGTAATGTAGAACCTGATCATGAAAATGCAGTAATAAGTGAATGCAGAAATGGAAATTCGAATGCAGACATTAAGTAGCATACATGAGAACTGAAACTCACACATCCAGCTACTAGAATTCACAACTAATACTCAATTCAGAAATTAAATGAAGTGCTGCAGAAATGACATTAGCACACAGCAGAAAACTGATACGCAACAGTAAATTGAGCTGAGTGCAAGTAACTGGAATTCAGAAACAAGTTTAATGCTAAACTATCTGAAATTCTAATATGAGAAACCAGCTGATATCAAAGAAAAGATAACTGCAACAAAACATCAGAATTAACAGGCTGATACGCAGGGCAGGATGCTGAACAAAAATGAATGCAAGCACTGAAACATGAGATAAACTGTGATTTAAAACAATTGTTCATTAGACAAGCTACCTACTGATTAATCTTGCAGAATTGAGACACTAATTAGAGCAAAACAATTAAGAAACCGAAACTGAACAGTTGAAACAAAATCCTGCAGATAACTGATACGCAACTGAATAATCCGATACGCAGCAAAAAAACTGGGAACTCAAGCAATTAAACATGAAAGAAACTGAAACTAAAAACTATTGTTCACTAAACAAGCATCTACCTAATACGAATTGCAAAATGAAAAGCTATAAATGCAGAACTAATTAAGAAAAACTGCTTCAACTGATACAATGTGCAGAAACTGGAATTAATGTTCAGAAATTGAAACTACAGCTAAATAACGGAAATTAATAAAGGAAACTATCATCAATCCCCTCTCCTAGCTCAAGGACTCCTTGCCATCACACAAGGGCGAGCTTCGGACCCGTAAGCGCAACAAATCGATGGGAAAAAGCACTCTGCGAACCAATCCAACTCAGCTTTGTTTTTGGGCAATTTAGAGCTGGATTCTTCACTTCAAGCTCTTCCTGTTGATCTAGAACTTGCTCTAAGATCAGAATCGATGAGGCCACGCCTTCGGATGATGAACTTGCTGAAGAAAACGAAGAAGAAATGAAGGAAACGAGCTACGGTGAGGACGCGACAAAGGGAAGAGCTGTGGAAATTTTCCTTAAGTAATTAGCATTGGACGGCTCAGATTGATTTGAGGAAATCCAACGGCTGATCTTGCTCTGATTTGATCCAAACTTTGATGATGATGATCTGGGGTCAGGATCTGCCTCGTGGTAGCTCGGATCCTCCAGATTTGCAACGGATGGTCCAGATAACCCTAATCTTTGAATGGACGATCTAGAGCCCTCCGAGCTTGATCCAACAGTTGATTGAGCTCTGATTGGGATAAAACATTCAGATCTTGATCAGAGTGCTTGATCAACCCTAACCCTAGATTGGATTGCTTCAGATGGTCCCGGATGGCTCAGATCTAGCCGCTTTTGAATCGGACGGCCTAGACTAATCCGAAACTTGATAACTCGATCTGGGTCCACTTCCGACTCAAGTTTGACCCAGTATGCCCTAGGTCCTTGAACCTTTCATGCCTACAAAAATAGATCAAAAATTTAGTGGCCAAATAATCCAAATATGTGCAAATTTGCAATTAATACAAAATAAGAGGAAGTTCTAAAACCTAGGGTAAATTCACAATTAAGCAAGTAAAACATGGGTCAAACATGGATTTTAGCAACTAAAATAATCAATAAAATGGTACTTATCAACTCCCCCACACTTAAGCTTGAGCGTCTCGCGAAACCACTAAGTATGTATCCCTAGATTTTCTTAAGCATAATTAGAAACAAATGAAAAGAAATTACCTAGGGTTGTTAATTCTCAAAAATCTAAACTCTATGAATTAGTATCTTGTCCTTAAATCAACAACTTAGCAATTTCAACTTCATGATTCATTGAGATGAATTTCACTCACTAGCCTTTCAAGGGAAGTGTTTTTGGTGGCTCTCTTCCTAAGTTCTAAATACATGATGGAAATGGAGCTCACTCATACACACATGCTTTTTGCACTACCATAGGCTTGCTTGTTATCTACACTCTACCATTATTCATGATTATAATCAATCATCTATAAAAGTTTATTCAAAAGTGAAAGACATATGAAATGGTAGAAATGAAATAAAAGACATGAAAATAGCAAATTTGATGGAATGGAAGACTTGGATGCTCAAGGATATTTTTGATGCATTTTGCCCTCCTTTCAGTCCATATAATGAAGTCAAAGTGGGATGGAGTGAGTCTTTGCAATGCCCTTCCAAAATTTGATGAAAAGAATTCATGAATTCCTTTGTGCCAATTCACTCTTGCGTGCCAATCTTGTTTCCTCTTCTCTTTTTTGATTTTTTTTCTTTTCTTTCTCTCTAGTAAATTCAGAATATAATGGTGGAATAGATCTTCAATTTGGATAAGAGCAACTTCACTGATTTCATCGTGCCAAGTTTTCAATTGTGTGCCAACTTGTCTCTTTGTTTTTTCCAAACTGTTTTTTTTTCTGTTTTTTTTACCAGCTGCTAACTCACTGATTTTTCTGCAGCTTCTCCTTGTTTAATTCATGATGTGGTCAGCTTTCCCGAATCCAGTAGCATCAGTTAATACTTGCAATCAAATGATACAAAACCCAATTTTCAGCCTCTTGTTGATACCAAACTGACTTATGGCAAATTAACTTCTAATTTTTCTCTTTTCCAACTGTATTTCGAGCTCACATTCTTGACCTTGTACTCCCTTGATTACTCAGAACAATTAGCCTCAAATAACAGTGGGAAGTTCACATGCTTCACTTGAGAATTTCAGCTCAACAAATTCAAGTTCCATCCATGGCACACTCAATTTCAAGTTGATACAAACTGTTTTGTTTTTCTTTTTTTTTCTTCAAATTCCAGCAACCCCTGCACTGATTTTAGAAATATATAGCTGTAATTCAGCTCCTAGAAGAGTGGCCAAAACAATTTCATAGCATTCTTTTCACTTTGGCACAAAATTTCTGATTTTTCCTTTGCACAGATTTTTTTTTTCTTCACTTGTTTCCACTTTGGTTCCTCAATTCTGCACAGATTTTCTGCTACAATTCAAGCTTGCAACTTCAATCCAAACTTTAGCAAAGTTTTGCCAATTTAAGCTTCCATAATTCCTACTTCCCAATTTTTAATCTAAACCATTTGTGCTACAAACATCCATTGACTTCAAAATTTTTTTCATGGCACAGTTTTTTTTTCTGTCTCTTTTTTTTCCGTGCCATTCCTTCCCTTGCAGGTTTTTAAGATCCACTTCACCTCCAATTCGAATTGAATTCCCACTTATTCTTGATAACAAACTCCACTCAAATGGCACATGAATTTTTTTTTTCAAATGAAGTGCTTCCTTGATGATAATACATTCCAAAACACTAATCACTCCCCCACACTTAATCCTTTGTCCGTCTCGGGCAAAATAACATCAAAGAACATCCCCAAACAAACAAGTCCATAGAAAGCATGGTTATGAGTAGAAAATAAGGAAAGAAAAATAGAATGAACATGATTATTGCAAGATATTGACATGGAAAGGTAAACAAATTGATTAGCTTCTATAGATGTGATCCAATCATTGAAATATGGTTTTGAAAGAACCTAAGCAAGTTCTAGAGTACAATAACATGTATGTGTCACAAATATAAGGCTAAACCTCACTAGACAAAAATAATTCATCTCAAGTCCTCAATTAAGAATTTAAAGCAAAGTAGTAATCAAGCATCCAAGATTTCATCCATGAGTTCAAACCCTAAGTTTTAACAACCAAATTTAATTTATTTTCAAAAGGCTCTAAAATGCTATGGAGATAACCTAAGGGATACATTTATTCCTAGTCATGCAAGAAAAAGTGCTAAAACAAAAGACATGGTATTTACAATGACTTTTATTCATGTTACTCTACTCACGTATTTATTAGCAAGAACTCATTTTAAAAGTGAAAACATGCAATAAAGGAAAAGGCAAGAAAGATCAAACTCCCTTTTATCTTTGGCGGTCGGAGTCTGTCAAGAAACAACCTCCATCGTGGTAGTGGAGGAGTCGGGGTGTGCGAAAGAGCTTCTTTCATTTGTTTAACTTTACGGTGCATCACTCCCCCACACTTGGACTTGACAACAATCTGTTCAGGTGGCCGATGGTTATTTAGATATAAGACCCATTTAAGAGGTAGAGTTTTTCGAATTAAAGTAAAATTTACTCCCTCTTTATTCTTTTTGGAACACCTTCCAGGAGGTTTGAGCCTGTTCAGATGAAGCACCCACTCCAGAAGTCTTTGGGACCCTGCAAGGTAAGAAAGAAATGAAACAATATCAGTCTTTGTATAAAATGTATCCAAAAATGCATCACATCCAATAAAATCAATTTTCGACACCTCAAGGAATTTTTCACAATTAACATCCACCAAAAATGTGTCAAGCAATGCATTGTAACCCATGAAATCAATTTGAGGCACCTCTATAATTTTTCCACATTCAAATTCAGCATAATATATAGCAAGAGATTCATCCCAATAAATAACATCAATTTCAGGCATCTCCAAAAATTTTTCACACTCAGTTTCTACATAAGGTATATCAATAAATGTGTCACAACGAATAAAATCAAGCCTGGGTGCCTCTATGGAATTTTCATCATTATTTCTCACAAAAAATGTATCAATACATGCTTCACCTGCAATTCTAGACATCTTCCTGAGATTTTCTAAAGAAGAAATACTTACCTGATCATGCTGAAAAATGTCTGTTGGGTCTACAAGAAATACCTCCATCTCAAGCTCAAATTCTGGTGGACATTCAACTGGAATAGGTGATCCTTGGGTACTTGCTCCCATCATGCAAGTCCCTACACTTTCTGGAAATGGTGGTGGTCCCTGGGGCTCTGTGCAATCCCCTACACCTATAGAATCCTCTTCTATGCATGCCTCCTTAGTAATACCTGCAACAACCTTATTAAAAAGATTAGGACTATCAATAGCAATATCATCACAAAATAGAAAACAAGAAAAATCCGGTAAAGCTTCAGTTTTGAAATCAATGCTGTCACATGCTTTTCCATCTATCTCCTCAGCTTCCTCTGAAATCAAAGCTCCTCCCACTATGTCAAATTCAACATCATCAGCAATTAACTGTGCCTCTACAGTCTCATCTGTGGTGCCCACGCTCATGATTGAGTGATCTCCCCTAGGGTCCTTCATGGCATCGAAAATGCTAAACTGGACTATTGTGTCTCCCACCTCCATCGAGAGTGTGCCAGCATAAACATCAATCTTTGTTTTGGCAGTCTTCAGAAAAGGCCTCCCAAGGATGAGTGGGGATCTACGTGCAAGATACTCTCCTTCCATGTCTAGAATGTAGAAGTCTGCAGGGAAAATCAACTCTTTCACTTTAACCAAAACATCTTCAATAACTCCTGCCGGGCTGGTCTGGCTTCTGTCTGCTAGCTGAATCACAACTCCAGTGGGTTGTAGAGGGCCAATGCCAAGCATCTGGAAGACCGTCCTGGGCATGACATTAATGGAAGCTCCTAAATCCAACATGGCATCATGTAGCGTGGTGCTCCCTATCTCACAAGATACAGTAAACATGCCAGGGTCTTCACATTTCTGAGGTATGGCATGGATGAGTGATGAAACATTTTTCCCAATGCTGACCAATTCATTTTCCTTAAGTTTCTTCTTGTGAACACAAAGATCCTTCAGAAATTTTGCATACTTAGGAACCTGTTTAATCATTGTCAGCAAGGGTACATTAATTTCTACTTTGCTAAAAAGTTTTACCAGCTCATTGTACTCTTTGGTTTTCTCCTCCTCCACTTGTCTTTTTGTTGGAGTTCTCCCCTGTGGAAAAGGCAAGGGCACCCTAAATTCTTCCTCTTGAATCGAAGATGGAAGGGCTGAGTTGTGAGTTGCTGCCCCACTTGGAATGGCTGCTGTAAAATCTGTTTCAGGACTGATTTGTGCTTCATCTTTCACTAAAATCGCAGGGTTGCTTGATGAGGGAGTTGAGCACGGGCTAGGGGTGGAATCAACTGAATTTGAAGAGGTTTTGGGGCTGTTTTGGGCTGGAAATGAAGATGCTGCCCTGTTTTCAGAAAATTCAGCTCTTGGACCGTTTTGAGTTGATGCAACCTTCCCACTCCTCAAATAAATAGCGCTAACATTTCCCTTTGGGTTGGGAACAGCTTGGGAAGGTAGTTGGCTTGATCTTTGAGCTTTAATTTGATTCACATCATTAGCCAATTGTCCCATTTGCCTTCCGAGGTTTTGTAAAGCTCCAATGATATCATCCTGCTGTGATTGTTGGAATTGGGGCTGTTGGAGCTGATTGGAGTTCTGAAATTGCTGTTGAATTGGCTGATAAGTAGGTTGGAATGCGGGTTGAATTTGCTGAGAATTACAGCCTTGAAAATTCTGATTTGCAGTTGAAATGGTTGTTGTGGAGATTGAAATTGATTGGGCTGAAATTCTTGATTGTGTGGCTGAAAACTTTGATTCCAAGGCTGGAAATTTTGCTGGGGAAGTTGGAATTGCTGTTGTGAGGGTTGATATGGCTGTGAATAATTCAAATTCCCTTGGAAACCTTGTTGATTTCCTTGAATTGGCTGCTGAAAGTTCAGAATTATTGGCTGGAAATGCTGATTTGGAGGCTGATGTTGCAGATTTTGAGCTTGAAATTGCTATGGTTGCTGAAAAGATGGTTGAGGTTGCTGACCTTGCTGTTGAGAGGGGTTCTGTTGGTAGAAAGAATTTCCGTACCTTAGATTTGGATGATCCCTCCAACCGGGGTTGTAAGTAGAAGAATAGGGGTTATTCCGAGATGGAAATTGCCCCCTAACCAATGCTGCGACCGTCTCATCTTGTTGGAGGGTAGGACATGAATCTGAAGTGTGCTCTTGGCTAGAGCAAATACTGCATACCCCTATCACTTGATTAGGTTGTGGAGTTGCCGAAAGATTTGAGCCTTGATTTGCATTATTAACCTTCAATTGCTTAATAAGTGATGTGATCTCTGCCAATGAATTCCTTATCTCTTTCTGATCATTAGAACCCATCTGGACTTCATTAACTCCTCTAGTGGTCAATGCTCTGCTCCCAAATTGTTGTGAGTTCTCAGCCATATTAGAAATGAGCTCCCTAGCTTGATGTGGTGTTTTGTTGACTAAGGCCCCTCCAGCTGCAGCATCAATCATAATCCTATCCATCTGTAAGAGTCCCTCATAAAAGTACTGAATCAGTAGTTGCTCGCTGATCTGGTGCTGTGGGCAACTTGAACATAATTTATTGAATCTTTCCCAGTAATCATAGAGCGTCTCACCCACCACTTGCTGAATGCCACAGATGCTTTTCCTAATTATTGCTGTTCTGGAGGCTGGGAAATATTTTTCCAAAAATACTTTCTTCATAGAGATCCAACTAGACACGTGCCCAGTGGTAGATAGTAAAACCAATCTTTTGCTGCTCCTGTCAGTGTAAAGGGGAAAGCTCTCAGCTTGATATCTTCTTCAGAAATGCCCTGAGGCTTCATAGTAGAGCATACAACATGGAACTCGTGCAGGTGTCTATTTGGATCCTCTCCAGATAATCCTTGAAACTTGGGCAGCAAATTGATGAGTCCAAATCTGAGCTCAAAATCTCCAGCTAGCTATGGATAAGCAATGCTGGAGTACTGAAATGAAGCATCTGGTGCTGCGAGTTCCTTCATGGTCTTCTGGTGGTCTGCCATGATACTGCCTGAGTGAGTGGAAATAGTCTGAATATGAGGGATATCTATAGTCTCTGAAAGAATGCCTTGGCTCCTCCTGGCTCTGAAAGTCCTCTCAATCTCAGGGTCAAATTCTTCCAGATCACTACCTATAGACCTGGTCATAAAACCAAAACAAATCGCAGTAAAAGTAGATAAAGAGATAAAATAAATAAAATCAGATCACCAGATATAGCAATAAGCACAAAAATAAATCAAGAAAGATATGAAATAAATGCACAAGCAAAAATCAAACAAATCAACTAGTAGTTCCCCGGCAACGGCGCCAAAAATTTGATGGACCCAAAAGAGGTGTCACGAAAGTGGGTCTCAAATTTAGATATTTATAAGCTGGAAACCCTTTTTGCAATCAAAGAAGAAAAGCGTAGTAAAGGGGCCACAGGTCGTATTTTTCCAAGGGCTAGTTCAAGTTGTGTGATTCGAGCTTGCGTTTATGTGTCGTTAATATATTTTTTTGGGTTTCAAATAAAAACTGGGTTTTGATTTGCAATGAGAAATGAAGAAGCAATGAGGAATAAAGGAAACTTAACTAAGTGACTTAAACTAGGTAATGACAATTAAGGACTAAACTAATGCAAATCAAATTTTGGGAAACAATTATGAATTCAGATGCAAATCTAATACCTAACAGTTTAATCAACAAAGTAACTGAGTTTGCAATTGAAACTAACTCAAAACCTTAAACACACTGCAGTAAGGGAATTTCGAATCTAGCTTAAGAAGGAACAAACTTGGAGTTGCAAAGATAAAGGTTCCAATTCAGAGAAAACTAAATGAAGAAGTAAGTTTAGTAATGCAGAACCTGATCATGAAAATGCAGTAATAAGTGAATGCAGAAATGGAAATTCGAATGCAGACATTAAGTAGCATACATGAGAACTGAAACTCACACATCCAGCTGCAAGAATTCACAACTAATACTCAATTCAGAAATTAAATGAAGTGCTGCAGAAATGACATTAGCAGACAGCAGAAAACTGATACGCAACAGTAAATTGAGCTGAGTGCAAGCAACTGGAATTCAGAAACAAGTTTAATGCTAAACTATCTGAAATTCTAATATGAGAAACCAGCTGATATCAAAGAAAAGATAACTGCAACAAAACATCAGAATTAACAGGCTGATACGCAGGGCAGGATGCTGAACAAAAATGAATGCAAGCACTGAAACATGAGATAAACTGTGATTTAAAACAATTGTTCATTAGACAAGCTACCTACTGATTAATCTTGCAGAATTGAGACACTAATTAGAGCAAAACAATTAAGAAACCGAAACTGAACAGCTGAAACAAAATCCTGCAGATAACTGATACGCAACTGAATAATCCGATACGCAGCAAAAAACTGGGAACTCAAGCAATTAAACATGAAAGAAACTGAAACTAAAAACTATTATTCACTAAACAAGCATCTACCTAATACGAATTGCAAAATGAAAAGCTATAAATGCAGAACTGATTAAGAAAAACTGCTTCAACTGATACAATGTGCAGAAACTGGAATTAATGTTCAGAAATTGAAACTACAGCTAAATAACGGAAATTCATAAAGGAAACTATTATCAATCCCCTCTCCTAGCTCAAGGACTCCTTGCCGTCACACAAGGGCGAGCTTCGGACCCGTAAGCCCAACAAATCGCTGGGAAAAAGCACTCTGCGAACCAATCCAACTCAGCTTTGTTGTTGGGCAATTTAGAGCTGGATTCTTCACTTCAAGCTCTTCCCGTTGATCTAGAACTTGCTCTAAGATCGGAATCGATGAGGCCACGCCTTCGGATGAAGAACTTGCTGAAGAAAACGAAGAAGAAACAAAGGAAACGAGCTGCGGCGAGGACGCGACGAAGGGAAGAGCTGTGGAAATTTTCCTTAAGTAATTAGCATTGGACGGCTCAGATTGATTTGAGGAAATCCAACGGCTGATCTTGCTCTGATTTGATCTAAACTTTGATGATGATGATATGGGGTCAGGATCTGCCTCGTGGTAGCTCGGATCCTCCAAATTTGCAACGGATGGTCCAAATCACCCTAATCTTTGAATGGACGATCTAGAGCCCTCCGAGCTTGATCCAATGGTTGATTGAGCTCTGATTGGGATAAAACCTTCAGATCTTGATCAGAGTGCTTGATCAACCCTAACCCTAGCTCGGATTGCTTCAGATGGTCCCGGATGGCTCAGATCTAGCCGCTTTTGAATCGGACGACCCAGACTAATCCGAAACTTGATAACTCGATTGGGTCCACTTCCGACTCAAGTTTGACCCAGTATGCCCTAGGTCCTTGAACCTTTCATACCTACAAAAATAGATAAAAAATTTAGTGGCCAAATAATCCAAATATGTGCAAATTTGTAATTAAGTCCAAAATAAGAGGAAGTTCTAAAACCTAGGGTAAATTCACAATTAAGCAAGTAAAACGTGGGTCAAACATGGATTTTAGCAACTAAAATAATCAATAAAATGGTACTTATCATCCCCACATGAGGGGATTGTTGGGCTTGTATGGTTACAAACATAGTCCCATATTGAAAATACATGGGAAAGATCATTGGCTTATACGGGAAAGATATCTCTATTGATATGAGACCTTTTGGGTAGAGCCCAAGAGCAAAACTATGAGGGCTTAGGCCCAAAGTGGACAATATCATGTTATTATATATGGAGATATCTAAATTTCTTTTGATCCTAAAATTGGTGTCAGAGCCACATCGCTTTTCACCGGACTAACCGCCGGAAGAAGCATGAGCTAGAGCCATGATTCAGATCTAGCCATGTGGGTTAAGCCTTAAACAAAGGAAGTGTGGCTCTTATGTCTTGATCAAGAGGACCAGACATTAGGCAGAGAAGTCATAGTAGCGGCTAGCGGTGAAGTCCTAGTAGGTCGAGTGGACCGAGAGGCAGAAAGTCCTGGTGGGTTGAGGATTGGACATCAAATGGAAGGGCTTTCCTCTTGTGTGCACGGAAGGATAATCCATACATGCACACAACTCCACTATGAATACACTCCTTCTCGGAAATAATCCAGAGGTGTAGACATCTCGTAGAAGCTCGAATACAAGAAATACAAGAAGAATATAAAGAAAAACACAAATGAAATAAAAAATGATTTACAATAATGAACTCTTGTTTATCTTGCTTGGATTAGCCTCTTGAAGCTTAGAAAGTGCAGCAACACTTCTCTTTTAACCTCTCAAGATTTGGCATGTTGTTGTCATTTGAGCATTGCCTTCAACCTACGTGAAAACCCCTTTTATAGGGCTTACCTGACGCCCAGTCCTCGACCAGGACTTCGTGCCCAGTCCTCGACCAGGACTTCTTTGCCCGACTTCTGGTCAGGTCTTCTTGCCCAGTCCTTGATGAGGACTTCTTTGCCCAATCCTTTGCCAGGACTTCTTGCCTAGTGTACCTAGGGCTTCTTCCTGCATACTTAGTAAACAAATTAGAACACAATAACATCTTAACTCTTGAACCCTTTGCCATTATCAAAACCCAGGTTCGACTTAGGTGCTGTCTGCACCAACAATCTCCCCCTTTTTGATTTATGGCAACCCGGTTCAAAAAGTTAAGTTTAAACAACAGGTAAATTAACAGTTTTAATTTCCTCCCACAGGAAGAAATCTCCCCCTGAGTTTTTCAAACATTCGTGGGGTTTTTTTTGAAAAAGTTTCTAAGTCTTTGTTGAAAAGTTTTTCAGGTTTCAATACTTAGAATATTTTCATGAAAAAAGATTTTTAAGTTAGAACCATTTTCCAAAATCTTTTGAGTTGGACACTTAGAAAATTTTCAGGAGAATTTTGAAATTTACACTTAGAAAATTTCCCACCGAAAAATGTAGAGTAAGTACTTAGAATAATTTTTGAAAACAATTTTTGAGTTAAGTACTTAAAATAATTTCGAGAGCAATTACTTAACATAATTTTTAAAACACTTAGTTTTTGCACTTTAGAAAAATTTTCTAAATTAATTTCAAGTAGTTTTAATACTTAGAAAAATTTTTCAAGCACTTTTAATACTAAAAAAATTTCAAGTAGTTTTAATACTTAGAAAAAAAATTTCCAGAATGTTTTTAGAGTAAGTACTTAGAATTTTTTAAAACAAAAAAATTAACTTTCAAAAAGAAGTTCAGTACTTAGAGAACTTTACTTTTTGGAAAAAAAGAGATAAAAGTTTTCGAAAAAGAAATTTAATTTGAAAAAAAATTTTAAATTTTTAAACATTATTTTTTTCTCCTTTCCAATCTCTCCCCCTTTGTCATATATCAAAAAAAATATAGCAAAGAAAAATGAGTAGTAAAAGTAAGGTGCTGTACTGAACCAATTCTAAGTTTAAACTGGACCAAATCATTTTGAATTTCCTCTTTCGGGTCCTGTCTAACCCAGTTAGCTACTTACTAACTGTTATAAACAGTAGCTTTCACTAGGGTTAGTCAAGTTAAGTGATCTGATCAAGTTAGATTTTCTAAGCTTGACACTTAACCTGATTACTGTTTAATTGGTATTTATTGCCCCAATTACTGCAGATGTACTGACTTAAAGCATCTTGAATCAAGGCATAGACCTAAGCATCTCAACCCAGTCTAGGTTATCAAACAAAAGTACCCTAAGGTGCTTGTGAGATGCTGGCTTCTAGATCTATAGGTGCTTGCAGTTCTAGGGTTAGGGCCTAAGCTAAGTCAATTTGCGAAAAAGCTCTAGTTTTGATGGGGGTAAGTTTTTAAAAAAACTAAGTCAGAAAATCATTTTAAATAAACAAAATAATAAAATGATTTTTCAAATTAAATAAGAAATGAAACAGTTTTTGAAAAGAAACATAAGTAGAGCATTCCTATTCTACCAAGCATAACCCTAACTGTCTTCTTAGTGAGCTGAACTCAGACTCAGGTAAGGGTTTGGTGAATATATCCGCTAAGTTAGATTTTGAGTCTACATGCTTAAGGACTATCTCACCCCTGGCTACATGATCTCTTATGAAGTGGTGTTTAACTTCTATGCGTTTAGTTCTAGAGTGTTGGATTGGGTTCTTGGTTAGATTAATTGAACTTATATTATCAATGTAGACTTGGGTTTGGGTGTTGTCAAGTTGGAAGTACTTAAGAGTGTGCATCATCCATAAGAGCTGTGCTACACACTCTCCTAAAGCAACATACTCAGCTTCGGTTGTGGATAGAGCTACGCAGTGTTGCTTTCTGCTGTACCAACTCACTAGACTGTTTCCTAAAAGTTGGCAGCTTCCACTTGTACTCTTTCTATCTATTTTGCAACCAACATAGTCAGAATCTGAGTATCCTGATAGGTCAAAAGTTGAGGTCCTAGGATACCAAATCCCTACATTTAGGGTGCCTTTGATGTATCTAAGTATTCTTTTTAGGATTGCTAAGTGCATTTCCTTAGCACAGGTTTGGTATCTAGCACACATTCCTACAACAAAAAGGATATCGGGTCTGCTGGCTGTAAGGTAAAGTAGACTACCAATCATACTTCGATATAGTTTAAGGTCTACAGGCTTACCATCAGGGTTACTATCTATTTTTACATTTGTGGTCATAGGGGTACTTATGCTTTTGGAGTTATCCATTTTAAATTTCTTGATTAACTCCTTAGCATATTTGGATTGATGGACATAATTTCCATCCCTAGTTTGCTTAATTTGTAAACCTAAAAAGAAGTTGAGCTCACTAACTAAGCTCATTTCAAATTCGTTTTTCATTATTTTTACAAATTCTTTTAAGAAATTTGAGTTGGTGGATCCAAAAATTATATCGTCAACATAGATTTGGGCAATAAAGATGTCTTTTTCTAAGGTCTTAATAAACAGAGTTGAGTCAATTTGTCCTTGTTTAAATTCCTTAGAAATGAGGTAGGTTGATAGACGTTCATACCATGCCCTAGGTGCTTGTTTTAGTCCATACAGTGCCTTATTGAGTCTGTACACATAGTCAGGTTTTCTAAGTCCTCAAAATCGGTTGTCCTACATAGACTTCTTCTCTAATAAACCCATTCAGAAAAGCTGACATTACATCCATTTGGTATAGTTTAAATCCTTTATGGGCTGCAAAGGCTAGCAACATTCTAATAGACTCAAGTCAGGCTACTGGGTATAGGTTTCATCATAGTCCAACCCTTCGACTTAACTGAACCCTTTAGCTACTAAGCGGACTTTATTTCTAACTATTTTCCTTGGTCATTTAGCTTATTCCTAAAAACCCACTTAGTGTTAATAATGGATTTGCCCTCAGGTTTAGGTACTAGTTCCCAGACTTGGTTCCTTTCAAATTGGGCTAACTCCTCTTGCATTGCTATGATCCAATCAAGATCAGGTAAGGCTTCCTCTATAGTCTTAGGTTCGATTTTCGAAATCAGTGCAATCTGACTAAGATTTCTATAGGAAGACCTAATTCTGACTCCTAAGGTTGGATCACCCACAATTTGATCAGTTGGATGACTGAGTCTGGGTTTCTTAGTTCTTCTATTACTTGGTTTAGCCTCAAGTCCGGCTGGACGGTTCGGTTCAGTATTTGGTTCAACTACTTGGGTTGGTTCAATTATTGGTTCAATTGACTCAATAGTTGGTTCAATAGTTAGTTCATTTAGAGGTTCAACTAGTGGTTCAATTGATGGTTCAATAATTAGTTCATTATCTTCATGATCAATATTTGATGGATTTAGATATGGATTATCAGATTTTGAATTAATTTCCTCATCAAATATTCGATTTGTTATTTCTTCAATTTTGTTAGTTTGTTTATTGTAAACCCTATAGGCCCTACTGGTTGTTGAATATCCTAAGAAGACCCTTGGGGTTGACTTAGACTGGAATTTACCTAGGTAGTCCTTGGTGTTTAGGATATGGACTTTGCACCCAAAGACCCTTAGGTAATGTAGGTTTGGTAGTCTATGGTAGTATAATTCATAGGGAATTTTATTATGTCGTTTGTTAATTAGGACCCTATTTTGGATATAGCAAGCCGTATTAATTGCTTCTGCCCAAAATTGGTTAGCTAGGTTAAATTCATTGAGCATAGTCCTAGCAGCTTCCTGTAGGGTTCTATTTTTCCGCTCGACTATCCCATTTTGTTGGGGGGTTCTAGGACATGAGAATTCATGAATATATCCGTTTATTCTATAAAATTCCTCGAACCTTTGATTCTCAAACTCTCCCCCATGATCACTCCTAGGTCTTTTGATTTTGATATCATTTTAATTTTCAATTATCTTACAAAAATCAATAAACAGATTTAGGGTTTCATCCTTAGTCTTTAGGAACCTAACCCAAGTAAACCTAGAGTAATCATCTATAATTACTAAGCAGTACCGGTTTCCGCTTAGTGACTTGGCTCCATGTGAATCAAATAGGTCAAGGTGCAGGAGCTCAAGTGTAGTTTGAGTTAGATCTGATTGAATTTGTTTGTGATTAGACCTGGTTTGTTTATCTTGGTTGCATGATTCACATATTATGTTTTCATGGTTCTTAATTTTTGGTATCCCTTTAATTAAACCAAGTTGGGTGATTTTTGAAATTAATTTTAGATTAGTGTGACCAAACTCCTATGTCAGAGGTTTGATTCTTCCAATTGAGTTAAGAAACATTTAGATACTAAGGGTAGGTTTATCATGTAAACATTATTTTTTCTAGTGCCCTTAAGCATGACTTCTGAGTCTTGCAAATTTCTAATCAGGCAGTCCGAGTTGGTGAAGGTAACTACATAGCCAGTATCACATAATTGACTTATACTAAGTAAGTTAAACATAAAGTTCTCAACCAAGAGTACTTTTTTAATTACGAAATCAAATTTAAGTTCAATGTTACCTGACCCAATGACTTTGAGTGTAGCATTGTTGCCAAATGCTACTGAGCCTAGGTTCTTGAACTTGAGTTTGGTGAATTTCAATTTGTCCCCAGTCATGTGTCTGGAGCATCCGCTATCCAACAACCATTGGTCCAAATCTTTATGTTCTTACACATAAAGAATTTGTTGATTTGGATCCAATTAGAATTAAGGATAACATAAATTGATTTTCACAACCTAGTCTGTCTCACCCAATCTAGAGTTATCAATCATGTTAACCTAATGGGTTTTGTGAGACAGGTTTTAAATAGAAGTAAAGATTTTATTTTAAAAAATCATGATTAGTTTTGAAAAGTTAAATTAAATTTTAAAAATAATTAATTATGCTTTTAAATTTATTTTTGAAAATAATGGGTGAATCTAAGATTAATTGAAATCTGTGTTAGATTCAAATCTGACAATAGTAAAATAAATTTGGTTTTCAATAATCGGCTTCCAGGTCTTGGCGAGGCACTAGGCCTTCTTTGGCTGTAGCCTTATTGGATCATCAACCCTTTCCTTGACAAAGCCTTTTATTGAAAATTCATCTTCAAGTTACTCCTTGAAAGATTTTGGTCAAACTAGTTTGGGTCTTGGATCGGTAGCTTCGGCTAGTTCCGCCAAAATGGCTTCCCTAACGTACTATCTGTTGGAGACGAGATGGCTAGAGAGGAGGGGGGTGAATCTAGCCAGACAAAATTTCTTGGCTCTTTTCGAATCTTCTCTGCACTTAAGTTAGTAGCAGCGGAAACAAAACAAATGCAGAGAAGCAAACTTAACAAAACTGCAGAAACAGAGAATACAAACCAAGGATCGCTAACAAGGATCGTTTACAAGGTTCGGGGATAACTTGCCCCTACTCCTTGGCGTGCCCGTAAGGTGGGCGATCCCTTGATCGTCGGCAGATCAAGCCCCGGTGAACCCGGATAAGATAGAGCCTCCTTCTCGGTGGAGAAACCTGTCCACAGATCTCACGGATGATAGAACTTGAGTACAAGAGATCACACAAGAAGGAACACTCACAAATCTCTCACAGGAATGCAACAAGATCGCTTAAGCACAAAGCAACAGAGAGCACGAACACAGCCCAGCCAAACTTCCCAAGTTTCTGTCTTGTTCGCCCCACTCCTCTGCTTCCAGCTTCGTCACTTAAGCTTCCTCTCACCATCGCAAGATTCATCAGCATCCACTGAGCCAGCCTGAACCCACTGACCTCCCTGAGCACTCAGTCCACTGAAGACCTCCTCTCCAGCTGAGTCTCCGTCAGTCGCCAGCTGCTCCAGTTGCCGTTGAAACCTGAGAAGGAGAAACAAACAAACCTGCTCCAAGGAAAGCCTCCCATTGACCCTCCTTGAGTGTTTGAATCACCTGCTATCACCTGCACACTCCAACAGAGGCTTAGCAATGCATATCAACAAGAATCGGCAATGTATCAGAGAATCGGCAGTGAAAACAGACGCGATCAGAGCTTCTGACAGCGTATTTGAATTAAAGTTTTGCGCCTGATCGGTCACCAGACCGATCCACTGCTTCGCTGGGATTCCCAGCTCTCGCAGCTATACACGCCTGATCGGTCACCAGACCGATCAGGGTGAAGCCTGATCGGTCACCAGACCGATCAGAATGGATCCTGATCGGTCACCCAGATCGATCAGGGCAGATGAACAGTTACTTTTTAATCAAATCCAAGATCCCTGATCGGTCACCGGACCGATCCAAGACTTTGATTAGCAAGGGAACTCAACTCACTGTTCGCTCCCTGATCGGTCACCAGACCGATCAGGAGCTGTGCAGTGAGTGAAACACACACTCCCTGATCGGTCACCAGACCGATCAGACATCGCTGGATCGGTCACCAGACCGATCCACGAAGGAGCAGCGTGCCAACTCCCTGATCGGTCACCAGACCGATCCAGGGACGCAGACCTAGCCTTCCAAGCTAGGATTTCATTCACCTTAGCCCTCCAAGCTAAGGATTTTTCAATCTAACTCTCCAAGTTGGGAATTTGCACCTAACCCTCCAAGTTAGGACTTTTCACCTAGCCCTCCAAGCTAGGACTTTTCACCCAACCCCTTCGAGTTAGACCTTCATCCAACCTAGCCCTCCAAGCTAGGCACCTGACCCTCCAAGCCAGGACTTTTTCACCTAATTCTCCAGGATGGGAATTTGCACCTAACCCTCCAAGTCAGGACTTTTCACCTAGCCCTCCAAGCTAGGACTTTTCACTCAACCCTTCCGAATTAGGACTTTTCCAACACCTAGCCCTCCAAGCTAGGACCTGACCCTCCAAGCCAGGACTTTTTCACCTAATTCTCCAAGATGGGAATTTGCACCTAACCCTCCAAGTTAGGACTTTTCACCTAGCCCTCTAAGCTAGGACTTTTCACCCACCTCTTCCGAATTAGGACTTTTCAACACCTAGCCCTCCAAGCTAGGACCTGACCCTCCAAGCCAGGACTTTTTCACCTAATTCTCCAAGATGGGAATTTGCACCTAACCCTCCAAGTTAGGACTTTTCACCTAGCCCTTCAAGCTAGGACTTTTCACCCACCTCTTCCGAATTAGGACTTTTCAACACCTGGCTTCACTCACCAGGACCCGGCTTCACTCACCGAGATTTCAAACCCAGTCCCCGACCAGGACTTAACCCAAATTCACTCAACCAAACTTAAATCATTGTCAAACACCAAAACAACAACCGGGCCAGACTGCATCAACAATCTCCCCCTTTTGTTGTTTGACAACCCGATTTAAGTTTAGGTATCAATCAATTGAAGTCCGTTCAATTCTCATAAGGGAATCATGATCCTTCCCCTATAATAACCATAAACTTAACCAGTCATTCTCTCCCCCTTTGTCAAACATCGAAAAGGGTATGGTTATTATGTTTGACCATAACTCCCCCTCAATCAAGGGTCTCTCCCCAAACCCAAAATAGTCAAAGGTAAAATTTTGCATATGAGAGGCATATACCATAAATGTATCATGGCAACAATGTATATGCATCATACGCCAAAAAGTGTGAATTTCACATGAAAACATATACAGAATAATATCATGGTCAAGCATGTATATGTGTCATATGATAAGTAATAATGCAGCTTCATCAGACTTATGATTGATACAGAAAAATTTCTGATGTATCTATGAACAATCAGTTTTCAGAAAAATTTCTGTAATTCTGATACATTCAAGATGAGATTGCATTAACATTCGAAATTTCATGTGAAGACATATACAGAAGTATATCATGGTCAAATATGTATATGCTTCACATGACAAGTAAGGAATGCATCTGTATCTGACACATAGTCTTGATTGGTCTCCGTGACCAACCGGGTCTGTTGATTACGTGATACAGAAGGATATCTGATTAGTCTGGGGAGCGATCAGATTTAAAAAAAAATTTGGAAACTCTGATACGTTCCAGATCAGACTGCATTAACAATTAGCATTCCATAACCCGGGGAGAGGACTCTATTGATATTCGATATTTCAGAAAAATTTCTGAAAACACGACATTAAGAGCAAGAGTCATGACTCAACAAACCCTTTCTTATGAATTTGAACATTCCAACATAGGTTTGTATCAAATCAGTATTAGGTTTTGTCTCAAGTATGATTAATCAACCCTCATTTTAACACTTGATGACTTCTACTCACTTAGTACCAGGT
This sequence comes from Boesenbergia rotunda, assembly GCA_024364735.1. Taxonomy (NCBI): domain Eukaryota; kingdom Viridiplantae; phylum Streptophyta; class Magnoliopsida; order Zingiberales; family Zingiberaceae; genus Boesenbergia; species Boesenbergia rotunda. The sequence goes on along the minus strand of JAGFNQ010000326.1, from coordinate 216,201 downwards.
TTGTACCAATGAATGATCAAGTGCATTTCAATCGTGATCGGTTAATATCAGATTTGTGTGTAGAAGTATGATCAAGTAATCTGATACAACTCGATGCAAAGTGATTGGTCTGGAAAGTTTTTGGATCAAATTGGAACGATCTGGGAGTTCCTTGATCAGAGTTGATCTGATCGGTTATAGGACCGATCAGGGTGATCCCTGATCGGTCGCTAGACCGATCAGGGTGAGTCCTGATCGGTCGGTGGACCGATCAGGTCTGATACAGATGACAGTTCAGAAACTCTGAAAGTTCAGAAACTCTGAAAGTTCAGAAACTCTGAAACACTTCTAAACTCTAATTCAATCAGTTTTAACTCCTAACAGTGTTCCATTAAACAACATTCATGTTTCTCTACCCAAAGGAAACAACATGATTTGCATCTCCTTAATTATCATGTATATTATCAAATCATGCAACATCTCCAATATATCTTGAGAGTAAAACTTATCAATACAAAGTTCAAAGCATGATTCCAGAAAACATGATAAGTTTGAAAGTGATCAACATATGATTAAATTTCAAAACATGCCTATATAACATTAGTATCAAGGTATGATCAGATTTCATGATACAAACAAAAGTATGATAACCCTTTCAAAAACATGCTTGTATCAAACTTCCAAGGTTTACATACAACCATTTGAACATAAAATTCATAATCATGAATAGCATGGAAAAACAGGGTTGCATCAATTTTCATGAATGAACACATCTCCAAAATAATAAGAAAAGCTTAAGCCTAGACTTTAAACTCATGTTCTTTGTCTAATCATGTATTGTGAGATTTTCATAGTAATTTTCACAAACCATGTGTTCTTCATGTTGGCATAATACATACAAGAAAATCATGGCATACTTGATCATGGAAGAACTTAAACACTAAAGTAGATTATACCATGACTAAGTACTTTAACACATGAATACCATAAAAATCACTAGCCAAGGGATTATTTGTCATAAGATCTAAAACAATGAAGCTCAAAGCATTTAACTCAATTTTCCATAACCAACCATGTGAATGACAATTCTTTTCCTTGGTCATTGGTTTGGAGCACCAAATATCAACCTCCCATGTTGATAGATGCTCCCCCTCAAATAATGCTTATACAATTCGAAATATGGAGGTTTTAGGTACCCAAACTTTGGGACCTAATGCATCAACAATGAGGGACTTAGGCACCCATGCCTTAGTCATTTTCTTTTTGGCTTTTCGAACCTTAGAATCATTTGATGATCTAAAATAGGTTCTTGACATTAAAGATATGACACTAGGTTCTTTAGGTTGGTAACCCAAACCAACCTTGTTGTACATTGCCCTTTGTGAGTTGAGTATCATATCTAATGTTTTAGAGCTTGTTGAAAACTTCTCAAGAACATTCTTGAGGTTTTCAACTTCGCTCTTCAAGTCCTTATTTTCATTTTCAAGGGTCTTAACATGCAAATCATCATGAAAATCATTAACATCCTCCACCCTAGAGGATTTCAATTCTTTTACTTCTAACCTTAATGCTTTGACTTTGGCCTTAGATTTCTTAAGCATTTTTGTCAAGCACGCTATTGTCCTATAGCATTTGTCAAGCTCGGGAGAGATTACCTCTTCATCATCCGAAGATGATGAAGGCGCGGTTGAGGAGTTTGATTCGTGATCACTTCCTTCATCTGAGTCTTCTAGGGCTACTAGAGCCATGTGACAGTGAGTCCTCTCCTCCATTTTCTTCTTTTTGTCACCTGCCACTAATGCAATACCTTTCTCTTTTGAATTTGTGTTAGAGATCTCATGTAGTTCCATTTCACAAAATAGATCTTCTAACTTGACAATTGAAAACTCCTTGGAAACCTTGTAGGCATCCACCATGGATGACCACAAGGCATTCCTTGGAAAAGCTTTTAGAATATACCTCACTAAGTCTCGGTTTTCTACCTTCTCATTGATGGAGTGAAGGCCATTGAGGATCTCTTTGAATCTTCCATGGAGTTCACTTACCTTTTCATTTTCTTCCATGGACAGATTTTGGAGTTGACTGTGAAGGAGGTCCTTCTTGGCTATTCGAGTGTCTTGAGTTCCTTCGTGGAGCTCAATGATTTTGTTCCAAAGATCTTTAGCACTTGTCAAAGGACCCACCTTGATCAACTCCTCCTTGGTCAACCCGCATTGCAAAGTGACCACCGCTTTGGCATTTGCTTCACTCTTTCTTATTTGCTCAGCCGACCAACTTGAGAAATCGAGATCTTTTTCTTCAACATCTCTTGGAGGGATGAAACCTTCTTTGACCGAGAACCATATGCTCATGTTTGTCTTCAAATAAAACTCCATCTTCGATTTCCAATATTGAAAATCTGTGCCGTCGAAGAGTGGAGGTCGGTTTGTGCTCATTCCTTCTCTTCCAGCCATCTTTTTGTAAGCTCTCGGATGTTAAGCCGTGAACAGAGCCCCCAAGCTCTGATACCACTTGTTGGAGATGAGATGGCTAGAGAGGGGGGGGGTGAATCTAGCCAGACACAATTTCTTGGCTCTTTTCGAATCTTCTCTGCACTTAAGTTAGTAGCAGCGGAATCAAAACAAATGCAGAGAAGCAAACTTACTGCAGAAACAGAGAATACAAACCAAGGATCGCTAACAAGGATCATTTACAAGGTTCGGGGATAACTTGCCCCTACTCCTTGGCATGCCCGTAAGGTGGGTGATCCCTTGATCGTCGGCAGATCAAGCCCCGGTGAACCCGGATAAGATAGAGCCTCATTCTCGGTGGAGAAACCTCTCTACAGATCTCACGGATGATAGAACTTGAGTACAAGAGATCACACAAGAAGGAACACTCACAAAGCTCTCACAGGAATGCAACAAGATCGCTTAAGCACAAAGCAACAGAGAGCACGAACACAGCCCAGCCAAGCTTCCCAAGTTTCTATCTTGTTCGCCCCGCTCCTCTGCTTCCAGCTTCGTCACTTAAGCTTCCTCTCACCATCGCAAGATTCATCAGCATCCACTGAGCCAGCCTGAACCCACTGACCTCCCTGAGCACTCAGTCCACTGAAGACCTCCTCTCCTGCTGAGTCTCCATCAGTCACCAGCTGCTCCAGTTGCCGTTGAAACCTGAGAAGGAGAAACAAACAAACCTGCTCCAAGGAAAGCCTCCCATTGACCCTCCTTGAGTGTTTGAATCACCTGCTATCACCTGCACACTCCAACAGAGGTTTAGCAATGCATATCAACAAGAATCGGCAATGTATCAGAGAATCGGCAGTGAAAACAGACGCGATCAGAGCTTCTGACAGCGTATTTGAATTAAAGTTCTGCGCCTGATCGGTCACCAGACCGATCCACTGCTTCGCTGGGATTCCCAGCTCTCGCAGCTATACATGCCTGATCGGTCACCAGACCGATCAAGGTGAAGCCTGATCGGTCACCAGACCGATCAGAATGGATCCTGATCGGTCACCCAGATCGATCAGGGCAGATGAACAGTTACTTTTTAATCAAATCCAAGATCCCTGATCGGTCACCGGACCGATCCAAGACTTTGATTAGCAAGGGAACTCAACTCACTGTTCGCTCCCTGATCGGTCACCAGACCGATCAGGAGCTGTGCAGTGAGTGAAACACACACTCCCTGATCGGTCACCAGACCGATCAGACATCGCTAGATCGGTCACCAGACCGATCCACGAAGGAGCAGCGTGCCAACTCCCTGATCGGTCACCAGACCGATCCAAGGACGCAGACCTAGCCTTCCAAGCTAGAATTTCATTCAGCTTAGCCCTCCAAGCTAAGGATTTTTCAATCTAACTCTCCAAGTTGGGAATTTGCACCTAACCCTCCAAGTTAGGACTTTTCACCTAGCCCTCCAAGCTAGGACTTTTCACCCAACCCCTTCGAGTTAGACCTTCATCCAACCTAGCCCTCCAAGCTAGGCACCTGACCCTCCAAGCCAGGACTTTTTCACCTAATTCTCTAGGATGGGAATTTGCACCTAATCCTCCAAGTCAGGACTTTTCACCTAGCCCTCCAAGCTAGGACTTTTCACCCAACCCTTCCGAATTAGGATTTTTCCAACACCTAGCCCTCCAAGCTAGGACCTGACCCTCCAAGCCAGGACTTTTTCACCTAATTCTCCAAGATGGGAATTTGCACCTAACCCTCCAAGTTAGGACTTTTCACCTAGCCCTCCAAGCTAGGACTTTTCACCCACCTCTTCCGAATTAGGACTTTTCAACACCTAGCCCTCCAAGCTAGGACCTGACCCTCCAAGCCAGGACTTTTTCACCTAATTCTCCAAGATGGGAATTTGCACCTAACCCTCCAAGTTAGGACTTTTCACCTAGCCCTCCAAGCTAGGACTTTCACCCACCTCTTCCGAATTAGGACTTTTCAACACCTGGCTTCACTCACCAGGACCCGGCTTCACTCACCGGGATTTCAAACCCAGTCCCCGACCAGGACTTAACCCAAATTCACTCAACCAAACTTAAATCATTGTCAAACACCAAAACAACAACCGGGCCAGACTGCATCAACACTATCATCTCACCTCCACCCAATAGTATGTTGTTCATGTTTCAGTTAATCGGTTTAATCCTTAATCTAACCAGTCCTAGGTCTAAGCATGGTAATTTGTAGAAAATAAATAAACAAGCAATCATGCAATTTAAAATAAGAAAAGAATTTATTTATTATAAAAATTGTTTTTACGTTTGCTCCCCTTGGACTAAAGCCACGGTAGTAATTAGGCAAGATATGAATCTTGTCCTTGGGGATCAAATACTGGTTTGGTCCAGCTTGGTTGTTTAGGCAATGTTTGGCTACCCATGCCTGAACTTTGGGTTTAGATTGATACAGTACAACATAGTATGACCTTTGTCTAGACTTGGTTCGATACCCTAACCCGGATCGATTTAGAACAGACTTCTATTTTCCAAGGATCATGTCAAGACCCTTGGAACCCGAAGTGAATCATTCTAAAGCTACTCTAAGATCCTTGACTTGAGTTTTTAAGGAGGAGTTTTCTTTCTTAAGCTTTTCAACTTGAGTAGAGGTTCCTTCTTGAACCTTCTCATTCAATGATCTAGATTCAGCTTTCTCTTTTAGGAGTTTTACTTCCTGTCGGAGGGACTCGTCTTGAATTTTGGCTTTCGCCAAGTCACTAGATAGGTAAGCAATTAATTCTGCTAATTCAACTTTAGAGTAACTACTTACAGTTATTTTGCCGTCCTCAGAAATTGTGAGCTTTCCATCGTCCGGCTCCGATTCTGATCCGGTGTCGATGTCTTCCGAAGCAGTCAAGGCGAGCAGATTCGATTGTGGGGCCTCTTCTTCTTCTTCAGAGGAAGACTCGTCCCACGTTGCTTGAAGGGCCTTCTTCCTTCTTGTCTTCTTGGCTTCTTTCAGATTAGGGCACTCCGATTTGTAGTGTCCCTTCTTGTTGCATTCGTAGCAGGTTACGTTGGATTTGGTCTTGGACATTGATGGTTCAGCTGGATCTTCCTTCTTCCGGCTGACTTTTCTTCTGTTGGTCTGATGCTTCAGCTCCTTGTAGTAGTCCTAGGTTAGCCGAACCAGTTTGGGTCGATCCCCTTCGCTGTCTTCTGAGTCTGAGTCTGAGTCAGACTCGGGTGCAGGTTGAGGCTTTTTCTTGGCCCCCTTTCCTGTTTTTTCTGCAAAAAAGGTAATACCTTTCTCGGCTAAGGTGCAGTTAGTCTACTCATGTAATTCTAGTTCAGAAAATAATTCGTCTAATTTAATTTTGGAGAGGTCCCTAGAAACTTTGTAAGCATCTACCATAGATGCCCACAGAGTATTTCTCGAGAAGGCGTTTAGGGTATACCTGATAAGGTCACAGTTTTCTACCTTGTGATCGATTGTATGTAGACCATTCATCAGCTCCTAGATCCTGGCATGGAGCTAGGCAGCTGACTCGCATTCGTTCATTTTGATGGTGTACAATTTGTTCAACAGAAGGTCTCTTTGCTGATTCGTGTGTCGGAAGTTCCTTCGTGCAATTCGATCAACGTACTCCAGAGTTCCTTCGCACTGTTGAAGGGTCCCACCCGGTTCAGCTCTTCTTTGGTTAGTCCGCATTGAAGTGTCTGGGTCGCCTTTGCATCAGCCTCGATCTTCCTTTTCAGCAAGGCATCCCATTCTGTGTAAGGCTGTCCCACTCCTTCAGCATTCTTTGGGATTTCCAAACCAGATTGGATTATGATCCTCATGTCCACCTGAGTTTTCAGGTGGACCTCCATCCGACTCTTCCAGTAGGAGAAGTCTTCTCCACTGAAGAGTGGTGGTCTGGCTGTGCTGAAACTCTTTTGCATGGCCATTAAGAATTCTGAAATGACAAAAAAAACAACACAAAATCTTGTCCCAAGACATGGTCTTAGATTAGTAGTGCGGGAATAAGATAATAAAAAAACGATCGAGTGGTGTTGCACCAACCTCGATTATGAGAAAAAATCGAAAGAAGATGAAATTGAACATTTTGTAAAATCCGAAAAACTCCCCAATTGGTGGTTGCACCAAATTTGAGCCACCCGCTCTGATACCACTTGTTGGATCGAGGAAAACGATAGAGGGGGGGTGTGAATATCGTTAAAATTTTTTCGGATTAAGGAAAGAGAAAATGCAGCGGAAAACAAAACAATCACACTGAAACACAAGTATTTTACTTGGTTCGGAGTCGCGGTCGACTCCTACTCCAAGGCCCACGGTCCTTGACCGTTTACTTTGGGCAATTCTATAATTGTGCAAAAGGTTTACAAATTTCAGTACAAGAATATTGCAGTAAATGAAAAGAGCTACACTTTTCGTTACCGATGCCCGATGTGGATCGTACTTCAGAGCAGAGGGTCATCGTCAGCGCTGGAATCTCGAGATCGGAGTTTGCCGGAGCGGAGCACTTGAACGAAAAGCTTTGGAGCGTTAGAAAGTTGTGTTGTTGAAGCCTTGGGGTCGAGCCCCTTTTGTAGTACTCCATCGGGCGCCTGATGGGTTGGGGGCGCCTGACACGTGCCCTTCGATTCGGGAATCCTTATCCGCGGGCTCAGTTAGTGCTTATCCTCCCCACTTGGGCACCTGGGCTGATAGGGGTGCCCATGAGCTCACGGGCGCCTGATCCGCCTTGGTTCAATGGCTTCAAAGCTGGTTTTTGGTTTTTGCCTTTACCCTTGGGCGCTCGTATCCTTACGGGCGCCTGAGCCCATTCGGGCGCCTAGGCCCAGTGAAGAACCTTCACTTGCAGACGATCAGTCCTTTGAACCTATAACTACGGTTAGTCCCAAAAACATAGTAAGTAATAATTACAGTCGTAGCTATCTTGGTTCTGACTTTGAGTCTCCCAAATGAAACCCTAGGTCGAACCAACGTCTATTGTTCCCTCGACGGGGAACGCGTCCTCACCTACTCCTCTCAGGAGAGTTTACCTTTTGCCAACCGGCTCCTCCAGTTGGACTTTTGCCCGATCCACCTGACCAGGTCTTCGTGCCCAACTTCCGGTCAGGTCTTCAGTGTCCAACCCCTTGCTAGGACTTCGTGCCCAGTCCTCGACTAGGACTTCTTTGCCTGACTTCCGGTCATGTCTTCTTGCCCAGTCCTTGACGAGGACTTCTTTTCCCAGCCCTTTACCAGGACTTCTTGCCTAGTGTACCTAGGGCTTCTTCCTGCACACTTAGTAAACAAATTAGAACACAATAACATCTTAACTCTTGAACCCTTTGCCATTATCAAAACCCAGGTTCGACTTAGGTACTGCCTGCACCAACATTCACTCGTGCCAACGTGTGATCTCCCCGACCCACTTGGACTTCACCTAGTTCCCACCTAGGACTTCTCCTGTGCCAACGTACGATCTCTCCGATCCACTTGAACTTCACCTAGTCCCGCTAGGTCTGACTAATCCACCAAGACATCACTCATGCCAACGTGCGATCTCTCAATCCACTTGGACTTCACCTAGTTCCCAACAAGATCTTGTTGGTGCCGGAGGCACCAGATCGAATCTGATTTTGATAATGACAAAGGGTTCAAAGTTAAATATGTTTTTGGATCTAATATATTTCACTAAGTGTACAAGAAAGTCCTAGTTTACCTAGGCACGAAGCTTGACTTATACGGTTGAGCACGAAGTCCTGGTCGAGGACCGAGCACCAAGTCCTGGTCGAGGGCTGGGCATCGAAGCCTGACCGAGGATTGGGCACGAAGACCTAGTTTGGAAGACTGGGCAAGAAGACCTATTCAAGGGTCGGGCATCGAAGTCCTGATCCGAAAGATCGGGCAAGAGTCATAGCCGAGCAAGGACAACGGACAGAAGTAGGGATGAGTCGAGGTATGGACATCATTGTTGGTGCAGGAAGCACCATATCGAACCTTGTTTTGATATTGGCAAAGGATTCAAAGTTAAGTACTATTTGTGATCTAATAAAGTTACTCAAGTGTGCAGGAACGTCCTAGTTGATCTAGGCAATAAGTCCTGGCCATGGGCTGGGCAACTAAGTCCTGACATAAGGTTGGGCAATAAGTCTTGGTCGTGGACTGGGCACTAAGTCCTGGCAGAGGGCTGGGCACCAAAGACCTGGTTCGAGGAATTGGGCACTAAGACCTGGCCGAGGGCTAGGCACCAAAGACCTGGTTCGAGGAATTGGGCACTAAGACCTGGCCGGGGGCTGGGCACCGAAGACCTGCTCGGAAGGTGGGCACCAAGACCTGGTCGCGGATTGGGCACGAAGACTTGGTGAGTAAAACTGGGCAAAAGTCCAACCGGAGGACCGGTTGGAAAAAGGTAAATTCTCCTGAGAGGAGTAGGTGAGGACGCGTTCCCCGTCGAGGGAATAGTAGGCGTCGGTTCGACCTAGGGTTCCGTTTGGGAGACCCAAAGTCAGAACCAAGACAGCTACGGCTGTAAAATCTAACGTATATTCTTGTCTTGTTTGTGTTGGTACTAACCTTGAATGCAGGAACCGAAGGAGTGTGTTTCTGCAGCTCAGAACGCCCCAAAGGAGAGGGGCAGGAACCTGGGCTAGGCGCCCGGGAGGTCCCGGGCGCCCAAGGTCAAAGCCAAACGAGCAGTTAAGCAAGAATCACTTCGAAAGCATACTGGGCCAGGCGCCCTGATGGTCCCGGGCACCCTGAAGGTCCCGGGCGCCCTGATGTCTCGGGTGCCCTGGGTCCAAGCCAACCAGTGATCGAAGCGAAATCAGCCACGAAGCCAAGCAGACCAAGTCAACCGGGGTGCCGCCAGTGTCTCGGGCGCCCCCGTCAGCTCCGAGGCCAATTCTGGAGGGATAAGCGTTGACCGAGCTACGGATGAGGTTTCTCGGATCCGTAGGCACGTGTCAGGCGCCCCCAGCATCCAGGGCGCCCCCAGAAGCAGTATAAAAGGGGCTCGAACCCTAGGGCTTCAACAACACTTTTTCCAACGCCTCTACTCTCTTCGTTCAAGCGCTCTGCTCCGGCAAACTCCGTTCTCGACATTCTAGCGCCGCCGACGATCCTCTGCTCCGAAGAACGATCCACATCGGGCGTCGGTAACGAAGAGTACATTTGTTTAGTTACTGCACTCATATTGTAATAATTTCTGTAACCTTTTGCGCAAATATAGAAATGCCCGTAGTAAACGGTCAAGGACCGTGGGCCTTGGAGTAGGAGCCGAACGCAACTCCGAACCAAGTAAAACCACTTGAGTTCTGTGTGTGTTTTGTTTAAATTCCGCTGCGTACTTTCTCTTTTCAATCCGAAACATTTTCACGATATTCACCCCCCCTCTATCGTGTTTACTCGATCCAACAAGTGGTATCAGAGCAAGGTAGCTCAAATTTGGTGCAACCACCAATTTGGGAGTTTTTCGGATTTACAAAATTTTAATCTTATTTCTTTTCTTTCTCGTTAATTGAGTTTGGTGCAACACCACTCGATCTTTTTCGCTTTTTATTTTCAAATAAATAATATCTGTGGGTGGATTTAAAATATTCACTTTTTCGCCTTTTTCAATTTTGAATTTTTATTTTTTCACCATAAGTCAGAATTGATAAAATGATCAACTTTTAAAAATTTGTCATAAACTTTTTTTATTATTATTTTAATATTTTTTCTCGAAATTTGTGCTACCTTAATTCGAGTAAATTTTTTCTAAAACATTGAATTCCTATCGTTTTTCATTAATCAGAATATTCATTTTCTAAAAATTTGTCTCAAACTTTTTATTATTACTTTATTATTATTCTGCCTCGAAATTCGTGCAATATTTTTGTTGGGCTATTTTTTCCTTCTCCCGCACTACTAATCCAAGACCAAGTCATTTCTATTTTTTCTTTTTGTGTGTGAGGTTTAAACTTAATGGCCAACCAAGACTGGAACAGTGCCCGTCGACCGCTATTCTCCGGCGAAAACTTCAATTTTTGGAGAAGTAAAATGGAGTCCCTTTTGAAGGCCCACATGGACTTATGGCGGATCATCCAAACGGGATTCTCTTTTCCCATAGAAGATTAGTTATCAATTGAGTGGGACAAACTGGATGAACAAACCCTCAACCAAATCGAGACCGATGCGAGGGCAACTGCAATCCTACAATGTGGCCTAACCAAGGAGCAACTCAAACTAGTAGGTCCATTCAGATGTGCTAGAGAGATTTGGGAAAAATTGATCAACCTTCATCAAGAGATCTCAGATGAAGAAGAAGATCAGGTAAGTTATCTTGCACTCTCGGTCCAAGCACAGACAACCGAGTCAGAGTCTGAACCAGAATCCAAAGTCAAAATTGAACCAGAATCAGACGACGAATTGACTGAGATGGTAACCGATTTCAAATTCTTTTCAAAATTAGAATTAAATAATCAAACAGATACTGTAATAGTCGAGGAAGGTGTAAATTCTATTGCAGGGAAAACTCCAAAAGAACCACCAAAGAAGGAGCCTTAACTAGTACCCGAGTCCGACTCAGACACGGAATCAGAAGATGAGTCCAGATCTGAGACGGCAAGAATCAAGGGGGAGATTCCCAATAAGGAATCAAAAGGTAAAATTATAAATTCAAATTTGAAAAATCATGTAATTTGTTACACATGCAGGGAGAGAGGGCACTACAAAAGTGAGTGTCCTACTCGTAAGATACGAACGACACCATCAATGGCGACAAAGGAACCAGTTCCAAAAGCACGAAAGGACAAAAGTCACATCCAATGCTTCAAGTGCCAGGAGTTTGGGCATTACAAAGATGAATGCAAAGATAGAAGAGCCAAAGATCCAGGACAACCTACCAAGATGGGTAACTTCAATTTATATGAAAATCCACTTTTTACCATTAATGTAGATAGTTTACTAAATCTCCCTCGGTCAAATTTAGATATGGATGTATGCTTGAATAACTTAATGAAATCATGTATATTAATAAATTCAAAATTCAAAATGTTAAGACAAGAAAATGAGACTTTGAAAATTAAAATTAATATACAAGAACAACTAATTAATAATCTTGCAAACTTAGAAAATCCAGAAATTTCCCTTCATTATAATTTTACTTAACTTTTTGTGCTTGGATTTAGAAATAGATAGTTTAAGGACAAACGGTTTAATTAAAATTTGAAAAATATAGTATTGGGTGGAGGTGAGATGATAGTACGTTAGGGAAGCCTTTCTAATAAGGTCAAGTATACACTACTTGGTCTGTTTAGTCTGGTGGAACTAGCCGAAGCTACCGATCCAAGACTCAAGCTAGTTAGACCAAAATCTTTCAAGAAGTAACTTGAAGATGAATTTTCTGTAAAAGACTTTGTCAAGGAAAGGGTTGATGATCTAATAAGGCTACGACCAAAGAAGGCCTAGTGCCTCGCCAATACCTGGAAGCCAATTATAGAAAATCAAATTCACTTTACTATTGTCAGATTTGAATCTAACACAAATTTTAAGTAAATCTTAGATTTAACACTAATTCGAAGATAAAAATTAATGCATCTCACAAAATAGTTAAGGATATCCTGTTTTGTCACTTAGAAATGGGTGAGATGCTTAGGACCTAAAAGTTAAGTCCAACCCAACCAACCTTACAAACTGAATCGATTTCAAATTTCAAAATTTAAACTTTAATAAATACTTTTAAAATTCTAATTCAATTCAACTGAACAACTTTCAAATTCAATTCAACTGAACAACTTTAAAAATTCAACTTAATTATTCTCAAAAATTCAACTTAATTATTTTCAAAATTCAACTTAACAAATATTAAAATTCAAAGTTAAATTTCTAATTAATTTCAAAATCCTCAAAAATCATTTTAACTTCTTCAACTAAGATTTAATGTTTCAGATCAGTATACTTAAAATTGCTCACCTTAGGTTTCTTTTGCTCATCTACCTAAGAATTACTTAATTTTTGCAAACATTTCTATACAAAGAAATTCCTTTGGACAATCAATTTTTTTGCAAAAATAAATCTCCAAAAAGTCAGCTCGGGGTTTACTCAGAACTCTTTTTCATTTTCACTTAGAAAAATATCTACAGTCCAGGCTTTTGATATTTATATATATATATATATAATTTTTTTACTTAAGTATTTTTCAAAATTTCTCCTGTACTTGTGTCCCCTCTGGTATTGTTCAAAATCAGTTTAAACATAGAATCTCCCTATTGCAATTCTTTACCATTTTCAAAAAGAGAGAGAAAATAAAGAAATTGCTTTTCAAATCATTAAAACAAAATAGTCTTCAAAAGTTTTTTTAACTTAGCATTTTTTTGTTGAAGTTCTTTCTATTTGAATCAAACCCTAAGACTCAGAGGAGGATTAACTTGTGGTCAACAAGCCTCCTAGGACTGTGTCAGGTTTTAGGGGAGTTCAAATTAAAAGAAGAAGTTTAAAAACACTATGTTTTCGAACTATCACTCATGTTTTTCGAAAACTATGCTATCATTTCAAAATATGTCGTTCAAATACTTAGTTTTTCGAAATATTAATACTTCAAAATTCATTTTAAGAATTGTGCTTGATTCCCTTTTGATTTTGACAAACCCTAAAGACACAAAGGAAGTCTACTTCATGATCTACAAGGAGTCCTAGGAAGTGTCAAATTTAGGGGAGTCTAAATCGAAAGAAATTATTTCTGACAATTATTTTTCAAAATTATTAGATAATTCTTATAATTTGAATCAAACCTTAAAACTCAGAGGAAGAGTACTTTTAGTCAACAAGCTTCCTAGGATTGGGTCAAGTTTAGGGGGAGATCAAATTAAAAGAATTATTTAGCATTTTCAAAATTATATGTTCTCATGCACTGCACTCTTAAAATCCTTTTGAAAACATAAATAATTTTTCTTTTAAAATAATATCCTTTTAAATTATTTTGCTTATATATATACCATCACTTTCAAAATTTTACTTTACTTTGGAATACTTTTAAAATCCTTCTAGAATACTTTTGAATATAATACTTACTCGACTTTGAAAATTTTCCAGGACACTTAGGGAAATATCCTTGTAATTAACAAGGTTTCCTAGGATTGTGTCAGACTGAAAAAGAAACTGAGTCAAGTATTATATTTTCAAAATAAAATTAAAATTGTTTTTAAATAATATCTTTCAAAAGTACTTCTATTTTTCAAAATATAATGTTTTCAAAAGTACTAATACTTTTCAAGGCAATAATGTTCTAAGTGCCTGAATTTTCTCAATGACTTGCCTACAAATACAATTTTTTTTTACTTTTCAAAGTGGAGTTTTGTTGGTGCAATTTAAAGCCTTTTACAATGCCTTCAAGAGTCATATTAAGTATTTTTATGTTTTTCAAAACTCATAGGCTCTGATACACAATTTTTTTAAAAAAAACTTATTTCAAAATATATTTCTTTATTGATATATAGCCAAGGGGGAGAGCAAGAAAGAGAGAAAGGAATTTTTCTATATTTAACTTTTATCTCTTTTTCAAAAAGCAAAGCAAAATTTTCTAAGTACTTCAAATTGTTTTTAGGTGCTAAGTGCTGTTAAAATTTCAAACTACTTCAAGTGCTTTCAAATATTTCTAGTGCTTCAAAATTTTCTAAGTATTTCTAAGTGTTTCAAATTTGTTAAGTGCATGTTTTTTCCTAAGTAAAATTTTCCTTAGTAAACAAATTTGTCTAAGCAAAAACTTTTTGAAAATTTTGGCAAATTTTTCTAAGTAAAGTTTTTGTTGGTGAAAAACTTGTCTAGAAATTTCTTAAAGATTTTGTTTTTCAAAATACACAAAGTATTTCCAGGCAAATTCGTCTAAGTGTGCAAATTCTTTTAAAACAAATTTGAATATTTTTTTAGGGAAATGTGGCTTCAAAATTTTGCCTAAGTAAAAATTCTTTTTGCAAAGTCCTGTAAGTAAAAGTTTTTTTTAACAAAATTTAGGTTTGCAAAACTTTTCAAAATTAAAAACCTTGTTCGCCCATGTATGTTTTTGATATATGTCAAAGGGGGAGGAAAGGTCAAAGTTAAGTATTATAAAGGATTTCTTTTCAAATTACATTTATTCTGTTCATAACTGTTATACTTCATTGATTGGCTGTTATACTTCATTGATTGTTAATTTCTTTTCTTATCAGTTATAAGTTTTTACTTAACATTGAATTGTGTTGCCATAAATCAAAAAGGGGGAGATTATTGGTGCAGGAAGCACCATATCGAACCTTGTTTTGATATTGATAAAGGATTCAAAGTGAAGTACTATTTGTGATCTAATAAAGTTACTCAAGTGTGCAGGAAAGTCCTAGTTGATCTAGGCAATAAGTCTTGGCCACGGGCTGGGCAGCTAAGTCCTGACATAAGGTTGGGCAATAAGTCCGGGTCGTGGACTGGGCACTAAGTTCTGGCCGAGGGCTGGGCACCGAAGACCTGGTTCAAGGAATTGGGCACTAAGACCTAGCCGAGGGCTGGGCACCGAAGACCTGGTTCGAGGAATTGGGCACTAAGACCTGGCCGGGGGCTGGGCACTGAAGACCTGATCAGAAGGTGGCCACTAAGACCTGGTCGTGGATTGGGCATGAAGACCTGGTGAGTAAAGCTGGGCAAAAGTCCAATCGGAGGAGCCGGTTGGCAAAAGGTAAATTCTGCTGAGAGGAGTAGGTGCGGACGCGTTCCCCGTCGAGGGAACAGTAGGCGTCAGTTCGACCTAGGGTTCTATTTGGGAGACCCAAAGTCAGAACCAAGACAGCTACGACTCTAAAATCTAACGTATATTCTTGCCTTGTTTGTGTTGGTAGTAACCTTGAATGCAGGGACTGAAGGAGTGTGTTTCTGCAGCTCAGAACGCCCCGAAGGAGAGGGGCAGAAACCTGGGCTAGGCGGCCGGGAGGTCCCGGGTAGCCAAGGTCAAAACCAAACGAGCAGTTAAGCAAGAATCGCTTCGAAAGCTTACTGGGCCAGGCACCCTGATGGTCCCGGGCGCCCTGAAGGTCCCGGGCGCCCTGGATGACTCGGGTGCCCTGGGTCCAAGCCAACCAGTGATCGAAGCGAAATTAGCCGCGAAGCCAAGCAGATCAAGTCAACCGGGCCGCCCCCAGTGTCCCGGGCGCCCCCGTCAGCTCCGAGGCCGATTCTGGAGGGATAAGCACTGACCGAGCTGCAGATGAGTTTTCTCGGATACGTTGGCATGTGTCAGGCGCCCCCAGCATCCATGGAGCCCCCAGGAGCAGTATAAAAGGGGCTCGACCCCTAAGGCTTCGACAACACTTTTTCCAATGCCTCTACTCTCTTCGTTCAAGCGCTCTGCTCCGGCAAACTCCATTCTCGACATTCTAACGCTGACGACGACCCTTTGCTCCAAAGAACGATCCACATCGGGCATCGGTAACGAAGAGTACATTTGTTTAGTTACTGCACTCATATTGTAATAATTTCTGTAACCTTTTGCACTAATATAGAATTGCCCGTAGTAAATGGTCAAGGACCATGGGCCATGGAGTAGGAGCCGAATGCGACTCTGAACCAAGTAAAACCACTTGAGTTATATGTGTGTTTTGTTTAAATTCCGCTGCGTACTTTCTCTTTTCAATCCGAAATGTTTTCAAGATATTCACCCCCCTCTCTATCGTGTTTACTCGATCAAACAGTCTTGAGATCTGGAAGCTTCGGAGGCCGAGCAAAAGTCAAACCGAAGGTGTCGGTTTGCAACAAGTAACTTTTCCAAAGTAAAGTAGGTAAGGATGCATTCCCTAGAAGAGAGAACAGTAGGTGTCAGTCTGACCTAGGATTTCATTTGAAATCCAAAGTCAGGATCATATAGCTCCGGCTGTCGTACATGCATATTTCATATATATATTATTGTTTTCCACTAACCCTGTGTTGCAGCTGAAGAAATTGGAATCAACAGCATCTGGGGTACTCGAGAAGATAGGTGCCCGAGTACACAGGCGCCCGAGAAGTCTCGGGCTCCCATGTGAAGATGACTCAACTTGAGCCAGATTGAGTTGGTGCGCGCTAGTTGGACTCGCCACGTTGGCAACACAGGTGCCCCAGAGCCTCTCAGGCACTCGAGAAGGATGGAATTTGCCCAGTCTGCGAATGAGGATGTGGCTGGATCGTGCTAAGTTGGGGGTGTCCCTATGCTTATATAAAAGGGGTTTTGAACCACTATTTCTAAAATAATTTTTTCACATCATTTGTGCTCAAGTGAGCTGCTCTGAAGCGATCCAGAAACGCCGAAATGCTACTTCGACAATGATGCACTCTCCTTCCATTTCAGTTACATGTTGCTGGTATATTTAACTATTTCTTTTGTACTTAATTGCATATTTGTAACATTATTTTGCAAACTTAAAGAATTGCCCAACGTAAATGGTCAAGGACAATGGGCTTTGGAGTATGAGCCGTTACAGACTCTGAACCAAGTAAAAATAAACCTATTAGCGTTGGTTCTGACTTGTGTTTAATATTTCCGCTGTGTTTTCTCTCTACTTAAATCTGAGAAATTTTTGAATCGATATTCACCTCCCTCTATCATTCTCACTGATCCCACAAGTGGTATCAGAGCGGGTTTGCTCAAATTCAGTGAAACCACCAGTTGAGCCATTTTTTTCAGATTTTGTGATTTTTGAATTAATCAGAAAAGATATTCTTGCCTATTTCTGATAGTTTTGTGTTTCCTTTTTCTGTTCGCAAGTTTTTCGTTTCTCAATGTTGGTGCAACATCACTCGAGATTTCTTTTACTTATATTTCTTCCTGCACTGCGAATCCAAGACTAAGTCTTGACACAAGTTTTCTTATTTTTTTCTCTTGTAGAATTTCTCTATCTTAAATGACCCGACAAGAAGGATATAGCACTGCCCGTCCTCCTCTCTTCTTGGGAGAAGACTTCAGCTACTAGAAGAGTCGCATGAAAGTCCACCAAAAAACTCAGGTGGAAATGTGGATCATTATCCAAGCTGGCATCAAAATTCCAAGGAACAGTCAAGGCGAGCTTTAGGGATATATTGAATGGGACACAACTCTGAAGAAGAAGATAGAAGATGATGCCAAGGCAACTCAGACTCTCTAGTGTGCCCTCACCAAAGAGGAATGCAACCACATCGACCCCTTCAACAGCGTGAAAGAACTCTAGAATAAGTTGATCGAACTTCACGAAGGGACCTCTGACACAAAGATAAGCAAGCAGGACCTGCTTTTGAATAAATTATACAATATAAAGATGCAAGAAGGTGAAACTGCTGCTCAACTACATGGTCACATCCAAGAGTTGATGAACAATCTTCATGCAATCGACCACAAGGTAGAAAATTAGGATTTAATATGGTATGCACTAAACTCTTTCCCAAGAAACATGTTGTGGGCATCCATAGTGGATGCATATAAGGTTTCTAGGGACCTTGCCTAAATTAGTTTAGACAAATTATTTTCTAAGCTTGAATTGCATGAACAAACTGATACTACATAGGTCGAAAGAGGTATTGTTTTTGTTGCAGGTACAATCAAGAAGAAAAAACCGCAACCAAAACCCGAGTCTAACTCCGTCGCAAAATCTGACGAAGATGACATTGACTACACCGAACTAGTCAAGATGTTTCAAAGTATGTACAAGAAAAACAAAGGTCAGAAGAAGAAGAAATTGGTTCAATCACAGGATAATCCAGCTAAACCAAGCATGAGCCAAAAGAACAAAATGGAGATCACCTGTTATGGGTGCAATAAGAAGGGCCACTTCAAATCGGTGTGTCCCAACTTAAAGGAGGCAAAGAAGCAATGAAGAAATAAGACGCATTAAGCTACGTGGGACGAATCATCCTCAGAGGATGAAGAAGAACTACCCCATTCGAACCTTCTCGCGCTGACAGCATCAGACGAACTCAACATCGAGTCCAAATCAGAGGCAGAGCCGAAGCAAAGCCACAGAACAGGAACAATCTCCTTGTCAGAAAACGCCCAACTCACTGTAAGGGGTTTATTTGAACTTGAATTATATGACCTCATCTTTTTATCTATAACGTAAGTTGGCTAAATCCAACATCCAGGTTAAGTCTCTCCAAAAGGAGGTAAAAGCCCTTAAAGAGGAGACAAACTCAAGTCCCTTGATTGAGACCGTTCAAGAAGGAACCTCCACTCAAGTCCAACAACTTAAGGAAGAGAATTCCTCCCTGAAAATTAATGTCAAGGAACTTGGAATTACCCTAGAGCAGTTCACTTTGGGTTTCAAGAATCTTGACATGATTCTTGAAAAACAAAAGGTCGTTCTTAACCGATCCGGACTTAGGTATAGAACCAACTCGCAGTATAGATTTTACTATTCAATTCTAAACCATACTAGCACTCGAGTCCAAGCATGGGTCCCTAAACTTAGCTTGACAAATCAAGCAGGACCAAATCACTATTGGATTCCCAAGGACAAAATACATTTCCTAGATAGTCCATATCAAGACATTAGTCTTGGGGGAGCCAATAGAAAAATTATTTTTATTATTAGATAATTTCTTTGCATGTTTGTAAAAATTGCTTGAATGTTTGTTTATTTAATTTTTCTACAAATTGACATGTATAGGAATAGAAATGGTTAGATAAGGACCAGACTTGATTGAAACTTGCACAACATAATATTAAGGTAGGGTGAGCTGATAGTACGTTAGAAAAGCTTGTCTAAAGAATCAGGTAGGATAAGGAGTACCTTATTTGGTCCTTTAAGCCCGATGGAACTAGCCAAAGCTACCTCGCCATATCCTCGACTAATTAGATCAAGGTTTCTCAAAGAGTAACATGAAAATACAATTTCTTTAAAAGACTTTATCTAGAAAAGGGTTGTTGCTCCGATACTTAAGAAGGTCTTTGTGCCACGCCAAGACCTAGAAGTCAATTATTAAAATGTATTTACAATTCAATACTTGTTAAACATGAATCTAACTCAGGGTTTAATCAAATCTTAGTTTTTAATTTAAATTTAAAGATAACATTTGACATATCTCATAAAACAGATAAGATTTCCATATTTTATCACTTAGAAATGGGTGAGATATTTAGGAGCTAAAAGGATTAGTCCAACCTAACCAATTTCACAAATCTAATTAATTTCACTTTTAATTTAATAAATCTAATTCCAAAATTTACGTTATTAAAATTTTAACTTAAAATTCTTAACTTAATTTAATTTTTCAAAACTCAAGTTTATAACTTAATTCAAACTTAATTTTACTTTTCAAAATTTAAACTCAATTTCATGTTTTAAAATTCAAATTTAACTTAATAAATTTTTAAAATTAATTCAAAATTAACATATTATTATTTTTTACTTAATAAAGACTTAAGTTAATCAATTCAAACTAAACTTAATGAATTTATTAAAATTAACTTAATAATTTATTTTAACTTAATAAAAAACTTAACTTAATTAATAAATTTTTAATTTTTTAAAAAATTAATTTAACACTTTTTTAACTTAATAATACACTAAACTTAATAAATTTTCAAACTTAATTAAAAATTAACTTAATATTTTTTTTACTTAACTTTATTTTCAAACTAAATTCAAAATTAATTTAATATTTTTTTAAAAAAACATAACTTAAATTATTAAATTTTCAAACTTAATTCAAAATTAACTTTATATTTTTTTAACTTAATAAAAACTTATTTAACTTAATAAATTTTCAAACTTAATTCAAAATTAATTTAATATTTTTAACTTAATAAAAACTTAACTTAACTTAATAAATTTTCAAACTTAATTCAAAGTTTACTTGATATTTTTTTAAATTAATAAAAACTTAACTTAACTTAATAAATTTTCAAATTTAATTCAAAATTAATTTAACGCTTTTTTAATAAAAACATAACTTAATAAAATTTCAAACTAAATTCAAAATTAATTTAACAATTTTTCTTACTTAATAAAAACTTAACATATAAATTTTTATACTTAATTCAGCTTTAACTTATCAATTTTTTAACTTAATTAATAAATTTTTAAATTTAATGAAGTTTTATTATGTGTCTATTTCCATGATTGTGAATGATTTTTTGTTACTGGTCAACTTAGTCAACTGGGTGCCTGAATCATTGTGGGAGCTCGATTGCATCTGTGGGATCGGATTGAATCGATAGAGGGGGGGGTGAATATCGATGGTAAAATTTTCAAAAATAAAGAGAGTAATTGCGCTGCGGAAAAAGTAAAAACAATCGCTAACACTTTTTGTTTTTACTTGGTTCGGAGTCGCAGTCCGCTCCTACTCCAAGGCCCACGGTCCTTGACCGTTTATGATGAGAAATTCTATATTTTCGTAAAAGTGATTACAAACTGAGTACAAATATAGAATTTAAAAAGAATTACAACACTTAAAAATATGAACTTTTACCGACGACCGGAGAAGTTGGAGGTTTGGAGCAGCTGGTCATCGTTGGCGCATAAATCGCGAATACGGAGCTTGTCGGAGTGTAGCGCTTGAACGAATGTGTTGAAAGGAATTGATGTGGAAGCCTTGGGGGTGAACCTCCTTTTATAGTGTTAACAGGGGCGCCTGTGTTGAGGGGGGCGCCTGACACGTGGCCTGTCTTACGAGAACTCTAATCCGCAGACTTGGCCTGTGCTTATCCCCATCAACCAGGGTGCCTGAGTTAACTGGGGTGCCTGTGTTAACACAGGCACCTCAATGACTTGGTCCTGAGGCTTGCGTGGCAGTTTGCTTCGAATGGCTGGAATTCCGCTTTGGCTGGGGCGCCTGTCTCAACATAGGCGCCTAGCCCAGTGAGGCGCCTCACTCCATTGAGGCGCCAGAATGCAAAAACCTTCATTCCTGCAATCAAGGTTAGTTCCAAAACACAAGAAGCATATAAATGATAAGATTAAACCATGTTTTACAGCCTGAGCTGTCTTGGTTCTAAATGGGCTTCCCAAATGGAACCAACCGACTTCTAATGTTCCCTCCTACGGGGAACGCGTCCTCACCTACTCCTCTCGGGAGAATTTACTTGTTTGCCAACCGACTCCTCCGGTTGGACTTTTTGCCCAACATCACTCACCAGGTCTTAATGCCCAGCTTCACTCACCAGGTCTTCGGTGCCCAATCCCCGACCAGGTCTTAGCGCCCAGCTTCACTCACCAGGTCTTAGCGCCCAGCTTCACTCACCAGGTCTTAGCGCCCAGCTTCACTCACCAGGTCTTAGTGCCTAGCTTCACTCACTAGGTCTTAGTGCTCAACCTTATGTCAGGACTTAGTTTCCCAACCTGCGGCCAAGACTTAGTGCCTAGTGTACCTAGGACATTACCTGCACACTTGATTAGAATTGTTAGATCATAACACAACTTTAACTTCTGAACCCTTTGCCATTATCAAAACATAGGTTTGACTTTGGTGCTTCCGGCACCAACAATCTCCCCCTTTTTGATTTATGGCAACACAGTTCAAAAAGTTAAGTTAAAAGGCATTTTATAGTATATCTAACAACCAAAAGCATCTTATGAAATCTCAATTATCTCCCCCTGAAATAGACATTCTCCCCCTCACCCTTTCAATGATATGCGGGGTTTTTGTAACCCTTCTAAGTGCTTTAAGTTTGACTAAGTATTTTTCATCATTGAGCAAACACATTTGCACTCAAACAACTTAGACAATTTTTTGGAAAAGTTTTGTAAGCCTAAATTTTGTTTAAGAAAACTTTTTGCTTAGAAAACATTGTAAAAAGAAATTTGAAACTAAATTTCTCTTTTTGAGAGTCTTTACTTGGGAAAACTTTTTGAACACATAAAAAAAAATTTCTTGAAAACACTTTGTGCAAAAAAATATTTTTACTTAAACAAATCTTTCACAAAGTTTTTCGCTCAAAAAAAATTTTATTCACTAAGAGAAAACCTTACGTAGAAACTTTTGCCGAAAATTTCAAACGAATTTAGCTCAGACAAATTTTGTTTGCTAAGGAAATTTTCCTTAGGAATGATTTCAAAACACATGCACTTAGAAATTTTTGAATCCCTTTAGAAGTGCTTAGAAATGCTTAGAAGATTTTTGAAGTACTTGATCATACTTAGAAATTTTTTGAAGTACTTAAAAATGTTTAGAAAATTTTTGAAGTACTTGAACATACTTAGAAATTTTTTGAAGTACTTAAAAATGTATAGAAAAATTTGAAGCACTTAAAAAATTTGAAGCACTTTAAAAAATTGAAGCATTGAAGCACTAAGACATTTTACTTTACTTTTTGAAAAAAGAGATAACGAAAATTTTGAGAAAATTTACTCCGTTTTTCTTTTCTCTCTCCCCCTTTGCCATATATCAAAAAATATTAATAACAATTATTGCAAGTTAATTTTAAATTAGAGCTAGTTAAAAAGAATAGAAGTCTATATTGAACCAACTCTAATGAATTCAAGAAGACAAAAAAAAACAAACCAAACCAAATTAAACCGATCTTGTTCGGGTCCTGTTTAACCAAGTTAGCTACTTACTAACTATTATGAAACAGTAGCTTTCACTAGGGTTAGTCAAGTTAAGTGGTCTGATCAAGTTAGAGTTTCTAAGCTTGGCACTTTAACTTGATTGTTGTTCAACTTGTATTTATTGCCCCAATTACTGCAGATGCACTGACTTAAAGCATCATGAATCAAGGCATAGACCTAAGCAACTCAACCCAGTCTAGGTTATCAATCAAAGTACCCTAAGGTGCTTGTGAGATGCTGACTTCTAGATCTATAGGTGCATGCAGTTCTAGGGTTAGGGCCTAAGCTAAGTCCATTTTGAATTTCTTTATTAACTCTTTGGCATATTTGGATTGGTGAACATAATTGCCATCTCTAGTTTGCTTAATTTCTAACCTAAAGAAAAAGTTGAGTTCACCCATCAAGCTCATTTCGAATTCACTTTCCATTATTTTTACAAAATATTTTAGAAAATTAGAGTTAGTGAATCCAAATATTATATCATCAACATATATTTGTGCAATAAAAATATCTTTTTCTAAGGATTTAACAAATAGTGTGGAGTCAATTTGACCTTGGTTAAATTCCTTAGAAATTAGATAAGTTGATAATCGTTCATACCATTCCCTAGGTGCTTATTTGAACCCATAAAGTGCTTTTCTAAGTTTAAAAACATATTCAGGTTTTTCTAGGTCCTCAATTCCTTGGGGTTGCCCTACATAAACTTCTTCTTTAATAAACCCAATTAGAAAGCAAACTTGACATCCATTTGATATAGCTTAAACCCCCTATGGGCTGCGAAGGCCAATAACATTCTAATTGACTCAAGTCTGGCTACTGGGGCATAGGTTTCATCATAGTCTAATCCTTCAACCTGATTGAACCCTTTAGCTACTAAGTGGACTTTATTTCTAACAATTTCCCCTTGATCATTTAGTTTATTTCTACAAACCCACTTAGTATCTATAATAGATTTGCCTCAGGTTTAGGTACTAGTTCCCAGACTTGGTTTCTTTCAAATTGGGCTAACTCCTCTTGCATAGTTATGATCCAATCAGGGTCAGGTAGGGCTTCCTCTATAGTCTTAGGTTCAATTTTTGAAATGAGTGCTATCTGACTAAGATTTCTATAGGAGGATCTAGTTCTGACTCCTAAGGTTGGATCACCCATAATTTGATCAGAAAGATGATTGAGTCTGGGTTTCTTTGTCCTTCTAGAACTAGGTTCAGCCTCAGGTTTGGTTGTACGGTTCGGTTCAGTGTTTGGTTCAACTACATGGTTTGGTTTAGTTGATACCTCAGTAGTTGGTTCAAGTGTTAGTTCATTTAGTGGTTCAATCAGTGGTTCAATTGATGGTTCAATTATTGGTTCACTGTCTTCTTGATCATGATTTGATTGGTTTAAATTTTGATTATCTTTTGGTTCAAATTCTTCAAAAAAAATTAAATTAGTAGTTTCTTCAATTTTGTGAGTTTATTTATTATAAACCCTATAGGCTCTACTAGTTGTTAAATATCCTAAGAAGATCCCTGGGGTTGACTTAGATTGAAACTTACTCAGGTAGTCATTAGTGTTCAAGATATGGACTTTGCACCCAATGACCCTTAGGTAGTGTAGGTTAGACAATCTATGATAATATAGTTCATAAGGGGTTTTATTGTGCCTTTTATTAATTAGGACTCTATTTTGAATATAGCATGTTGTACTTACTGCTTCTGCCCAAAATTGGTCTGTTGGGTTATATTCATTGAGCATGGTTCTAGTGGCTTCCTGAAGGGTTCTATTTTTTCTCTCTACTATCCCATTTTGTTGGGGGGGGTGGTTCTAGGACAGGAAAATTCATGAATATACCCATTGATTTTGTAGAATTCCTCAAATCTTTGATTTTCAAACTCTCCCCCGTGATCACTCCTAAGCCTTTTAATTTTAGTATCATTTTGATTTTCAATCATTTTGCATAAGTCAATAAATAAGTTCAAGGTTTCATCCTTACTTTTTAGGAACCTAACCCAGGTAAACCTAGAGTAATCGTTGATAATTACTAAGCAGTACCGATTCCCGCTTAGTGACTTGGCTCCATGTGAATCAAATAGGTCAAGGTGTAGGAGCTCAAGTGTGGATTCGGTTAAGTCTGATTGATTTGGTTTGTGAGTAGACTTAGTTTGTTTACCTTGTTTACATGAGTTACAAATTATGTTCTCAAAATTCTTGATTTTAGGTACACCTTTAATTAAACCAAGTTGAGTAATTTTAGAAATCAGCTTGACGTGAGTGTGACCTAATCTCCTATGCCAAACGTTAGATTCTTCTAATTGCGTCAAAAAGTATTTTGGTACTAAGGGTAGATTAATAGTGTAAACATTGTTTTTCCTAGTACCCTTAAGCATTATTTCTGAGTATTGGAGGTTTCTAATAAGGCAATCAGAGTTGGTGAAGGTTGTTGGTGCAAGATGCATCAGTGATGTCCTCCTCTAAATGTTTCAATATTTGACAATATACTTAAGTCAGTGATACATTGAACAAGGGAAGGGTTAGTCAAGAAAGGTGTAACAAAGTGAAGAAAAGTCCTAGTTAACCTAGGCACTAAGACCTGGTGAGTGAAGCTGGGCACTTAGACCTGGTGAGTGAAGCTGGGCACTTAGACCTGGTGAGTGAAGCTGGGCACTAAGATCTGGTGAGTGAAGCTGGGCACGAAGACCTGGTTCGAGGAATTGGGCACAAAGTCCTGGCCGAGGGTTGGGCACCGATGACCTGGTTCGAGGAATTGGGCACGAAGTCCTGGCCGAGGGTTGGGCACCGATGACCTGGTTCGAGGAATTGGGCACGAAGTCCTGGCCGAGGGTTGGGTACCGAAGTCCTTGACCTAGGGTTTGGGCACGAAGTCTTGGTCCAACAACTTAGCTGAGCGATGACTAAGGACATAAGTAGAGACGGGTCGAGGTTCGGATTTCACGAGATCCGAGAGTATCAAAGGCTAAGTAAAGGTCCACCCGAATGGACTGGGTGGCAACCGTCTCCTGAGAGGAGTAGGTTGAAGGCGCGTTCCCGGGGGTGGGAACCTGCGTCGGTTTGACCTAGGGTTTCAGGGAAATCCGAAGTTAGAACCATCTCGTTAAGGCTAAGATTGTGTGTGTATTTGCTTTGTATTTGTGTATCTTGTAGGTACCTAGAATGGAAGACAAATCAGGCAAACAAGACACAAAGCAGCTGGAAGGCTGGCTGCTAGGCGCCCCCATTGAAGGAGGCGCCTAGATGGAGCTAGGCATCCCCATCATCCAGGGCGCCTCCATGAAAGGAGGCAATACATGCTTTCATTCAGGCGCCTCATATAATACAGGCGCCCTGGTTGAAAGCTGCATCTGCTGCTACGAGTTCGAAGCAGAGATAAGCTTTGACCAAGCTCATTTAGGCACCGTGGAGGTCCAGGGTGCCCTGGTCATGGGTCATATCTGCTGCGGCGAGTTCGGTGCGGAGATGAACTTTGACCAAGCCCTTTGAGGCGCCCCAGTGAACACAGGCGCCCTAATGAAGGCTATAAAAGGGGGCTTCGACCCCAAGGCTCAAGACATAACTTCGTAGATCAATCTGAGTCTTCTGACTCACGACAAAGCCCTAACGACGAAGCTCTGCGACCAAGGAAGCTCCGGGTGGAAGTGCGTGGCACTTCGGAGTTCCAGATCGACCGAGTCTTCGACTCATTCTGTTTGGTTTGATTTACATTCAGTTCGTAATTTCTTTAACTCTTTTTGATTGTAAATCTTGCACTGTAAGATGGGTTTCTCCGCCTCCGGAAAGTTCGGAAAGGAGACCATTAGTGGGCGGGCATTCTTGTGCTTAGGCCTTGGATGTACTGACCTTGGGGGTCGGGAACCAAGTAAAATCCCATGTGCAATTTGTGTCTTTCTTTACTTTACTGCTTTATTTTCCACTGTGCTACTAACGCTCTGTTTAGAATGAACGAAAGTTTATGAAATTTCCAAATGATTTTTACGGTCGATATTCACCCCCCCTCTATCGACGGCACCGGTCCTACAAGTAGTATCAGAGCCAGATCGCTCTTCACCAGACTAACCGCCAACGGAGCAAAGATGTCAGGAGTTGAGGGGGAGCCCAGGGGTGAATCAGGTATATTTTATTTTAAAATGCCAATTTTAAAATTCCACATAATATGTTTCAAGTGTAGGGAGAGAGGGCACTATAAAAATCAGTGCCCTACTCGTAAGACTCATTCATCACCAGAAGCAAAGGAGGCACCAGTGCCAGGAGGCCGGAGGAACAAGGATCACATCAAATGCTTCGAATGCGAAAAGTACGGGCATTACAAAAATAAGTGTCCAGCGAAGGTACACAAAGTTTACATTCCTAAAGTTTTTCAAATTTCTGCACAATCATATGATAGTTTAGATAATTTTTTTGAAAAATTACAATTATTATATAGTCAAATCAATATTATGTATGCCCAATTAGAAAATGTAGATAATGCTAAAATTTCAGAAATTAACAGTTTAATCTTTAATGTTTATTCAACAATTTCTAAAATTAATTTTGATAAAATTATCTTTGAAATTAATTTTGATAAAGTTACTTCTGAAATTAATTCTGATAAAATTATTCTTGAAATTAATCCTAAAATTAAATCTGATAATTTTAAAGAAAATTTTGAAATTCTTAAGATTAATCCTGAAAATATTGAAAATCTTTCCAAGGATAATATTGAAATTAATTCTGAATTTCTTAAGGATAATATTGAAATTAATTCTGAATTTTCTGAGTATAATATTGAAATTAATTCTAAATTTCCTAAGGATAATATTGAAATTAATTCTGAATTTCCAAAGGATAATATTGAAATTAAATCTGACAATTCTGAGGACAATATTGAAATTAATTCTAAATTTCCTAAGAATAATATTGAAATTAAAACTGACAATCATGAAGATAAAAATAATTTTACTAAGGATATTGGAGATGAAATCCTTTTAGATAATGATCTAATTTTTTCCCTGGATAATCCTAAAATATTAACTAGCAGCCCAAACTACTCCACCCACTATGAGGATATTGAAGGATGTGATGAGGATGACGAGGAAGATGAAGTTTCTGAGATCAAGGCTATAGTTAATAAAGTTCACAAAGACTAAAATAAATTAGAATTATTAGAAAAACTTGAAAAGATAAATAAAAAAGAAATAGTAAAGGAATCAGAAATTTTTGAAATAATGAAAATGATGAAATTAAACCCACAACTTTTAACCAACCCAGAAATATTGAAACTTAAATCAAGATAAATCTCAAAAACTTTAATTAAATTTTAATTAATTTTTAAACCTTTATTTAATCCTTTATTTAGCATTAATTAATTCTTAATATTTAATTCGTAATTAATTAATTAATTTTAAGTTAAATCTTGATTAATTAATTCTTAATTAATTTAATTCTTAATTTCAACTCTAATTAATCTTTAATTAATTAATCTTTAATTATTAATTAATCTTTAATTATTTCAAGATTGATTAATTTTTAATGAATTAATCTTTAATTAATTAATCTTTAATTATTTCAACATTAATAAATCTTAATTATTTCAATATCAATTAATTCTTAATCAATTTAACTTCAATTAAATCCAATTAATTCTTAAATAACTTAAACTACAACCAAATAAAATCCTACCTAACTGAAACCCTTAATTTAATAAAACTAAATATGTCAAAGTGGGTTGACATATTCACAGGCTCACACGATATGTATCAAATCGGGAATTTGATACATCATTGAAACATTAAGTAAAATAATTTAACTTGTTTGACCAATGCATAACTGTCATGCTATGTATATGCAATTTTCTTAAAATATATGTCATGTCAATCACATTTAATTTTATGCATGATTTAGAACGGTTATAGGAAAAAGAATAATTGAAACTTGATCAACCTAGTATTAGGTGGAGGTGAGATGATAGTACGTTAGGGAAGCCGTTTGGTGGAACTAGCCGAAGCTACCGATCCAAAACCTAAGCTAGTTAGACCAAAATTTTTAAAAAAGTAATTTGAAAATGAATTTTTGATGACAGACTTTGTCAAGGAAAGGGTTGCTGCTCCAATAAGGCTACGACCAAAGAAGGCTCTATGCCTCGCCAAGACCTGGAAGCCAATTACCGAAAATCAAATTCACTTTACTATTTGATAAATTTGAATCTAACACAAGTTTCAATTAAATCTTAGATTTAACAATGAATTAAGAAAATGATTCAAGCATCTCACAATGCACCCATAAGGCAACCATGTTTGCTGTATTGAGACATCTAGAATGGGTGAGATGTTAAGGACTAATAAATTGACAAATATTTTTCAAAATTATTTTTCAAAATTGTTAGATTATTTTTCTAAAAATATATTTTCAAAATAGTGCTTCAACATAATAATGTTTTTATGGAATTCATGCTTGTCTGATTGATTATATATGATGGATTTTCAAAAATTATATTCCTTTGAAAAATTGTTTGACCTACACAATTAAACACAAGCTCTTAGGTCAACACTAAAGTCCCCTAAGGCACTTAGATAGAGTCAAATGATACAGAGGGAGTGTTTTATTCTTGTTAAAATTGTGCTTTAAAAATCACTATATTTGAAAATGTTTTTTTGAAAACGGTGCTTTAAATCACTATCACTTATGTTTTCAAAGCTTATGTTTTAAAAGTTATTCTCATTGCATGTTGAATTTTCTAAAAACTTATCTTCTTAAAAATTACCATGCTGTCATACAAAGATATTCTTTTGATTTTGATAAACCCTAAAGACACAAAGGAGGTCTACTTAATGATCTACAAGGACCCCGAGGATGTGTCAAATTTAGGGGGAGTCTAAATTCAAAAAGAAATTATTTCTAACAAGTATTTTCTTTGACAATTACTTTTTGGAATTATTAGATAGTTCTTATAATTTGAATCAAAACCTTAAGACTCAGAGGAAGAGTACTTGTGGTCAACAAGCTTCCTAGGACTGGGTCAAATTTAGGGGGAGGTAAAATTAAAAGAGTTATTAAAAATAATATATTTTTTTGGTGCACCATATTTTCAAAATCCAGTTGAAAGTATAAGTAATTTATCTCTCAAAATAGTATCATTCTACTTTTCAAAATTTGTTGGGGCTTATAAAATTGTTTTGAAATACTTTTTGAAATAATATTTACTTGGGTTGGAAAATTTCCAGGACAATTAAAAAAATGTCCTTGTAGTTAACAATGTTTCCTAGGATTGTGTCAGACTGGAAAAGAAACCAAGTCAAGTAAAATATTATGTTTTAAAAACAATATTTTTCAAAGAACTTATATTCTTCAAAAAAAACTTATGTGTTTCAAACTCATAGTACTTTTCAAAAGTACTTGCAAAATATTCAAAATATTTTTCAAAATGATTTTGAAAAGGCACCAATGTTCACAAAGTACAAATATTTTTAAGAGTGTAGATGTTTTTCAAAATACTAACATTTTTTTAAGTGTTCTTCAAAATGCACACTTTGTCAAGTGAAAATATTTTTAAAAGTGCAAATTGTTTTGGAAATTTTTTTTTCTATGCCAATAGTTTTCTAAGGCAAGAATTTTTCCAAAGTTCAAATATTGCCCTACAAACACGAAATATTTTTTTTGCACAAGATTTTTCAAAGTGGATTTTTTTTAGAAATTTAAAGTACTTAGTTTTTCTTGCTATGCTTTCAAAAATATACTAAGTACTTTCAAAAGGAAATCTGTTATTGTTGGTGCAATTATTTTGGTCGATTTTTTTATGTATGACAAAGGGGGAGAGTGAGAGCTTAAGTTAGAAAATTTTTGTTTCTTTCCAAAGGATAAATGAAAATCAAAATTTTTTCAAAAAGGGAGAGTGAGCTTATCTTAGAAAAGAAATGGTTTTCTACCAAAGATCAAAATATACTTTCAAAACTTAGATTATTTTTTCCAAGGTTTAGCCCTTTTTAACCAATCTAACTTAAGATATTATCAAACATCAAAAAGGAGGAGATTGTTGGTGCAAGATACATAGTGATGTCCTCCTCTAAATGTTTCAATGTTTGACAATATACTTAAGTCAGTGATACATTGAACAAGGGAAGGGTTAGTCAAGAAAGGTGTAACAAAGTGAAGAAAAGTCCTAGTTAACCTAAGCACTAAGACCTTGTGAGTGAAGTTGGGCACTAAGACCTGGTGAGTGAAGCTGGGCACTAAGACCTAGTGAGTGAAGCTAGGCACTAAGACCTGGTGAGTGAAGCTAGGCACTAAGACCTTGTGAGTGAAGCTGGGCATGAAGACCTAGTTCGAGGAATTGGGCACAAACTCCTGGCCGAGGGTTGGGCACTGAAGACCTGGTTCGAGGAATTGGGCACGAAGTCCTAGCTGAGGGTTGGGCACCGAAGTCCTGGACCTAGGGTTTGGGCACGAAGTCTTGGTCCGAGGGATTGAGCAACGTAGCTGAGCGATGACTAAGGACATAAGTAGAGACCGGTCGAGGTTCGGATGTCTCGAGATCCGAGAGTATCGAAGGCTAAGTAAAAGTCCACCACAATGGACTGGGTGGCAACTGTCTCCTGAGAGGAGTAGGTTGAAGGCGCGATCCCGGGGTGGGAACTTGTGTCGGTTCAACCTAGGGTTTCGGAGAAATCCGAAGTCAGAACCATCTCGTTAAGGCAAAGATTATGTGTGTATTTGCTTTGTATTTGTGTATCTTGCAAGTACCTAGAATGGAAGACAAATCAGGCAAACAACGCACAAAGCGGCTGGAAGGTTGGCTGCTAGGTGCCCCCATTGAAGGAGGCTCCTAGATGGAGCTAGGCACCCCCATCATCCAGGGCGCCTCCATGAAAGGAGGCTAAACAGGCTTTCATTCAGGCACCCCATATGATACAGGCGCCCTGGTTGAAAGCTGGATCTGCTGCTGCAAGTTCGAAGCAGAGATAAGCTTTGACCAAGCTCATTGAGGTGCCTGGGAGGTCCATGGTGCCCTGGTCAAGGGTCTTATCTTCTGCGGCTAGTTCGACATGGAGATGAACTTTGACCAAGCCCTTTGAGGCACCCCAGGGAACACAGGAACCCTAATGAAGGCTATAAAAGGGGCTTCGACCCCAAGGCTCAAGACACAACTTCCGAGATCAATCTAAGTCTTCTGACTGATGACAAAGCGCTAACGGCGAAGCTATGTGACCAAGGAAGCTCCGGGAGGAAGTGTACGACACTTCGGAGTTCCAGATCGGCCGAGTCTTCGACTCATTCTGTTTGGTTTGATTTACATTCAGTTCGTAATTTCTTTAACTATTTTTGATTGTAAATATTGCATTGTAAGATGGGTTTCTCCGCCTCCGGAATGTCCGGAAAGGAGACCATTAATGGACAGGTGTTCCCATGCTTAGGCCTTGGATGTACTGACCTTGGGGGTTCGGGAACCAAGTAAAATCTTGTGTGCAATTTGTGTCTTTCTTTACTTTACTGCTTTATTTTCCACTGTGATACTAACGCTCTGTTTAAACGAACGAAAGTTTATGAAATTTCCAAAAGATTTTTACGGTTGATATTCACCCCCCCCCTCTATCGACGGCACCGGTCCTACTATGGTAACTATGTAACCAGTATCACAGAGTTGACTAATACTAAGCAAATTGAACTTAAAATATTCAACCAAGAGTACTTTCTTAATAATGAAATCAATTTAAGTTCAATGTTACCTGACCTAATTACTTTGAGTGTAGCATTGTTGCCGAATTCTACTAAGCCTAGGTTCTTGAACTTGATTTTGGTGAATTTCAATTTGTCTCCAGTCATGTGTCTGGAGCATCCACTATCCAACATCCGCTGGTCCAAATCTTTATGTTCCTACACATAAAGTATTTATTGATTTGGATCCGTTAGAGTTAGGGATAGCCTGAATTGAATTTCACAGCCTAGTCTGTCTCACCCAATCTAGTGTTATCAAACATATTAACCTTATGGGTTTTGTGAGACAGGTTTTTAAAATAATATTTTAATTTTTTTAAAACAATGGTTAATTTCAAAATATTGAATAAAGTTTATTGGTTTTGAAAAATATGTTAAAACTATGATTGATTGAAATTTGTGTTAGATTCAAATTTGACAGATAGTAATTTGAATTTAAATTTCGAAAATTTGCTTCTAGGTCTAGGCGAGGCACAGGGGCCTTCTTTGGTCGTAGCTTTATTGGAGCAACAACCCTTTCCTTGACAAAGCCTTTTATCGAAATTTCATTTTCAAAATTACTTTTTGAAAAATTCTGGTATAGCTAGTTTGGGTCTTGGATCGGTAGCTTCGACTAGTTCCACCAGACTAAACAGACAAAGTAGGGTACGTCTTATCTTACTTGACCATATTAGAAGGGCTTCCCTAACATACTATCATCTCACCTCCCCCCAATACTCGGTTATTCAAATTTCAATTAAATCTTTCGTCCTTAATCTAACCAGTCCTAAATCTAAGCATGATAAAAAATTGGAATAAAATAAACACGCAAACAAACAATTCAGTAAAATTATCTAACTATAAATATGGTTTTTATATTGTCTCCCCCTGGACTATAGCCTCGATAAGGGGTAGGCAAGATGTGAATCTTGTCCTTGGGGATCCAATACTGGTTTGGTCCAGCTTGTTTATTTAAACACAGCTTGGGGCCCCATGCTTAGAATTGAGTTCTAGGTTGGTTCAATACAGAATAATATGAACGTTGTCTTGATTTGGTTCGATAACCTAGTCCGAATTGATTGAGAATAGACTTTCGTTTTCCAAGGATCATGTCAAGACCCTTGGAACCCGAAGTAAATCGTTCTGAGGCAACTCTAAGCTCCTTGACTTGATTTTTCAAAGAGGAATTCTCTTCCTCAAGCTTTTGGACTTGAGTTGAGTTTTCTTCTTGACTTGACTGTTGGTGCAAGATGCATCAGTGATGTCCTCCTCTAAGTGTTTCAATGTTTGACAATATGCTTAAGTCAGTGATACATTGAACAAGGGAAGGGTGGTTAAGAAATAAGTACCAAAGTAAACCAAAGTCCTAGTTAACCTAGGCACTAAGTCCTGGTTCGTGGAATTGGGCACTAAGTCCTGGCCGAGGGCCCGAGGGTTGGGCTCCTAAGACCTGACCGAGGGTTAGGCACTAAGTCCTGGTTCGTGGAATTGGGCACTAAATCCTGGCCGAGGGTTGGGCACCTAAGTCCTGGACCTAGGGTTTGGGCACGAAGTCTTGGTCCGAGGGATTAAGCAACTTAGCTGAATGATGACTAAGGATAGAAGTAGAGGTTTGGACGTCTTGAAATCCGAGAGTATCGAAGGATAAGTAAATGTCCAAATGGATTGGTCGGGTTGCGACCGTCTCCTTAGCGAAGTAGGTGAAAGGCACGTTCCCGGGGGTGGGAACTTAGGTGTCGGTTCGACCTAGGGTTTCGCGGAAATCCGAAGTTAGAACCAAGTCCTTAAGATTAAGATTATCTACATATTTGTCTTGTCTTTGATTATATTGCAGGTACCTAAAAGTTGGAAACAAGGCAGGCAAACAAACATAAGCGACCTGGAAGAAGAGCTCTAGGGCGCCTGTATTGAAACAGGCGCCCCAGAGCAACAGGGCGCCCTGGATTGGCAGCCACCTCCCAGGTGCCTATTAACACAGGCGCCTGAGAGCTCCTAGACGCCCTGGATGAAACCCATATCTACTGCTGCGAGTTCGGCGCGAGGATGGAGTTTGACCAAGCTATATGAGACGCCCCCTTCAACACAGGAGCCCCAATGAAGCATATAAAAGGGGCTTCGACGCATTAGCTCAACACAACAATTCCACGATCAGTTTGAGCATTCTGAACGGAAGAAAAGTGCTAATGACGATGCTCTGCGACTAAGGAAGCTCCGGGAGGAAGTGTGCGGTACTTTGGAGGTCTAGATCGGCCGAGTCTTCGACCTTTTCATTTGGTTTGAATTTACATTCCGCATTTATTTTCAGAACTATTTTTGATTGTAAATCTTGCACTGTAAGATGAGTTTCTCTGCCTCCGGAAAGTCCGGAAAGGAGACCATTAGTGTGTAACACCCCAAAAATATTATGATTATTATGAATTCATGAATATGAAATATTATGAAATTCATGAAATATTATTATGGAATATTATGAATTCATGAATATGAAATATTATGAAATTCATGAAATATTATTATGGAATATTATGAAATATTATGAATTCATGAAACATAATTATTATTATGAAATTTCATGATGGGCTTGGTTTAATGGGCTTGGATGTGGATTAGTGCAAAATGTGATAAAAAAAAAATGTAGAGAGGAGGAAGCAAGGATTGAACCTTGAACCTCCTAGTTGCACTAACCATGTCATAACCAATGAACCAAGCCATGTTTCTTGTTGAAGGGATAAGAAACATGCTTGTTAAAGCTAGGGAAGTGAAGAGACATGTCTCTTCATGAGAAAAAGTATAAATAAGGAAGGAAGAAGTTGGAATAACTTCCTTCTTCTTCTTCCTCACTCTCATCACCGAAACTTCAAGCCCTCTCCCTTTTCATTTTCGAAAAAAAGAACACAACCCTAGGGTTCTAACCCTAGGGAATTGGAAGGAAGAAGAATTCTACAAGGACCTTGCCCTCTACTAGAGCCAAGGGTCCTATAGAAGTGCTAGGAAGAAGAACACTCACCTTCCTTCAACCAAGGGCACCTTAAGATTTTAGAGAAGGAGAAATTCAAGTGAAAGGATGTAAGTATCCCCTCGCCTGCAGTGTAATAGTTGTGTATGATTCTTTTGCTCTTGTGGTTTTCGAAAATGGGGGTTTTCCCCTTTGTAGGTTTCGGCCACCCCTTAAGGGGAGGCCTTGGTTACTCCTTAATACAAGAGAAGACCCCTTGAGACTTAGGGTATATATGTATGTGGATTTTCTTCATGTTGTTATGAACAAAAACTAGGGTATTCACCCTTTGTAAGTTTCGGCCAAGGTAAGGGATTTAGGGGATTAAGAGTTGAATTTCTCTAGGATGTATTTTATGTTTAGTGTAATAAATGATGGTGTAGACAATGTGGTTGTATAAATGTTTGGTTACAAAAAAATACAATTTTTTTCCCTACCCTACAAGTTTCGGCCACCCTAGAGGGATTAGGGTTTAGGGTTGCATATTTAACCTATGATGAAATCTATGGTTAATAAGTGGTATTATATGTATGTGAGATGTTTGTGTAAATGCTTGTATGAAGGTTGTTTTCCAAAAACCCTAATGAACCTACCCTACAAGTTTCGGCCACCCTAGAGGGATTAGGGTTTAGGGTTGCATATTTAGTGATATACTTATGGTTGGGGATGATGACACATATATGCATGTGATGTTTAAATGGAAGGTTGGATTTGAAAACTAAAGTTTTTCCCCTAGCATGATTTTCGGCCAAGGCATGATATATATTAAGTTTGTGAAAGTTGATCACCCCATGAGGTATACTATGCTTAGTATGATACATGATGTATATATATATGATGTTTGTATGGGATGTTTGATGTCAAAAACCTAAGCTACCTTACCCTTGACTTTCGGCCAAGCCCTAGATTTAGGGTTAAGAAGAACTCAATTAACTCATGAAGCATGCTACCCCTTCCTATGACATGGATATGATTTATGTGACCAATCTTGTTATCTATATAAGTATACTTAAGTGGTTGAATTATAATGTATGAATGAGCATGTCTTATGGCCCATGGGGCACCCTTATGAGA
Source organism: Boesenbergia rotunda (assembly GCA_024364735.1). Taxonomy (NCBI): domain Eukaryota; kingdom Viridiplantae; phylum Streptophyta; class Magnoliopsida; order Zingiberales; family Zingiberaceae; genus Boesenbergia; species Boesenbergia rotunda. Next base: position 179,584 of record JAGFNQ010000326.1, on the reverse strand, counting down.
TTTCATGTGATATGTATGATGAAATGCTTGAAAGGATACTCCACTAAGTATGAGATCAAGAACACCCTTATGTTGTGAGGTGTGTCCCTATGGGATCAGAAACACCCAGGAAAAGTGGGTGTCCCTTGAGCAGTGAATTTGGAGTACTCCTTAGCATATATGTAAAGACATGATAAGTATTTTACTTTGTAAGTTGTGTACCCGACTCGTAAGAGGGGTCGTTAAACAAATCCGGGGTGCATGTTAACGTAAGGTCATGGCTCCGGTAGGACGTAAGAGGTCCTGCTCTAATGGGATTGGTGGCTCGCTACCCCAACTCATTAGGGAACGCGCATCATGTGGTACACAACTGAGCCCAATATGATATGGATGTATTTTTAAGTAATACCATTATGGAATTGTTTTGAAAACATTCATTGGAAACATTTATTACATGTGATGGGTATGCTTAAAATACTATATACTGCATGCTTAGAAACTTTGATGTTTAGTATGCTATGATGAACTCATGCTTATGTCTTGTTATGTGTACATGTTGTATGCTTTCGTATGGTTTTAGCGAGTAGGACAGGATCCTTACTAAGCATTTGTGCTTACTAGTTTATGTGTTGTCTTATACTGCAGATAAGGGTAAGGAACACTTGAACTAAAGGAAGAGGCAGGAGGCTGAAGATGTGTGGGGTGGTGGCTCGGGAAAGAATGATTCTATATCTACTTTAATATGCTTATGTTAATGTTTCTTGATAAAGAATGTTAGTGATTACTCTTATACTTGATTAGGTTTGATTATGTTGTGAGTTGAATTACTGGTGAACTTATCATGTATGGAATAACTTTGATAGTTCTAAACAAGCATGCTTAGTCCTTGAACTTTTATTCTTATGTTATGTTAAAATTTTATGAATGTCTAGTACGTAACCCCGCCCCGAGAGTAGATATAAGGCGGGCGTTACATAGTGGATGAGCGTTCCCGTGCTTAGGCCTTGGATGTATTGACCCTGAGGGGTCGGGAACCAAGTAAAAAATCTTGTGTGCAATCTGTGTTGTCGTTTATTTTTCCAGTTTTGTTTTCCGCTGTGCTACTAACTCTGTGATCAGAATGAAAGTTTATGAGTTTTTGAAAAAGTTTTTACTGTCGATATTCACCTCCCTCTATCAATGGCACCGGTCCAATAAGTAGTATCAGAGCCTGGTCGCTCTTCACCGGATTAACAGCCGACGGAGCAAAGACACCAGGAGTTGAGGGGGAGCCCAGGGGTGAATCAGGTACATTTTTTTTAATGGTAATTTTTAAATTTCATATTATATGCTTCAAGTGCAGGGAGAGAGGACACTATAAAAATCAGTGTCCTACTCGTAAGACTCGAACTTCACCACCGGCAGCAAAGGAGGCACCAGCGCCCAAAGTCCGGAGGGACAAGAGCCACGTACAATGCTTCAAATGTCAAAAGCACGGACACTACAGGAATCAGTGTCCGTCCAAGGTATGAAAAATTTACGTTCCTAAAAATTTACAAATTACTGCACTGTCTTTCAAGTATGTTAATAACTTAGATAAATCTGTTAATTTTTCTGAAAAACTAGATCTGTTGCATAATCAACTTAGAGTATTGCATGATCAATTACCAATTGTAGACGATAATAAATTATCAGAAATTAATTCTTTAATTGTCAATATCAATGCAATGATTATTGAAATTAATTTTGATAATATTAATTCTGAAAACTCTAAAATTATTGAGGATAATCCTGAAATTAACTTTGAAAGTCTTAAAGATAATCCTGAAATCAACTCTGAAATTATTGGGATAATTCTAATATTAATTCTAAGGATATTTCTGAGGATAGTGGAGATGAAATCTTCTTAGATGATAATTTAATTATCAAATTTTTAGATAATATTGAAGATAATTACAAAATATTAACTAGTAGCCCTGAAAATTACTCCACTTACTGTGAAGATGTAGAAGGATATGATTTTGATGGTGTGGATGAGGAAGAAATTGAATTTTCTAGGATCAAGGCTATGGTTAATAAAATTTACAAAAAGTCAAACAAATCAAAATTGTTAGAAAACTCGAAAAATTAAATAAAGAAGAAATAGTAGATGAGTCAGAAATTTTTGAAATAATGAAAATGATAAAATTAAACCCACAACTATTAATTAATCATTCAACCTTAATTATTCGAACCTTAATTAATCTTTAATTATTTCAACCTTAATTAATCTTTAATTATTTCAACCTTAATTAATCTTTAATTATTTCAACCATAATTAATCTTTAATTATTTCAACCTTAATTAATCTTCAATTATAACAACCTCAATTAATTCTTAATCTAATTAAATCTTAATTAATTCAACTACAATTAAATATTAATTCAACCCCTAATTAACTTAATTCATATCCAATTAAATCTTAATTAAATTAATAAATTCAATTAATTCTTAATTAATTTAACATCAATTAAATCTTAATAATCTACAACCAAATAAAATCCTACCCAACTGAAACCCCCAACCAAATAACAACAAATATGTCAAAGTCGGTTGGCATATTCGCGGGTTCACACGACATGTATCAAATCGAGAATTTGATACATTTTTAGAAACTTAATTAAATATCTTGACTTGTTTGAATCATGCATTAATGTCATGTACATGCATCTGCTATTTCTTTAAAATTATATCATTCATTCATGTTTAATTTTATGCATGATTTAAACGATTATAGGAAAAAGACTAGTTGAAACTTGAACAACCTAGTATTAGGTGGAGGTGAGATGATAGTATGTTAGGGAAGCCCTTCTAATAAGGTCAAATAAGGTAAGGTGTACCCTACTTGGTCTGTTTAGTCTGGTGGAACTGGCCAAAGCTACCGATCCAAAACCTAAACTAGTTAGACCAAATTTTTCCAAGAAGTAATTTGAAAATGAATTTTCGATAAAAGGCTTTGTCAAGGAAAGGGTTGTTGATCCAATAAGGCTACGACCAAAGAAGGCCTTTGTGCCTCGCCAGGACCTGGAAGACAATTATCGAAACTCAAATTCACTTTACTATTTGATAAATTTGAATCTAACAGAAGTTTTGATTAAATCTTAGATTTAACTATAAATTAAAAAAATGATTCAGGCATCGCACAATACACCTATAAGGCAACCATGCTTGCTTGTACTGAGACATCTAAAATGGGTGAGATGTTAAGGACTAATAAATTGAAAAATATTTTCCAAATTTTTTTCCAAAATTCTTAGAAAATATTTCTAAAAATCTATTTTTCAAAATAATGCTTTAACATAATAATGTTTTTATGGATTTCATGCTTGTCTGAGTGATTATATTTTATACACATTCAAAATTATATCTTTTTGAAAAATTGTTTGACCTACACAATTAGACACAAGCCTCTTAGGTCAACACTAAAGTCCCTTAAGGCACTTAGATATAGTCAAACGGTGTTGGATACAGGGGGAGTGTCTTATTCTTTTAAAAAGTTTTTTTGGTTTTTCAAAAACTATGCTTTACAAATCATTATCACTTATGCTTTTCAAAAACTACTCCTTACAAATCACTATCATTTCAAAATGTTTCTCAAAAAACTGTGCTTTATAAAAATTACTATCACATATATTTTTTTTGAAAATTGTGCCTGACAAATTACCTTCATTTCAAAATATGTCTTTCAACTACTCATTTTCAAAATGTCAATATTTCAAAATGCATTCTAAAATTTGGGCTTATTTCCTTTTTGATCTTGATAAACCCTAAAGACACATAGGAAAGTCTACTTCATGATCTACAAGAACTCCTAGGATGTGTCAAATTTAGGGGGAGTCTGAATCAAAAGAAATTATTTCTAGCAACTATTTTTTTTGTAATTATTAGACAATTCTTTTGGTCTGAACCAAACCCTAAAGACTCAGAGGAAGAGTCCTTTTAGTCAACAAGCTTCCTAGGACTGGGTCAAGTTTAGGAGGAGATCAAACTAAAAGAGTTATTAAAATAATATGTTTTTGTGCACTATATTTTGAAAATCCTGTTGAAAACATAAGTAATATGTCTTTCAAAATACTATTATGTTGTTTTCAATTTTTTTTTGGCTTATAAAATCTTTTTGAAATATTTTTTAAATAATATTTTCTTGAGTTTGGAGAATTTCCAAAACACTTAGGGAAATGTCCTTGTAGTTAACAAGGTTTCCTAGGATTGTGTCAGACTGGAAAAGAAACCAAGTCAAGTAAAATATAATGTTTTAAAGACAATATTTTTCTAAATATAAGTCAAGTAATAGTTTTAAAAATCAAGTCAAGTTCAAAAAGTTCATAATAATTTTCAAAAGTACTTACATTTTTCAAAAATTGCATAAAACTTTTCAAAAGTACTTATATTTTTTCAAAAATGTGTAATATTTCTCAAAAGTACTAATATTTTTTCAAAAATGTAAAATATTTGCAAGGTACATATTTTTCAAAGTACAGATTTTTTAAAGTACGAACTTTTCAAAAGAAAAATATCTTTCAAAGTACAAGTTTTTACACATTATTTTTCAAAATATTCTTTTAAAAGTGACAAAATCTCTAGGTGAAATATTTTTGAAAAGTGTATATTTTTTATTCTTGAAAAGTGCATATTTTTTCTAAGGAAAAACCTTTTATGTGTACAATTCCTTTCTCAATTGGAAATTTTTCTAAGGTAATATTTTTTAAGTGAAAATTTTCTAAGTTCAAAATATTTTTTCAATTTGCACAATACTTTTCAAAGTGTAATTTTTTGGTGCAATTTAAGTAAAATTAATTTTCTGTTGGTACAATTGTATTTTTAACTAGCTCGTTGCTATGCTTTCAAAGATTGATACAAGTGTTTCAAAAGGAGTTTTTTTTTCATTGTTGGTGCAAGTGTTTCTGTCATTTTTTGATGTATAACAAAGGGGGAGAGTGAGCTTAAGTTAGAAAAACTAATTTCTTCCCAAGGATCAATGAAAATCAAAATGTTTTTTTTTCAAAAAAGGGAGAGTGGGCTTATGTTAGAAATGATTTTCTCCCAAAGATCAAAATGTATTTTCAAAACTTAGATCGTTTTTTTTCAAGGATCATAATTTAGCCTTTTCAGCCAATCTAACATAAGATATTGTCAAACATCAAAAAGGGGGAGATTCCTGGTGGAAGATGCATCAGTGATTTCCTCCTCTAAGTGTTTCAATGTTTGACAATATGCTTAAGTTAGTGATACATTGAAGAAGGGAAGGGTGGTCAAGAAATGAGTACTAAAGTAAACCAAAGTCCTAGTTAATCTAGGCACTAAGTCCTGGTTCATGGAATTGGGCACTAAGTCTTGGCCGAGGGATAGGCACCTAAGACCTGACTAAGGGTTGGGCACAAAGTCCTGGTTCTAAGAATTGGGCACTATGACCTGGTGAGTGAAGCTGGGCACTAAGACCTGGTGAGTGAAGCTGGGCACTAAGATCTGGTGAGTGAAGCTAGGCACGAAGACCTGGTTCGAGGAATTGGGCACAAAGTCCTAGCCGAGGGTTGGGCACCGAAGACGTGGTTCGAGGAATTGGGCACGAAGTCCTGGCCGAGGGTTGGGCACCGAAGTCCTGGACCTAGGGTTTGGGTATGAAGTCTTGGTCTGAGGGATTGAGCAACATAGCTGAGCGATGACTAAGGGCATAAGTAGCGACGGGTCGAGGTTCGGACGTCTCGAGATCCGAGAGTATCAAAGGCTAAGTAAAAGTCCACCCGATGGAATTGGGCATTAAGTCCTGGCCGCGGGCTGGACACCTAAGAATTGACCGAGGGTTGGACACTAAGTCTTGGTTCGTGGAATTGGGTACTAAAAGCTGGCCGAGGGTTGGGCACCTAAGTCCTAGACCTAGGGTTTGGGCATGAAGCCTTGGTCCGAGGGATTGAGCAACTTAGCTGAGCGATGACTAAGGACAGAAGTAGAGACGGGTCGAGGTTCGGACGTCTCGAGATCCGAGAGTATCGAAGGCTAAGTAAAAGTCCAACCGGATTGGCTGGGTGGCAACCGTCTCCTGAGAGGAGTAGGTGAAAGGCGCGTTCCCGGGGGTGGGAACTTAGGCGTCGGTTCGACCTAGGGTTTCACGAAAATCCGAAGTCAGAACCAAGTCCTTAAATTTAAGATTATCTGCATGTTTGTCTTGTCATTGATTGTATTGCAGGGACCTAAAAGTTGGAAACAAGGCAGGCAAATGAACACAAGCGACCTGGAAGAAGAGCTCTAGGGAGCCTATATTGAAATAGGCGCCCCAGAGCAACAGGGCACCCTAGATTGGCAGCCACCTCCCAGGCGCCTGTTAACACAGGCTCTTGAGAGCTCCCAGGCGCCCTATATGTCTAGGGCACCCTGGATGAAACCCTTATCACTCCTACATGTTCTGCGCGAGGATGGACTTTGACCATGCTATATGAGGCGCTCCCTTCAACACAGGCGCCCCAATGAAGCCTATAAAAGGGGCTTCGACTCCTTAGCACAACACAACAATTCCACAATCAGTCTGAGCATTTCGAACGGATGAAAAGCGCTAACAATGAAGCTCTGCAACCAAGGAAGCTCTGTGAGGAAGTGCACGACACATTGGAGTTCCAGATCGGCCGAGTCTTCGACCTTATTCATTTGGTTCGAATTTATATTCCGCATTTATTTTCAGTACTATTTTTGATTGTAAATCTTGCACTGTATGACGGGTTTCTCCGCCTCCGGAAAGTCCGAAAGGAGACCATTAGTGGACGGGCATTCCTGTGCTTAGGCCTTGGATGTACTGACCCTGGTGGGTCAGGAACCAAGTAAAAAATCCCGTGTGCAATCTGTATTGTTTATTTTTCGGGTTTTGTTTTCCGTTGTGCTACTAACTCTGTGATCAGAACGAAAGTTTATGAGTTTCTGTAAAAGTTTTTATGGTCCATATTCACCCCCCTCTATCGACGGCACCGGTCCAACATTGACTCGAACAAGGACCTCGAGTTGACTTCCTCTTTCAGGAGTTTTACTTCCTGTCGGAGGTACTCAACTCAGATTTTAGCTTTCGTCAAGTTTCAGGACTAATAATAAATTAGATTAGATAACTCATATTCTGAATAACCTCTTACTGTGATTTGTCCATTCTCTGAGATTGTGAGTCTTCCGGTGTTGACGTCTTCGTTTGGTTCCGATGATCCATAGTCAACGTCTTCCGAGGCGGTCAAGGTGAGCAGGTTTGCGTGAGGGACTTCTTCTTCTTCGAAAGATGACTCATCCCAGGTGGCTTGAAGAGCCTTCTTTCTCCGCGCCTTCTTGTTTTCCTTTCGGTTGGGGCACTCTGACTTGAAGTGTCCCTTTTTGTTGCATTCGTAGCAGGTGACGTTGTTTTTGCTCTTCTGACTTGTTGAAGGTTTCGCTGGATCTTCCTTTCTCGGCTTGACTTCTTCTTGCTCATTTGGTACTTAAGTTCTTTGTAGTAATCACGAGCTAGCCGAACCAATTTGGGTCGATCTCCTTCACTGTCTTCTGATTCCGAGTCTGAGTCGGACTTGGGTACTGGTTGAAGCTTCTTCTTGAGGGTTTTTCCTTGGGTTTTACCTGCAAGAAATGCTATACCATTCTCGACCAAAGTAGTATTAGTCTGTTCGTGCAATTCTAATTCGGAAAATAGCTCATCTAACTTAATTTCAGACAAATTCCTGGAAACCTTGTAGGCATCCACCATAGATGCCCATAGTGAGTTTCTCGAGAAAGAATTCAAAGTATACCTTATTAGGTCACGGTTTTCAACCTTGTGACCTATGGTGTGCAGCCCATTCATCAGCTCCTGGATCCTGTCGTGGAGTTGAGCTGTAGTCTCGCCATCATGCATCTTTATTGTATAGAGTCTGTTGAGCAACAGATCTCTTTTTGCTGATTCTGGTGTCGGATGTGCCTTCATGCAACTCGATCAGCTGTTCCAAAGCTCCTTCGCGCTGTTGAAGGGTCCTACATGGTTCAGCTCCTCTTTTGTTAGGCCGCATTGCAAAGTTTGGGTCGCTTTTGCATCGACCTCGATCTTCTTCTTTAGTGGGTCATCCCAGTCGGTATAGTGTTGCACCACGCTTCTGCATTTTTAGGAATTTCCAGCCCAGACTGGATAATGATCCACATGTCCACCTGAGTTTTCAGGTGGACTTCCATCCTACTTTTCCAGTAGGAGAAATCTTCTCCACTAAAAAGAGGGGGTTTGGCGGTGTTGTATCCCTCTTGCACGACCATTAAAATTTTTAACTAAAAAAGAATAAAAAAAACTCGTCCCAAGATTGAGTCTTGGATTAGTAGTGCGGGAAGAATATTAATAATAAAAAAATTGAGTGGTGTTGCACCAACCTCGATTAACGAGAATGATTCGAGCGAGAGAAAATTTGAAATTCGAAAATTCAAAAAAAATCTCAAACTGGTGGTTGCACCATGTTTGAGCCGCCCGCTCTGATACCACTTGTGGGATTGGATTGAATCGATAGAGGGGGGTGAATATCGATCGTAAAATTTTCGGAAATAGAGAGAGTAATTGCGCAACGGAAAAAGCAAAAACAATCGCTAACACTTTTTGTTTTTACTTGGTTCGGAGTCGAAGTCGGCTCCTACTCCAAGGCCATGGTCCTTGACCGTTTACGATGGGCAATTCTATATTTTCGTAAAAGTGATTACAAACTGACTACAAATATAGAATTTAACAAGAATTACAGCACTTAAAAATATGAACTTTTACCGATGACTGGAGAAGTTGGAAGTTCGGAGCAGCAAGTCATCGTTGGCGCTTAAGTCGCGAGTACGAAGCTTGTCGGAGTGTAGTGCTTGAACGAAAGTGTTGAAAGCAATTGATGTGGAAGCCTTGGTGGTGAACCCCCGGTTATAGTGTTGACAGGGGCACCTGTGTTGAGGGGGGTGCCTGACACGTGGCCTGTCTTGCGAGAACTCCAATCGCAGACTTGCCCAACGCTTATCCCCTCAACCAAGGCGCCTGAGTTAACTGGGGTGCCTGAGTTAACACAGGCGCCACAATGACTTGTTCCTGAGGCTTGCGTGGTAGTTTGCTTCGAATTACTGGAATCCCTTTTTGGCTGGGATGCCTGTCTCAACACAGGCACCTAGCCCAGTGAGGCGCCACACTTCAATGAGGCGCTTGAATGCAGAAACCTTCATTCCTTCATTCCTGCAATCAGGGATAGTTCCAAAACACAATAAGCATATAAATGATAAGATTAAACCATGTTTTATAGCCTGAGCTGTCTTAGTTCTGACTTTGGGCTTCCCAAATGGAACCCTAGGTCGAACCGACACCTAATGTTCCCTCCTACAAGGAACGATCCTCACCTACTCCTCTCGGAGAATTTACCTGTTTGCCAACTGGCTCCTCCGGTTGGACTTTTGCCTAGCTTCACTCACCAGGTCTTAATGCCCAGCTTCACTCACCAAGTCTTCGGTGCCCAGTCCCCGACCAGGTCTTAGTGCCAAGCTTCACTCATCAGGTCTTAGTGCCCAACCTTATGTCAGGACTTAGTTGTCCAGCCCGCGACTAGGACTTAGTGCCTAGTGTACCTAGGACTTTACCTGCACACTTGATTAGCATTGTTAGATCATAACACAACCTTAACTTCTGAACCCTTTGCCATTATCAAAACATAGGTTTGACTCTGGTGCTTCCGCCGCCAACAATCTCCCCCTTTTTGATTTATGGCAACACGGTTCAAAAAGTTAAGTTAAAAGGAATTTTATAGTATATTTATCAACCAAAAGCATCTTATGAAATTTCAATTATCTCCCCCTGAAATAGACATTCTCCCCTTGAACCGTTCAATGATATGCGAGGTTTTTGTAACCCTTCTAAGTGCTTTAAGTTTGACTAAGTGTTTTTCAACATTGAGCAAACGCATTTGCACTCAAACAACTTAGATAAAATTTTTGGAAAAGTTTTGTAAGCCTAAATTTTGTTTAAGAAAAATTTTTGCTTAGAAAACATTGTAAAAAGAAATTTGAAACTAAATTTCTCTTTTTGAGAGTCTTTACTTGGGAAAACATTTTGCACACTTAAAAAAAAATTGTTTGAAAACACTTTGTGCAAAAAAATATTTTTACTTAAACAAATTTTTCACAAAGTTTTTCGCTAAAAAAAAATTTTATTCACTAAGAGAAAACATTACTTAGTAACTTTTGCCAAAAATTTCAAACGAATTTAGCTCAGACAAATTTTGTTTGCTAAGGAAATTTTCCTTAGGAATGCTTTCAAATCACATGCACTTAGAAATTTTTGAATCCCTTTAGAAGTGCTTAGAAATGCATAGAAGATTTTTGAAGTACTTGAACATACATAGAAAATTTTTGAAGTACTTAAAAATGTTTAGAAAATTTTTGAAGTACTTGAACATACTTAGAAAATTTTTGAAGTACTTTAAAATGTTTAGAAAATTTTTGAAGTACTTGAACATACTTAGAAAAATTTTGAAGTACTTAAAAATGTTTAGAAAAATTTGAAGCACATAAAAATTTTGAAGCACTTTAAAAAATTGAAGCATTGAAGCACTACTTAGACAAAATTTTGAAGCACTTAGACATTTTACTTTAATTTTTGAAAAAAGAGATAACAAAATTTAGAGAAAATTTACTCTCTTTTTCTTTTCTCTCTCCCCCTTTTCCATATATCAAAAAAAATTGATAACAATTATTGCAAGTTAATTTTAAATTAGAGCTAGTTAAAAAGAATAGAAGTCTGTATTGAACCAACTCTAATGAATTCAAGAAGACAAAAAAAACAAACCAAACCAAATTAAACCAATCTTGTTCGGGTCCTGTTTAACCCAGTTAGCTACTTACTAACTGTTATAAACAGTAGCTTTCACTAGGGTTAGTCAAGTTAAGTGGTCTGATCAAGTTAGAGTTTCTAAGCTTGACACTTTAACTTGATTGTTGTTCAACTTGTATTTATTGCCCCAATTACTGCAGATGCACTGACTTAAAGCATCTTGAATCAAGGCATAGACCTAAGCATCTCAACCCAGTCTAGGTTATCAATCAAAGTACCCTAAGGTGCTTGTGAGATGCTGACTTCTAGATCTATAGGTGTATGCAGTTCTAGGGTTAGGGCCTAAGCTAAGTCCATTTTGAATTTCTTTATTAACTCTTTGGCATATTTGGATTGGTAAACATAATTGTCATCTCTAGTTTGCTTAATTTGTAACCCTAAGAAAAAGTTGAGTTCACCCACCAAGCTCATTTCGAATTCACTTTCCATTATTTTTAAAAATTATTTTAGAAAATTAGAGTTAGTGGATCCAAATATTATATCATCAACATATATTTGTGTAATAAAAATATCTTTTTCTAAGGTTTTAACAAATAGTGTGGAGTCAATTTGACCTTGGTTAAAATCCTTAGAAATTATATAAGTTGATAATCGTTCATATCATGCCCTAGGTGCTTGTTTCAACCCATAAAGTACTTTTCTAAGTTTAAAAACATATTCAGGTTTTTCTAGGTCCTCAAATCCTGGGGGTTATCCTACATAAACTTCTTCTTTAATAAACTCATTTAGAAAAGCAGACTTGGCATCCATTTGATATAGCTTAAACCCCCTATGGGCTGCGAAGGCCAATAACATTCTAATTGACTCAAGTCTGACTACTGGGGCATAGGTTTCATCATAGTCTAATCCTTCAACCTGATTGAACCCTTTAGCTATAAAGCGGACTTTATTTCTAACAATTTCCCCTTGATCATTTAGTTTGTTTCTAAAAACCCACTTAGTATCTATAATAGATTTGCCCTCAGGTTTAGGTACTAGTTCCCAGACTTGGTTTCTTTCAAATTGGGCTAACTCCTCTTGCATAGCTATGCTCCAATCAGGGTCAGGTAGGGTTTCCTCTATAGTCTTGGTTTAATTTTTGAAATGAGTGCTATCTGACTAAGATTTCTATAGGAGGATCTAGTTCTAACTCCTAAGGTTGGATCACCCATAATTTAATCAGAAGGATGATTGAGTCTGGGTTTCTTTGTCCATCTAGAACTAGGTTCAGCCTCAGGTCTGGCTGGACGGTTCGGTTCAGTGTTTGGTTCAACTACTTGGTTTGGATCAATTGATACCTCAGTAGTTGGTTCAAGTGTTAGTTCATTTAGTGGTTCAATCAGTGGTTCAATTGATGGTTCAATTATTGGTTCACTGTCTTCTTGATCAAGATTTGATTGGTTTAAATTTTGATTATCTTTTGGTTCAAATTCTTCATAAAAAATTAAATTAGTAGTTTCTTCAATTTTGTGGGTTTGTTTATTATAAACCCTATAGGCTCTACTAGTTGTTGAATATCCTAAGAAGATCTCTGGGGTTGACTTAGATTGAAACTAACTCAGGTAGTCCTTAGTGTTCAAGATATGGACTTTGTACCCAAAGACCCTTATGTATTGTAGGTTAGGCAATCTATGATAATATATATAGTTCATAAGGGGTTTTATTGTGCCTTTTATTAATTAGGACTCTATTTTGAATATAGCATGTTGTACTTACTGCTTTTGCCCAAAATTGGTTAGCTAGGTTATATTCATTGAGCATGGTTCTAACGGCTTCCTGAAGGGTTTTATTTTTTCTCTCTACTATCCCATTTTGTTGGGGGGTTCTTGGACAGGAAAATTCATGAATATACCCATTGATTTTGCAGAATTCCTCAAATCTTTGATTTTCAAATTCTCCCCCGTGATCACTCCTAAGTCTTTTAATTTTAGTATCATTTTGATTTTCAATCATTTTGCATAAGTCAATAAATAAGTTCAAGGTTTCATCCATAGTTTTCAGGAACCTAACCCAGGTAAACCTAGAGTAATCGTCGATAATTACTAAGCAGTACCGATTTCCGCTTAGTAACTTGGCTCCATGGGAATCAAATAGATCAAGGTGCAGGAGCTCAAGTGTGGTTTCGATTAAGTCTGATTGAGTTGGTTTGTGAGTAGACTTAGTTTGTTTACCTTGTTTACATGAGTTACAAATTATGTTCTAAAGAATTCTTGATTTTAGGTACACCTTTAATTAATCCAAGTTGAGTAATTTTAGAAATAAGCTTGACATGAGTGTGACCTAATCTCCTATGTCAAACGTTAGATTCTTCTAATTGTGTCAAAAAGCATTTTGGTACTAAGGGTAGATTAATACTTGAACAAACTTAGAAAATTTTTGAAGTACTTTAAAATGTTTCGAAAATTTTTGAAGTACTTGATCATACATAGAAAATTTTTGAAGTACTTAAAAATGTTTAGAAAAATTTGAAGCACTTAAAAAATTTGATGCACTTAAAAAATTTGAAGCACTTTAAAAAATTGAAGCATTGAAGCACTACTTAGACAAAATTTTGAAGCACTTAGACATTTTACTTTACTTTTTGAAAAAAGAGATAACGAAAATTTTGAGAAAATTTACTCTCTTTTTCTTTTCTCTCTCCCCCTTTGTCATATATCAAAAAAAAAATTGATAACAATTTTGCAAGTTAATTTTAAATTAGAGCTAGTTAAAAAGAATAGAAGTCTGTATTGAACCAACTCTAATGAATTCAAGAAGACAAAAAAAAACAAACCAAACAAAATTAAACCGATCTTGTTCGGGTCCTGTCTAACCCAGTTAGCTACTTACTAACTGTTATGAAACAATAGCTTTCACTAGGGTTAGTCAAGTTAAGTGGTCTGATCAAGTTAGAGTTTCTAAGCTTGACACTTTAACCTGATTGCTGTTCAACATGTATTTATTGCCCCAATTATTGGAGATGAACTGACTTAAAGCATCTTGAATCAAGGCATAGACCTAAGCATCTCACCCAGTCTAGGTTATCAATCAAAGTACCCTAAGGTGCTTGTGAGATGCTGGCTTCTAGATCTATAGGTGCATGCAGTTCTAGGGTTAGGGTCTATGCTAAGTCCATTTTAAATTTATTTATTAACTCTTTGCATATTTTGGATTGGTGAACATAATTGTCATCTCTAGTTTGCTTAATTTGTAACCATAAGAAAAAGTTGAGTTCACCCACCAAGCTCATTTCGAATTCACTTTCCATTATTTTTACAAATTCTTTTAGAAAATTAGAGTTAGTGGATCTAAATATTACATCATCAACATATATTTGTACAATAAAAATATCATTTTCTAAGGTTTTAACAAATTGTGTAGAGTCAATTTGAATGCTGACATGGCACAAAGGGGCACTCGAGTGCTTGAAGATGATTGACACGTGGCCTGAGTGTTATCTGCTGGGCAACATTCGCAAATGGTTAGGTTTGGATGAGTTTTCACATCTCGGGTGCTCGTTAGCACAGGGGCACTCAGGAATAGGGGCGCCTGAGAGCATAGGGGCACCCACATTTAGTGCTCCTGGGCGCTCGAGTGCTCTAGGGTTCCCGAGTGGGTTTGGGTCAGCCCAATGCTGACCAACTACTTGCGATACTTCTTGGGTGATTTCAAGCATTCCAGAGTCGGGTTCACCCGAACCCTCCTCCAGTCTTCTCCTCGAGCGATCTTCCTCTTGGCTTCTCGTCCCTCGGACGTCGCGTGCGTCCTTCTCGCTTCGCCGGTGTACTCTTCCGCAACACTTCGCGTCCGTCGGATGCACTGAGCCCGTCAGCTCCCCTCCTGTACCATCCTTCTCGACCGCTGCATCTTCTGCTCGACTTCCTGCGCTCCTAAGCTCCTAGACACTTAGACACAGGGATCAAAATACCACAAGACCTAACTTGACTTGGTTGCCTACATCAAAACCTTCCTAGGGTATGTACAATCTCTCTCATTTTGATGTGCATCAACCCGAGTTAAGTTAGGGTAAATAAACACAAAAAGGAATAAATATATGACAATTTAAGCAAAAATATTTTAAAATTAAGCCTATCCCTAACTTAATCCTTTTTCTCCTCCTTTGATCACATCAAAACTTCAAAATTAAGCCTACTCCCGCGGGTATGACGCGATTGGTAATGGCTCACTTGGGTGATCCCTCACTTCCTGGGTTCGATTCCTCCCTGGTAGACCGCGCAGTATGCTGACGGAAGAAATCACCACAGGCTGCTGCGTGGTCGGGCCATCGGGTACCGATATCACCAGTGGTGAAGTCGTCATGTGTCTCCGTCCCGCGATATACCCTCGTTGATCGGTGGGGACTCTCGTTGAAGGCTGTGAGGTAGGGCCGGTCAACTAAGCGGATTAGTAGAGCGCAAGCCTGGATACCCCTTGTAAATAAAAAAAACTTTGAAACATATTAAAATAAAAAATAACACTTATAAAAATTTATGTAAAAATATTTCAAATCCCAAAATTTTTTAAAACATTTTCAGTATATTTCAAACATAATAATTATTTCCAAAAATCTAATTTTTCAAATTTTGGTCAAAAATTAATTTTTAAAATCTAATGTATAATTTTGGAAAAATAATTTTCAAAAATTTATTTTTATTTGAAAATTAATCAAATTTTTATTCAAGTTAAAATTTTGATAGACTTATCTCTAGAAAAATTGTCAAAGTGAAAATAATTTTCTACCCTTTTTGAAAATCAATTTTGAATTCAACATTGATAATTTCGAAAGATAATTTTAAAATTTGATTTTGACATAGAATAAATTTGAAAACTTTTCTCAAGACTTAGAAGAAAATCTACAGATCCCAAAAAATCTATTTTGATGAAATTAATTTTTTATGTATTTTTAAAATTTGAAAACACATTTTTGAATGAAAAAATCATAATAAATCCATTTATCTATTAAAAATTCTGAAAAAATTCATGTTGATAGAACAAGCAGACTCTATCAATAAAAACTATTAAACTAATTTTTCTGAAATAGTTATCTTAAAAGAATTTATCAAAATAATCACTAAAGTATTTAAAAAATGATAAATAAATAAAAAATAATATCTAACATTTCAATACAAATTTTGGGATCTAATATAAATTCTTTCGTACATGATTAATAAAAAATCTAGATGAAATGTAAGTCCATGAAAACTTACAATTTGACCATTATGAAATTTAAAATACCAATTAAGTTTTCTATAACGTCTAACTTTAGAATTTTTAGAATAATTTGAACATGCATGGTTATTTTTCATTTTTTCAATTTGACACTTTAAATTATCATTTTCTAATTTCAACTTATCAAACATTTCTAATGGACATGAAAAGATAATTAATTTTTCAGTTCTAAGTTCTTATGTTCTAATTTGTACATAGATTTCACCATAGCCTTAATACTTGAATAAAGTTCATTCAGAGGTAGAAAGCATCCCTCACATACGATGTCTCTTTTGAAGTTCGAAGCTCCCCCTTTGTCACTGCTATCTTCTAACATGGCTACCTTTTTATCGATGCTCTCTTCTTCTTGGTGTGAAGCCATCAACGCAAGTCCGGCGTGTTCCATGATATCCGACTTATCTGATGACGATTCGTCCCATGTGGCCTTCAGATTCTTGTGTTTTTCCTTGCTGGGGTTGTTTGCCTTTAGCTTTGGGCAATTTTTCTTAATGTGCCCTTCTTCTTCACATTTATAATAGCTGATCTTCCTTTGCTTCCTTCCCTACACTTTATTAAATCATTTAGCTTTGAAATATTTAGACAATTTCCTTACCATGTACATCTTGTTTTCTTCATCTTCTGAAGATTCCTCTTCATATTGGATCTTCCTCGTGCTTAGGGTGATGTTGTCCATTTTACTTTTTTTGATCCTGTGCATCGAGATTTGTGAAGTTCTAAAGTCAAAAAGAGTTGCTCTAAGGTACTTACCTCAAGATCTTTAGAGATGTCGTAGGCATCTATTATGGAAGTCCAGTTCGGGGTCCTCAGAAAAGCGTTTAATGCATACCTTTGAGCGTTCTGATTACTTACCGACTCTCTAAGGTTGTTGAGCTACTGACTCTCCTTCTTCCAATCGGAGTTTGCTGAGTTGATTTCGATGTAGGTTACTTTTTGTTTGTTTGGCTTTGGAGGTACCTTCATGAAGCTCCAAGAACTTTTCCCAAAGTTCCTTTACAGATCGGTATTTCCCGATTCAGTTGACTTCTTGTGCAGGTAGTTCGGTCAATAAGAACTCTGCTTTCCCGTTTGCCACGAAGTTTGCCTGCTCCTTCTTTATCCACAGGCTTTCATCTTTGGGTTTGTCGTTGGCGTCTTTGGGAGCTACAAAACCATTTTTCATGATTAAGAGTAATTCAAAGTCTGTTTTAAAAAATACCTATATTTTTCGCTTCTAACTTGCGAACTCCGCCTCGAACTTTGGCGGGTAGATGACCGGTTCGACCATTTTGTTAATTGTTTTAGATGGCGGTTAGGCCTTTTGGAGCATCCTCACTTTGATACCAATTGAAGGCAATCACGTGGTTCGCAAGAGGGGCGGGTGAATTGCCCCTAAAAAATATAAGACTATCTTTTGTTTTTCTCAACAAAGATAGAAGTTAGTACACAAAAATAATAACATTTAAATGAAACAATACTAAAAAAGAAAGATGCTAGACAATTACTTGGTTTCCAACCAGGACTGTTGCTAATCCAAGGCAAAATGAAGTGCAATTCTCTTGAATGACTCCTTCAGGTGGAGAAGCCTCTTACACGGTGAAATAGCTTAGAAAAATAGAGAAAATTTAGAAAGAAATTCATTTGCCATGATTGATCTTTTGGAACTAAGCTCTGGGGGCCTATTTATAGCTTCGGTCAACTTTATCTGAATGTTGACATGGCACAATAGGGGCACCCAAGTGCTTGACGGCACCTGACACATGGCTTGAGTGTTATCCGCTATGCAACATTTGCAAATGACTATGTTTGGATGAGTTTTCACATCTCGGGTGCCTGTATGCATAGGGGCGCCCAGGAATAGGAGAGCCTGAGAGCATAGGGGAGCCCGCATTAATGGGTGCCCGAGTGCTCTCGTACCCAAGTCGGTTTAGGTTAGCCCAATGTTGACCAACTTCCCACGACACTTCTTTGTTGATTTCAGGCCTTCCAGAGTCGGTCTCACTCGAACCCTCCTCTGGCCTTCTCCTCGAGCGATCTTCCTCTCGGCTTCTCATTCCTCGGATGTCGTGTGCATCCTTCTCGTTCCATTGGTGTATTCTTCCGCAACACTTTGCATCCCTCAGATGCACCTAACCTGCCGACTCCCCTCCTATGCCATCTTTCTCGACCGCTACGTCATCCACTCAACTTCCTAGCTCCTAAGCTCCTTCACACTTAGACATAGGGATCAAAACACCACAGGATCTAACATGACTCGGTTGACCACATCAAACCTTCGTGGGGTACTTACATATCAGGATGATGTCAACATTAAAATTGAAGGGCACTTCAAGATATACAACTTTGCTAAAGATACCAACTTGAGATTATGGCACGTTAAGGTCATGTCACACGGCTATGCAGGGGTACCTTTGTAGTATGAGGCATGGCATGGCTGTGTCAAATGACACAACCCATGCCATTTTGGTCGAATGAGGCATGGTATGGTCGTGTCAAACGACATGGCCCATGCAGTTTTGGTTGAATGGCGCAGGAGGTGTGCCTCCCTACACAGCTCGAGCTACCGCCCGTGCCACCCCTTGCAGAATCTGCTATAAGAGGGGTTTTCTCTCCTTTTGCTCACATCTTTTGGCTAGGGATCATCCTTTGGCCTTAGGGAAGGGTCGTCCCCTCTAGGGGAGACCCTAGAGCCACTCTCGCAGCCTCCTCGATGTCGTCCACCTTTGGAGCAAGGAGGACCTTCAAGGAGACCCACACTTCGACGATAAGCCTCTCTTCCCCAATCTCTCAAGGTTTTGGGTTGTAGAGCATATTTTTATTGTTTTCTTATTGTATTCTTCTTGTAATGGAGTAGTTCTCCAATCTATGGTGTAGGGAGTAGCTAGGATGTGTTGATGTTGTATGAACTATGTATTGATGTATTTTCTTATTCAATGAAATGTCCATACTTTATTTTAAATGTATTGTCCCAACCATGTGTTTGTGGAAATGTTTGAATGGAGAATGCATATATTTGTGAGCGTTTCACCACCATGTAGAGGGAGTGCTTGAGATCGTATCTTTGGGGAGGCCTCCGTGACAAGGGTAATTCTTTTAACCAAACATTTGGTGCATTGCCTCGAAATGGAGGTCAATCCCTTATAAGAGGTTAGCTAACATCACCTAATGAGTTTCTCCCTATCCCGTGTTAGAAAGTACTAAGCGTAACCTAGAGACGTATGCCGGGGACCGGGGAGCTTGTGACAGAGGCCAATCTTTAACTGGACTCTCTAGGTTACCTCTTCTACTTAATGACATTAGATGCTAAAGGAGAAAGCACTTTGATGCGCTTCTGTAGGGCTAACACCAATATATAGTTAAGATCTCTACAAGGACATAGACATCATGAAGATTAGGATATGAACAATACATAGGCCATCAACTAGTATTGTAGCGAAATCAAAATCCTAGATTCCACCCATTGATCCGTTCCCAGGGACCTAAGATCTATCTCTCTCTCCCTCCCTCTTCTCTTCTTCTATTCCTCTCCTCTCTTTCTCTCTTTTAATCAAGCTCTCTCACAACCCAGCGAAGTCTAAATAGCTAGTCCTTGACTAATCGACTGTTGCTTAATCAACAGTCCTTATAGATCAATATTTTATTACTTGACGATGCTCTCATGCACTTGCGGGATCACTATCAAGCAGCAGGACACTACATTCTTCGGTTAGGGACACCAACTTGAATCCTTCTTGTTTCCTCTTGGTGGAGATGATCCCTCTCATGAACTTCACAAACTTGGACATTTGATGCAACGCGTCAATGAGTGGAATCTCAATGTAATTTTTTTTTTATCTTCTCCAAAAATTGGTTGAATTCTTCATCTCTTTTGGCCTTCACAATTCTTTGAGGGAAGGGAATCTTCTGAGAGTTGATGATCTGTAGAGGCTCTTCAATCTGCTCCTTCTCGTTAGGGTCTGCACTAGCAGAGAAGGATGGAGAAGGCTCTCTATTGTTGTTGATCATCCCTTGAGCAGCCACTTGGGTGTCCCCCAAGGTCCATCCGCTCCCTAACTCGATCCGGTTTCAATGCTCAATGGTGTTCTTCTCAGTTTTCCCTAGAAAAGTACCTTGTGTTCTAGAAGAGGAGGTGGCGATCTGAGTTACCTGACTATCAAACATCTTGACATATTTTTTGTTGTTGTCCAATTTGACACTAAGTTGTTTAATGTCATTCTTCATCTCTTTCTGATTCACCAGGATCTCTTCTAGAAGATGTTCAGTCTTCGAGGGTTAGTTTCTTTGCTTAGGCCCACTATACAGACCTTGCTCTTGATTGTTGTAGTATGAGAAGTTCGGACCGTTCCTCCACCCAGGATTGTATGTGTTAGAGTAGGGGTTGTTTTGCCTTTGGTTGTAGGCACCAATTGCATCAACTTCTTCCACTTGGCATAATTAGGTTGATACGGCTCCAAGTGGAGATCCCTCAATTTAGTGATCGGTGCTCCCACACACTCCATAGCTCACCACAATTACATTCACTGGGTCGACATTTATGACATCGAGCTTCTGAGTTAATGCATCAAGTTTAGCAGACAACAAATCTATAGCTTTAACCTCGTGCTTCCCGGAGTCCGTCTTGGGTTGTAACTCCTCTACGATAGCCATTGGTGATAGTTGACGGCCACACATTCTATAATTTCTTCAGCATTGTCTAGACCTTTGTTCATGAGTGCTCTGCCTATTGTGGAATCCAATGATACCTTAGTCTGGTAATTAATTCCATTATAGAAGGTGTGGATTAACAATCACCTCTCCAAACCTTGATGTGGGCACATCCTCAACATCCCTTTGAATCTATCCTAAGCTTCATAGAGTGATTCTGAGTCATTCTAACGAAAGCATGCAATGAGATTTCTCATATATGCAGTCTTTTTTAGTGGGAAGAATTTATCCAAAAAGGCTTGCTCACACTATACCCATGAAGATATACTGTTGGGAGGGAGGGGGTTCAGCCAAGCCTTAGCTCTATCCCAAAGAGAAAACCTAAATAGAAGTAGCTTGATCACCTTTAGTGGCACTCCATTCATCTTCATTGTGCTACAAATCTCATAGAAGGTCTCTAAATGCTGATGGGGGTCTTATGGAGGATCGCCCCAAACTGATGCTGCTGGACCATAAAAATGAATGCTGGTTTGATCTTAAAATTATTGGCCTCTACAATTGGCCGAGTGATGCCCGAACTAAATGTTGTAGCATATAGAGCTGCGTAATCTTTCTATGGCTTGTTGTTTTATGCCATGGTGTTCTGACTCTAAACCATTTCTGAATGGGCTTTCTGTTCTTTTCTTCTACGTCTGTATGTCCTATCAATCTCAAGGTCAATAGGTAAAAGATCTTTTGCATAATGAAGTCTACGCATGCATAATAAATAGAATGTATAAACAAGAATAAAAAATAAAATATTTTTGGTGTTTCAATATATGATGCAAAAACAAGAAGGCAAATATGAATAAGTTTCTTTTTGTATTTTTTAAGTATGTATGAGAAGAAAAGTAACAATGTTTTTGTATTTTCTATAAAGATACAAAAGTAAGTAGTAAATATCTATAAGTAAGCAAAAGTAAATAACGCAAGTACACAAAAAATATGTACACTGAAAGAAAGAAATGTCTAGTCTAGAATGTTAGTCACCTAATATTGCACTCTCAGTCCCCGACAACGACACCAAAAATTTGATGGCCTCTCATAAGTGCATGAGAATCATCGTCAAGTAATAAAAAGTATCAAATCCATAGGGACTGAGGATAGCAAGCACTAGGGATTTCACAAAGGGTGAGCTAGCTAGGTTGGTCGTGAGTGTGTAATAGTTGTGTAGAAACTTGCTCAAGAAAATGAGAGAGAGAGAGAGAAAGTCTGGGCTTAAGGAAGGGAAGGTTGTGTGAAGGAAATGTTCTAGGGTTTAGATTTGCATGTGATGGTCTTAGATATTCTATGGTTATTAATGCCTTGGTCTCTATGGTTTAGCGTCATATGTAGCCTAACTGGATTATTGATATGGGTAGCTAATTCACATAGGAATACCTCCCTTATTGGCTATCCAATGCCATTAGATGGACTAGGTAACTTAGAATGTTTGATTAAAGAATTTTCCTTGTCACTAGGGTTCCTCGATTATACGATTCTAAGTTATGCAAGTTATCTCCTAACACAGGATTAGGGAAGACCCATTAACTGAGGGTTAGGTCTATCTTTGTGTGGAAACGGTCTCTAAGTTAAGGGAGTGCTCAAGGTTGTCTAGTTAAAAGGATTACCTTTGTCACTGAGGTCTCCCCGGGCATACAACCTTGAGCATCTCCCCCTAATGGAGATCGATCCACACATCTATTCAATCAAACACAACAATCATGAATACATTTAATAGAAATAAGAATAAACATACATTGAAACATTTCATCAAACATGGCATATGCCAAATCATATTATCAATCCAAGGACATCAAACAATCCGTAAAGTTACATCGCATACATATCACATGTACTCCCTACCCCTATATCATGGAAGATCTATTCACTAGACATGGAAGGATGCATAAAGACTCAAAGACAAAAACTTCACAAAACAATGCAAGAAGAGAGGATGTAGAAGCTTATCCTCCGAGTTGAAGGGTCTTCGGAACCAATCAAAGTGTTTAAGGAAATGGGGGAGTGTCAGAGAAGTGTTGGAGTCACCTGAGATCGTTGGAGAAGTGATGGAGAGCCAAGAGCTTGTCTCTCACAAAGGGGAAACTTTTTCCCCATTCAAAGGGGAGAAAAATCCACTTTTATAGTTGGGGCGCGCAACTGCAACCCGCAGCACGGACCGTGTTGAGTGGCATGGCCTGGCTGTGCCACAATCGACAAGAGTGGAATGGCATGAGCATTGCTGTGCCTCGGTGGCACGACCTGTCCATGCCACTTTCAGCCACTTGGCATGGGTTGTACCATTTGGAACTACCTGGTCATGGCTGCGACTGGAAGAGGGGGAACGACCTTGCTGTGGGCTGCTACACGGCCCTGCTGTGGGCAGCTACATGCTTGCCTGGGGGCATGACCTCATCATGGAGAACATCACGGGCTGTGCCAGGAGGCACAACCCATGAAAGCGATCTTACGGTGGGTAAGAGGAGGGTGAATTGTCTCTGAAAAATAAAACACTATCTTTAATTTTTGTTAAACAATGATGGAAGTTAATTCAATCAAAGAACATTAACAAATTGAAACAAAATAGAAAAAAAAGGCAATCAGAATTACTTGGTTTGCAACATAGAAGATTGTTAATCTAAGGCAAAATAAAGTGTAGATCTCCTGAATAACTCCTTCGGGAGAAGCCTCTTACACGATGAAAAGCTCAAAAAAATAGAAAAGATTACAAGGAATTTGTTTATAGTAGATGAATGATTTGGAACTGAGCTCTAGGGGTCTATTTATAGCCTCGGTTAACTCTATCAGAATGTTGCCGTGGCACTTGTGGGATCGTTGTAATCGATAGAGGGGGGGTGAATATTGATGACATAAATTTTTCGGAAACAGAGAGAATATGCAGGGGAAATTAAAACAATGCTAACACCTTTTCTTTTTACTTGGTTTAGAGTCTATAACGGCACCTACTCCAAGACCGATGGTCCTTGACCATTTTCGATGGGAAATTCTATATTTCGAATATGGTATACAAGTGAAAGCTTTGAATACAGAATTAAATAAGAAAATACAATTATACCGACGACACTGAGGAAATGGTGAAGTCTTCTCGAGCAGCGTGTCATGGCTCTTGATCGTTGTCGACACGGGAAACTCGAGCACGGAAGAATGATATAGCATGTTTGAGTGCTTGAGTTGGAAAATAGTTGTTTTGAAGCAAAGGGGTGAAGCCCCTTTTATAGAGCCTTCTTGGGGGCCTGATAAGGTCTGGGCACCTGCCACGTCACTAAAACTAGTGCATGCTTATCCGCAAACTTGGCCAAACCTTATCTCTGGTCTTGGGAGCCTAGAGGTGCTGAGGAGCTTGATGGCTCACGGACACCTAAGAAGCTGACGTGGCGAACCTGCCAGCTCATTTTCTCCATTCGCTGGAAAACCCCTTCTGGGGCGCTTGACACCTCTCAGGCGCTTGGGTTCTCGGGCACCTAAACCCTTTCAGGCTCCTGGGATAGCAGCAACTTCTTCCTTTTAGTCTTGCAACCAGGGTTAGTCCAAGAGTAATATAATATGAAAAATATATGCATGACTAACAACCAGACCTGTCTTAGTTCTGACTTTGAATTTCAAATGAAATCTTAGGTCGAACCGACGCCTACTGTTCCCTCTTCTAGGGAACGCGTCCTCACCTACTCCACTCTGGAGAAGTTACCTTTTTGCCAACCGGCTCCTCTGGTTGGACTTTTGCTCAGCCTCCAAAATTGTCGGATCTCGAGACAACCGTACCTCGACCCGCCTCTACTTCTGTCCGTACTCCTCGCTCGGCTAAGACTCCTGCCCGATCTTCTAAATCATGACTTCGGTGCCCAGTCCACGACTAGGACTTCTTGCCCAATTCCACGAACCAGGTTTTCATGCCCAACCCTTGGTCTGGTCTTTGTTCTCAACCCTGCAGGTCAAGACTTCGTGCCTAGCTCAACTAGGGCTTTCCTGCACACTCAATGAAACACATTAGATCACAACATAAACTTAACTTTAAACCCTTTGCCATTATCAAAACCAGGTACGATCTGGTGCTTCCTACACCAACAATCTCTCCTTTTTTGATTTTTGACAACCCAGTTCAAAAGTTAAGTTAAAAATAACATGAATAATAGTTAATTCAAAGTCAAGCATACAGTCTAAGATAAAATTTCCATTCTCCCCCTTGATTAGTAATTTCCTCATTTTAGGACATTTCAAAAGTTTTGAAAAATTCTAAGAAAATAGAAGAATTGCATAAAGCTCCCCCTTTATTTGAAATCCACCCTTGAAGCTTTTGAAAACTTGCAATTTTTCTTTTTAAAAGATTTTTCTAATTTTTGAAAAGAATTCTAAGTATTACACAAACATTTAAGTTGAAAGAAAACTTGTTCACGAGAAATGCTTTTGAATAAGGAAAACTTCTTTGAGGAAAACCTAATTTTTCTACTCACCCCCTTTGATAGTTTTTAACTTTAACTTCACTTTTCTTTAATTATAACTTCACTTTTCTACTCTCCCCCTTTGCCATATATCAAAAAAAATATTCTTTTAGAAAAAAAAACATATTTTTGAAAGAAAAGTTTAATTAAGGGAAGAAAAAAATTGTGTATCAGAGTCGATTAGTCTTGCAAAATAAATCAAGAATGCAACTGAATTATGAACTAAGCATGAATTAGTAGTAATGAACCAAGTTGATAATCCTAGTGAGTCCAAGCATGATAAGCAAAAAAGATCTTATAGCATTTAATGATTTAAGTCTAAACATGAGTCAATAAGTTTAAGTTCAAAACATTTAGTCACCTATTGTTGATTTCAAGTATGATTTGAGTCTAACATGGGTCAATGAGTCTAAGTTCAGAACTTTTAGGACCTATTGTTAATTCCAAGTATGATTTGCGTCTAACATGGGTCAATGAGTCTAAGTACAGAACTTTTAGCCACTTATTTTTCTCCTTTATCGAGAATAAAATATCTTAAGTAAAAGATAAATTTTCTAAAAAAAATCTTAAGTAGAAAGACTTTTTGAAAGAGTTTTCTAAGAGGAGTATTTTTGAAAAATATTTACACTTAAGTAACATGTTCCCCCTTAAATTATGATTCTCTCCTTATTATCTTGAAAGTTTGTATATTTCCCCCTCCCTTATTTTTTGAGATGATTATTGAAGGAACATTGAAATGAAAAAAATATTTTGATGGGTCCTTTTTTTAAAAAAAAACTAAGTATCCTTTTTTAGAAAATATTATAAGGAATTCTAAGAATTTGAGAAAGAAAATTTGAAAATCTAAGTACTTTATTGATTTGAATTTCTTACACAATCCTAGGAACCTTATTAACCACAAGGAAATTTCTTATGTGTCCTTACAATCACAATAAAGTATTTTTAATATGTGTATTCCTCCTTAATGAAAATAAAGAAATTTTGAAAAATAATAAATTTATTAGTTTGGATTCCTCCCTGATCTGACACAATCCTAGGAAACCTTGTTAACTACAAGGAAAACATTCCTATGTGTGTTCAAGATTTTGCCAACCTCAAAGGTTTCCAGAGGCGTTCAAAAGATGATTTTTTTCAAAAAAAATGTTTTGGAAAATGAAAATATTGTGTTTTCAAAGTGATTTTTTAAAAGATAGTGCAATTTGAAAATATAGTATTTTCGGGTCTGCTAATACTTCTTTTAATTTGAACTCACCCTAAAGTTGACATAGTCCTAGGATGTTTGTTGACCACAAGTTGATCTTCCTCTGAGTTTTAGGGTTTGATTCAAACAAGTACTTTAAAAATATTTTTTAAAAAATACTAAGTTTAAAAAACTTTTGAAAACTACTTTTATTTAACGATTTGAAAAATAAATTCTTCTTTCTCTCTCCTTTTGAAAAGATAAAAAATATAAAAAATTGTAATGGAGAAATTCTATGCTTGAAATGATTTTAAAAAATACCACAGGAGATATAAATACAAGAGATTTTTTTTAAAAAAAATAGTCAAGTACAAAAATATGTATATATATAAATATCAAAGCCTGGACTATCAGCGCAAGGAGCTTGGAGTGTGGAACTTCTTCTTCGTCTACTAAAGACAACTCATCCGATGTAGCTTGGAGGGCCTTCTTCCTCCGAGTCTTCTTATTCTCCTTCAAGTTGGGACACTCCGATTTGTAATGACCCTCCTTATTGCACCCATAACAGGTTACCTCGCTCTTCACCTTTTGACTGGTAGTAGGTTAGGCTGGATCATCCTTTTGTTAAACTTTCTTCTTCTCCTTTCTTTGGCCCTTGATCATCTTGTAGTAATTCTGGGCCATCCGGACTAGCTCCGGATGATCGATTCTGTCGTCGTCAGATACCGAGTCAGAATCAAACTCGGGAATCGATTGCAGCTTCTTTTTCTTCAGCTTCCCAGGGACTTTACCAGCAAAAAGAGTTATAACCTTCTCAACCTATGGAGCGTTAGTATGTTCATGAAGATCTAATTCAGAAAATTATTCATTAAGCTTGATATCAGACATGTTCCTTGAAACCTTGTACGCATCTACCATAAATTCCCACAAAGAGTTTCTGGGGAACGAGTTTAGAGTGCACCTGATTAGGTCACGATTTTCTACCTTATGACCTATTGTGTGTAAACCATTCATTAACTCTTGGATCCGTGCATGGAGTTGTGCGTTGTCTCGCCGTCTTGCATTTTAATAGTATATAGCTTGTTGAGGATAAAATCACGCTTGTTGATCCTTGTATTCGATGTTCCTTTGTGCAGCTCGATCAGTTTGTTCCATAACTCCTTTGCGCCACTAAAAGGGTCGATGCAGTTGAGTTTTTCATTTGTCAAGCCACACTGAAGGGACAGTGTAGCTTTAGCATCCGCTTCTATTTTCTTCTTGAGTGAAGCGTCCCACTCTAAATATCCCTGAACATCACCTTGTGAGTTCTTAGGGATTTCCAGTCCAGACTGGATTATGATTCACATATCCATGTGAATTTTTAAGTGGACCTCCATTCTACTCTTCCAGTAGGAGAAATCTTCTCCTGAGAACAGAGGTAGTCGTGTGGTGCTGTAGCCTTCTTGCATGACCATGGAAAAACCTGAAAATGTTCACAAACAGAAACATGTTCCAAGACTTGGTCTTCGATTAGAAGTGCGGTATAATAAAAACGAGAATAATAAAAGAAATTTCGAGTGGTGTTGCACCAACCTTAAAAAATGAAAATATTACGAATGAAAATAACAATTAAATCCAAAAAACTTGCTCAGTTGGTGGTTTCACCAAGATTTAGTCACTCGCTTTTATACCACTTTTGGTATCATTGTAATCGATAGAGGGGGGTGAATATCAATTACTTAAAATTTTCAGAAATAGAGAGAATACGCAACAGAAATTAAAACAATGCTAACACCTTTTCTTTTTACTTGGTTCGGAGTCTGTAACGACTCCTACTCTAAAGCCCATGGTCCTTGACCGTTTTCGATGGGCAATTCTATATTTCGAAAATGGTATACAAATGGAAACATTGAATATAGAATTAAATAAGAAAATACAATAATACCGACAACACTGAGGAAATGGTGAAGACTTCTCGAGCAACGAGTCATTGATCATGATCGTTGTCGGCGCGGGAATCTCGAGCACGGAAGAATGATGGAGCATGTTTGAGTGCTTGAGCTGGAAAATAGTTGTTCTGAAGCAAAGGGGTGAAGCCCCTTTTATAGTGCCTTCTTGGGCGCCTGATAAGGTCTGGGGCGCCTGCCATGTCACCGAAACTGGCGCGTGCTTATCTGCAGACTTGGCCAAACCTTATCTCTGGTCTTGGCTGCCTAGATGTGCTGAGGCGCCTGATGGCTCACGGGCGCATGAGAAGCTGACGTGGCGAACCTGCCAGCTCAGCTTCTCCATCCGCTGGAAAACCCCTTCTGGGGCGTCTGACACCTCTCAGGCGGCTGGGTTCTCGGGCGCCTGAAACCTTTCAAGCGCCTGGGATAGCAATAGCTTCTTCCTTTCAATCCTGCAACTAGGGTTAGTCCAAGAGCAATATAATTTGAAAAATATATGTATGATTAATAGCCACTGTTGTCTTGGTTCTTGTTAGGATCGCGGCGTCAAACTAGAGATTTCTTTCGATTTTGTCTACAATGATTGTTAGCTAAACACAAAAAAAATCAATAAAAACAATGAAAGCAATGCTAACCTCCTGATTTACTTGGTATCCACCTCAGAGTGGTGACTAATCCAAGGATCCACACACACACACGAGCTCCACTATGAATATCTCCTTTAAGGTGGAGAAACCTTCACAAATAACACTCTTCCTTTTTACAAAGATAAAATGAAAGTGAGATGAAGAGCTGGAGATTTTGAGCACTTAGGACCTGATTCTACTCTCTAGAACCGCAACCTTGACCTGCTCAAAAGTCTCCCTTTAAATAGAGTAAAGGACAACTCCTCAAGCTGTCCAGCTCGATACCAGTCGACTACCCATAGGGCAGTCGACTGATCCCACCGAAGTAGCCAGCCAATGCGCTAGTTTTTTGGGTTGATCAGTCGACTGGTCCTAGACCAGTCGATTGATCTTTCTGTGAGTTCGAGTTCCCTACTGGAAATCGACTGATCCATTCCCAGTCGACTGCCCATCTTACATATTCACTCTCCCTCACTCCGAAGACCCTCCTTCACGTATGCCTTCAAGTCCACTTCCTTGGCAGGCCCCTTGAAGTCCTCTTCCACTGGCTGTCGTCCCTCAGATGTGCACGCAAGCCCTCGACTTGCCTCCATGCCATCCTTCACGTATGCCCTTTGAAGTCCACTTCCCCAGCATGCCCTTGGAGTCCTCTTCCCTCGGTTCTCGTCCCTCGGATGCTTCCTCCATGTGTGACTCACCAAGTCCTGCAAGACTTATTCACACATATCAAAACAACATAACATCCTAACTTAATCATATTGACACTGTTAAATATCGAATTTTAAGGGATGAAAAGGTGAATTTCGAAAATAGGGACCTAGTTGGAATTTACTGAAGTTGTTGGGTTTATTTGCAAAAAGCCAAAATTAAATTATAAACCCCCAAGCCCTAACTTCCTTCTCTTATTCCCTTTTGTCGTTTCCTTTTTTCTGCCTCGACGCCGCACGCGCGACGCCGTCGAGCCCTAGCCGTCGTCTCTCCCTCACGACAGCCACCATCGCCTGCCGCCATACCTACACCATTTCTCTTCTCCTTCTTCTTCTCCGGCGCACACGAGCAGAGCACCGTCGCCTCACGAGAACTCCTAGCCGACGCCGCTGCCGTGAGTCGAGGAAACATCGCTTTGGTTTGTCTTCGTTCTGGGTTCTCCGCCCAAAATCGCACTGTGCTCTAACACAGATTCACCGTCGACGCACCACAATTAAGGTAAGGGATTAAAAGTTGGTTGGTTGTTTAGGTTGTGGATTAAGGTTGGATCTTGAGATGTTGCCGTGAATTATTTATGGCTAATTGGAATCATGTGTAGTTGAAATTTCGAATGTGTCTGATGGTTTGTGAGTTTAGTGTTGCTATGTAGAATTCCTACGGCTCAGATTTGCTTCAGTATATGTCTTGATTTTATATGTTAGATTAAGGTTTGGTTTTGCTTTGGAATGGATATTAAGATTCTTGAACGAGTTTTTAATTTCCTGGTTATATGAATGCATGAACTTAATCTCTTATGCATCAACATATACTATACAATTTCTCCCTCGGAATTCTCAGTTTAGTGGAAAGTAGATAAGTGGAAAGTAGATAAAGAGATCTAATAACTTGGCTTTTGGAGTTGCACACAAGTAGAAGGAAACACAGTAGTAAATATCTTTATGGTTGTTTAATCTAGTTTAGAATTAAATTTGCTATTTTATTAATTGTGAAATTAGCTAAATTTTATAATTGATATAGGGCCGTGAATCGGACTTGTTTGGTGGATCGTGAGAAATTTATTTCGGTCATGTTCTTCAATAAAAGGCGGGTACTTCTCCTTTGTACTCGAGTAGTTTTCTTTAACCTTAAAAGCATGGCTATATTATGTCTGATAAGTTGCTTGACCTTGTTCTTTGTCGTTATTTAAAACATCGTCGTTGAGACTTATTCTTCGTTGATCTTCGAGTGTTCCCAAATTCATATCTGTATAGTCCTCGGTTGGTTTTCTGTTCTATAAAGTACCGCTTGTACGCGAGTACCTAGAAGTCCATTAAACATAGATAGGTTTATTTGGCATTAGAAATACCTTACCTAGTAGTGTAGGTGCATAATCGTTGGTTTTTTATTTTCGGTTGATTGTATTGATGCATCGTGTATTCGTTGGTCTTTATTGCATCGCTGTTTCTCCGGTTGTTCGTGCATCGTATAACATGCACCATACTTGCACGTTGCATACTAACGACTGTTGGGTTTACATTTGGTTAAGCCGTCATTAGTCATATTGTTGCTCGATTCACTTAACCACTTGTTATCGTAGTAGTTATTAGAGTGCGAGCGTATGTCCTATTATGCCAAACAGTGACACCCTCACCATTATTTTTAGAGGGATGAGCTGTTGGTGGCTCACCCTCATTGTTGTTTTTTTTTCGAGGGATGTTGTAGCTACAGTAGCTCCCCGGATGTACCGGGGTTTGGAGTGTAGGCTCCCCAGCATCCTGTCCACTCAACCACGCCTTATGTGGTATTTGTTGTTGGAGTGCTTACAGTTGTCACAGCCCTACCCACTCGGTCACACAGATGGGATGTGTTGACGGCTTGACTGGCGTCAGGGGTGACACATGTCATTACATCATGTGCATACGTATTTCTTTTATGCATTTGCTTGTGTTTGATGTATTTATATGAGCTATGGTTGTTGCACTTGATTGACATGCATGTATATCTTGGTTTTACTATTGTTGTATTGTTTTATACATGCTTAGTGCTTATCCGAATTTTATGCTATGTCGTTTTACGATATGTTATGCATGTTTAGGTGAATCTATATTTCTTATGGATTGTACTCTTTTGATTCTCTACTAGTTGTCCTTTATTATGCCATGCTTATTGTCTACTCATATACCCGCAGAGTCCGCCCGGACTCACCACCCCTGCTTTCCTTTTTGTTGTTTCAGATAGCAGGTAGATGTATCTCTTGGAGCCAGGAGAGGATCCAGTTGTCAGTCCCCAGTGTCGAGTTGAGTTAATCTTTTATATTTGGTTTAGTTATTTGTTTCAGTACTTGGAGTTGCATTTTATTCGTTATTGGGTTTTGTCGATATTAGAGACTTTTGTGTTCTCTTTGGGGTTGTAGTTCTTTTCTGTTTAAGGTGGCTGAGCCACCCATTATCTTTTATTCTAATATAAACTGCGTGGTTGTGTTTACTTCTATATATGTGATGCTAGCCGCATGTGGCTAAGCTCTTATGGTGAGATATATGTATTATTGTCCCATATTGTCCGCCGTACAGGGGAGATGCTGCCCGATTTTCGAGGAAGCATGTGCCTCTGGGAGCATGACAGACACACACACATCAAAACCATGATCTTCCCGATCATACTTGGGTCGATTTCCCCAACAATCTCCCCCTTTTTGATGTGTGGAAATATGTTTAAGTTAGGTAAAAGCAACAATAAACAATTGAAAATAATAGACATAGTAAAACAAGAGGAAACTTCCCCCTTAACCTATGTCCTCTCCCAATTTTCAATTTTCATAAACCATAAGTTAAGTTACAAACATAACTTAAACCTCCCAATTCTCCCCCTTTGACACCATCACAAGGATTGTCCGAAGCAACATTAACCAATGTCATCAAAGAAGAGAACTTTCATTCTTCTGAAAAACTCCCAAATTCTGAAATTAGAAGTATCAGTCGACTGCCCCATAGGCCAGTCGACTGATACGTGTTGGATGGAGTGGACCGGCTAGAGGGGGGGGGTGAATAGACGGTTATGAAAAATAATGGAGATAGCACTCGTCTAAAAAAAACTTGGTTGCAACTGGAACGTTGCTTCCAAGGCGGTTAACGCTCAAGCAGAACTCCTTCAAGCGGAGAAGCCTTTACTGTTGTAGCACTGAAGACTTAGAGAGGTTACAGTTAAAATTGATGCTTTTAATTCTAAATTCTAAGCCTATTTATAGCCTAAGAGAATAAATCTGGATTGTTGATTATCGAGGAATTTTCTCTTGGTCGTTGATCCATGGATGTAATCTGGATGGTTGATCTTGGATGGGATTAACCTACATCCATTGGATCTGAATAAAGGATAAGACTTTATCTTTTATGAGATAAAGGAATTTTTATCTTCTGCTCGAGATTGCTATTGTAATCTCCAAGTAAGAATATCGGCAATAACAAACTGTCTCCGACCTTTATCCCAACTGGTAAGCTTGGCAGCCTCTGCTCTCGAGGTCTTGGGTTTTATTGCTCTTAGCAACAATTTAATCTTTCTGTTTCGGGTGACTAGCCTTTTGATTCTTCTGCTCGCAACAGATAAATAACTTTATCATCTGCTCACAACAACTTTAATCACATCTCCTCCTTATCCCAGTCAGTAAGGCAGGTGATATACGCATCTCCTCCTTATCCCAGTCAGTAAGGTTGGTGATATACGCAGGCAAGGTTGCTGGTTCGAATCTTCACAGCAACAAATAAAATTCTTTTTATTTCAGGTGCCTGGTTTGACTTGGTCAAATTGACCAGTCTTTTGGTTCATCTTCTGGGTGATTTCCGGCTAACCAGAGTTAGGCTCACCCGAACCCGACTCCAGCCTTTCGCCCCTCGAGCATCCTTCCTCCCGGCTTCTCGTCCCTCGGACACCGCGCACGTCCTTCTCGCTCCACCGGCGTACTCTTCCGCAGCTTCCGCGTCCCTCGGATTGTACCGAGCCCGTCGGCTCACTTCCCCGCACAATCCTTCTCGTCCGCTACGTCTTACGCTCGACTTCCTCCGTACCTAAGCTCCTGCATACATAGCAGAGGGATTAAACATACCAGGACCTAACTTAACCTGGTTGATCACATCAAAACATACCGAGGCACTAACAATACGCTGCAGTCTAAATTTTTAAGATTCTGGGTCGAATTTCAGAAACGCACCATAAATTCTAGAAACCCCCAAAAATTATGAAAGTTTGCAAACATGTTTCATATGATATACTTTAGCAGAGAAAAATATAACTTCATGAAAAATCCAAACATGTTTAACTTTTTGACCAAAGTTCAAATCCTTTGAAAAACTCTAACTTTGTACCTTTGTTTCATTCTAGTTTTGAAATCATGTGTTTTTAAAACTTATGGCCTAGCAAATAAAACACAGAAATATTTTCAAATTGTTTAAAAATGTCCAACTATGATCTTTGGGCAAAATGTCCATTAATTAAACATTTGCTTTCTCCATAGTTGGTATATTTTTAATAATGTGATACATCTAATAACCCATCAATATGCCATAAGCATAAGTGAATCATTTGTATCATCCTAATGGTTCATGCACCACCTTCCTATTGCATTACTCCAAGGCTGATCCTATACTTCTACAAAACACATACCAAGTCGCCTTCTTAAAGATGTGAATTCCACTTCGGGAAGAGTCTTGGTAAATATGTCGGCAAGGTTAGACTTTGATTTAACATAATGCAATTCTATATCACCCCTTGCCACATGATCCCTAATGAAGTGATGCTTCACTTCAATGTGTTTTGTCTTGGAGTGATGCACCAGATTTCTAGTCAAATTAATAGTACTTACATTTTCACATAAAACCTTGACCTTGGAGTAATGAAGCTCATAATCTTCTAAGGTATGCATCATCCAAAGTAATTGAGACACACACCCACCCATTGCTACATATTCGGCCTCGGTTGTTTGATAAGGCAACACATGGTTGTTTCCTACTACTCCAACTCACTAGAGATGTTCCAATAAATTGACACCCTCCACTAGTACTTTTTCTATCTAATTTGCAACCCGCATAATCTGAGTCGGTGTATCCAAATAGTTCAATGTTTGGAGTTCTACGATACCAAAGACCGACATTAAGAGTACCCTTAATATACCTTAAGATCCTCTTTACTACCACTAGGTGAGACTCTTTGGCACATGATTGATACCTTGAACACATATCCACTGCAAATAATATATCCGGTCTACTAGCGGTTAGGTACAACAAGCTACCAATCATGCTCCTATATTACTTTGGATCTACTACCTTCCCTTCAAGATCACTATCCATCTTTACATTTGTTCCAATGGGGGTAGATGCTACCTTAGCATTTTCTAATCCAAATTTCTTTATGATTTCCCTAGCATATTTTGTTTGATAAATATGATTCCCTTCATTTGTTTGTTTAACTTGTAATCCTAAGAAGAAGGTTAATTCCCCAACAAGACTCATTTCAAACTCATCTTCCATGCATTTGATAAATTCATGGAAAAATTCACTATTTATTGACCCAAAAATGATGTCACCAACATATACTTAGGCCACACAGATGTCCTTATCCTTAGATTTTAGAAATAAGATTGGATCAATTGTACCTCTTCTAAAACCCTTGGATACTAAGAAAGATGAAAGCCTTTCATACCAAGCCCGGGGAGCTTGTTTCAATCCATATAAGGCTTTTTTAGTTTGTAAACATGACTAGGGTAGTTGGTGTTTTCAAATCCGGATGGTTGCTCTACATACACCTCCTCCTTAATGACTCCATTAAGAAATGTCGACTTCACATCCATTTGATGAAGTTTGAAACCCATGTGAGCAGCATATGCTAATAAAATCCGAATGGATTCTAATCTATCTATGGGAGCATATGTTTCATCATAATCAAGGCCCTCAACTTGATTAAATCCCTTTGCTACTAACCTAGCCTTGTTCCTAGTAATCTTCCCTTGATCATCCAATGTGTTCATAAAGACCCATCTTGTGGTGCCAATGGTACTATCATTGGGTCTAGGAACTAACTCCCACACTTCACTCCTTTCAAATTGGTTTAACTCTTCTTGCATGGCTAGAACCCAATCTACATCACCTAAGGCTTCATCAATTGATTTTGGCTCTAGTTGTGAAATTAAGGCAACTTGACTACCATGATCCCTAAAGTAGGACCTAGTCCTTACCCCTTGGGTCACATCTCCAACTATTTGGTCAATGGGATGATCTTGATGTTGTCTTAGTGTCCTAGAGGTTATGGGCTCATTTAGTATATGATTATCATCCTCCAATGCACTTCTCCATCCCCCTTGATCAATGCCCCCTAAATGTAAGTCTTGAATTTCTTGGGTAAGGGTTTGGCTTTCTTCTATATCCTTGTCAATAGAGGATTTCCTAGGGTAAGTGCTAGTAGACTCATCAAAATCCACATTGGATGACTCCTCAATTACTCTAATCCTTTTGTTATATACTCTATATCTTCTTCTAGTGGATGAGTATCCAACCAAGATCGCCTCATCCGCCTTGGACTCAAATTTTCTCAAATCATCCTTAGTGTTCAAAATATAGACCTTACACAAAAAAAACCCTAAAATAGTGAATTTATGGAATTCTCCCATTCCACAACTCAAAAGGTATTTTTCCTAAAAACCTATGAATCAAGACTCAATTTTGGATGTAACAAGAGGTATTTACCGCTTCCGCCCAAAAATAGCTAGGTAAGGAGTAGGCATTAAGCATAGACCTAGCCGCTTCTTGTAAAGCCCTATTCCTTCTTTCTAATACACCATTTTGTTGTGGGGTTCTTGGACATGAAAATTCATGTTTGTACCCATTTTCAAGACAAAAATGTGAGAAGTTTGCATTTTCAAACTCTCCACCATGATCACTCCTAATTCGGTTGATTTTGAGATGTTTCTCATTTTCAACTTGTTTACTAAATCCTATGAATATTTCTAGAGTATCGTCCTTACATTTCATGAAATAAACCCAAGTATATCTAGAGAAATCATCTACAATTACTAAGCAATATTTGTTTCCTATCAAAGAAGGAGTACTATGACAATCAAACAAGTCCAAATGCAATAATTCTAATGGTAAGGAAGTACTAGTGAGGGTTTTACCTTTATGTGGTGATTTTGATTGCTTACCCTCTTGGCATGCATCACACGTTTTGTTCTTTTCATATTTGATCATTGGTAGTCCCTTCACCAATTCCATCTTGGCCACTCATGCTATGTTCTTCATGTTGATGTGGCCAAGCCTTCGATGCCATAGCCAACCTTCTTCTTCTTGGATATGAGATACTTACGAGAAATGTTAGAAGCATAAGATAGATTAAGATAATAAAGATTTGCTTCCCTATATCCTTCTAACATTATATTTTCGAAGCTATTATGTCTAATCAAGCATTTTCTTGCATGAAACTCCACTCTATACCCGAGATCACATAGTTGACTCACACTAAGCAAGTTAAACTCCATATTCTTAATTAGAAGTACTTTATGAATTGTGATTGCAGGAGATACCTCAATAGTGCCCCTACATATTATCTTGAGTTTTCCACTATTCCCGAAAGACACCGTTCCTTCTCTTAGATAGCTAATGGTGAAAATTTGCTTACATCACCAGTCATATGACTTGAATATCCACTATCCAGTATCCACATTTTTGAGCCCTTCTTCTCCTTTACCTAAACAACACGAAAAACATAATCTTTTAGTACCCAAATGCTAGATCCACAAATATCATTCAAGTATTTCTTAGGTACCCATGCCTTCTTTACATTCCCTCTAACAATTTGCTTCCTAGGGGCCCCCTTTCTTCCCATAAGAGAAATAAATGTCACTTCCTTGGTTTTGGGTCTATACGCTATTTCGGCCTTGTTATATACGGCTCTTTGACTATTAATTATCATGTCAAGATTTCTTGAGCCAATTTGAAACTTTCCAAGGGCCTTGGTGAGAATTTCTACCTTTTCCCTTAACTCCTTATTTTCCTTTTCTAGAAATGAATCATTTGACATGGAAGAAGAAACATGCTCATTGTCCTTAATTTTCATGGATTCTAACTTTAGCATGCAAATTTCATTTTTCAAATCCTTAATCTTCTTTCTAGCCTTAACCAAATCATCATTAGTGCTAGAAATTATTTTTACAAGAGTAGAAGTGGGTAAGTTGTATACCTCACTTACCGAGACATCCGATTCCGAAGTTGAGCCTCCCCCATCACTTGAGCTCCCTTCATCTTTGCTACTTGAGCTCCTCTCATCTTCGGATGACTCTAGGTTGTCCACTCCCATCAATACAAAATGAGACACATGGTTTTCTTCCTCTTCCGATGATGACGGATCATCCCATGTGGCCTTTAGACTTGTGGCCTTCTTTCCTTTCTCCTTTGATTTCTTTTTCTCTTCCTTCTTCAAGAGTGGCCACTCATTCTACATGTGCCCTTCCTTTTGGCAATTGTAGCAAATGATTTCTCTTGCCTTGCCCTTTCCTTTTGAGCTTTTCCTACCATAAGATTTGTTAGAAAAACTTTTAAAGGCTTTTCTCATTTTTCTTACCATGTATGCCTCTTGGTCGCTATCCATGGAGGCACTTGACTCCTCCGAGTTGGATGATGAGTAGACCACCTTTTTCTTTTCTTTCTTCTTCTTTCTTTCTTTCTCTACAACAAAAGCTTCACCCTTCTCTTTAGTATACAAGTTAGCTTGTTCATGTAATTCAAATTCACAAAATAAATCATCTAACTTTACCAAAGAAAGATCCCTAGAAACTTTATAGGCATCAACCATTGAAGCCCATAAAGTGGTCCTAGGGAAGGATTGAAGTACATACCTCACAAGATCCCTATTTTCCACCTTCTTGTTGGTGCAGGCAGCACCTAAGTCAAACCTGGGTTTTGATAATGGCAAAGGGTTCAGAAGTTAAGATGTTATTGTGATCTAACTTGTTCACTGAGTGTGCAGGAAGAAGTCCTAGGTACACTAGGCAAGAAGTCCTGGCAAGTGCTGGGCAAAGAAGTCCTGGTCAAGGACTGGGCAAGAAGACCTGACCGGAAGTCGGGTAAAGAAGTCCTAGTCAAGGACTGGACAAGAAGTCCTGTCAAGGGTCTGGGCACCGAAGACCTGACCGGAAGTTGGGCACGAAGACCTGGTTAGGTGGATTGGGCAAAAGTCCAACCGGAGGAGCCGGTTGGCAAAAGGTAAACTCTCCTGAGAGGAGTAGGTGAGGACGTGTTCCCCGCCGAGGGAACAGTAGGCGTCGGTTCGACCTAGGGTTCTATTTGGGAGACCCGAAGTCATAACCAAGACAGCTACAGCTGTAACTAATGCTTATTATGTTTTGGGACTAACCTTAGTTGCAAGGTCGAAGGACTGGTCATCTACAAGTGAGGTATTTCACTGGGCCTAGGCGCTCGTATGGAGACAGGTGCCCGTATGGATACGGGCGCCCAAGAGTGAAGGCAAAATCCAAAACATATCTGTGAAGCCTCTGGACCAAGCCGGATCAGGCGCCTGTGAGGTCACGGGTGCCCCCATCAGCTCAGGCACCCAAGTGGAGGTGGATAAGTGCTGACCGAGCCCGCGGATAAGGATTCGCGGATCGAAGGGCACGTGTTAGGCGTCCCCAACGTCACAGGCGCTGTATAAGCACTATAAAAGGGAGCTTGACCCCAAGGCTTCAGCATCCATTCTTTCCAACGCTCCAAACACTTTCGCTCTCGCGCTGCGCTCCGGCAAAGTTCCATTTCGAGATTTCAGCACGGACGATGACCCTCTGCTCCGGAATTCAATCCATCCCGAGCGTCGGTAAAAGTTTCAATTTACGAAAGTGTTGTGATTCAGTTTTCAAATTCTATATCTGTACTATCAATCTGTAATAATCTTTCCGAATATAGAATTGCCCAAAGTAAACGGTCAAGGACCGTGGGCCTTGGAGTAGGAGCCGACCGTGACTACGAACCAAGTAAAAAATCGACTTGTGTTCTTGTGGACTTTATCTTTTTCCGCTGCGTATATTCTTTAATTGTCCGAAAATTTTATAACAATATTCACACCCCCCTCTATCGTTTTCTTCGATCCAACAAGTGGTATCAGAGCGGGTGGCTCAAATCTGGTGCAATCACCAATTTGAGAGTTTTTTTCAGATTTTATGAAATTTTTAATTTCTTTTTCGAATTTTTCTCATTAATCGAGGTTGGTGCAACACCACTCGATCGCTTTCATTTCGATTAATTTTTTCCCGCACTGCTAATCTAAGACCAAGTCTTGGGACAGAGTTTCTTTGTTTTTGTTTTTCAGAAAAATTATTATGGCCATGCAAGAGGGTTTCAGCACAGTCAGACCACCGCTCTTCAGTGGAGAAGATTTCTCCTACTGGAAGAGTCGGATGGAGGTCCACCTGAAAACTCAGGTGGATATGTGGATTATTATCCAATATGGCCTTGAAATCCCCAAGAATGCTGAAGGAGTGGCACAACACTACTCAGAATGGGACGCCTCGCTGAAGAAAAAGATCGAGGCTGATGCAAAGGCAGCCCAGACACTGCAATGCGGATTAACCAAGGAAGAACTGAACTGGGTGGGACCCTTCAACAGTGCTAAAGAACTCTGGAGCAAACTAATTGAAGTGCACGAAGGCACCTCCGACACCAGAATCAGCAAAAGGGATCTGTTGCTGAACAGACTCTACACCGTAAAAATGAATGAGGGTGAATCAGAAGCACAGCTCTACGCCAGATTCTAGGAGCTGATGAACGGCTTGCACACAATCGGTCACAAGGTAGAAAATCATAACCTTATCAGGTATACCCTAATTGCTTTCCCAAGAAATACTCTGTGGGCATCTATGGTAGATGCTTACAAAGTTTCTAGGGATCTCTCTAAAATTAAATTAGAGGAATTGTTTTCAGAATTAGAATTACATGAACAGACTAACTGCACTTTGGCCGAGAAAGGTATTGTTTTTCTTGCAGGTAAACCCCAAGGAAAGATAACCAAGAAAAAGACTCAACCTGCACCCGAGTCTGACTCAGACTCAGAAGATAGTGAAGGGGATCGACCCAAGCTGGTTCGGCTAGCCAGGGACTACTACAAGGAGTTGAAGCATCAGACCAATAGAAGGAAAGTCAGCCGAAGAAAGGAAGATCCAACTGAACCTTCAACTTCAAAGGCCAAACCAAATGTGACCTGCTACGAATGTAACAAGAAGGGACACTACAAATCAGAATGTCCAAATCTAAACGAAGCCAAGAAGACTCGAAGGAAGAAGGCTCTTCAAGCCACGTGGGACGAATCTTCCTCCGAAGAAGAAGAAGAGGACTCACAGTCAAACCTTCTCACCTTGACCACTTCAGAAGACATCGAAACCAGATCGGAATCGGAGCCAGACGACGGAAGGCTCACAATTTCGGAGAACGGCAAAATAACGGTAAGTGGTTATTCTGAAGTTGATTTATCAAAGTTAATTGCTTACTTATCTCGTAACTTGGCGAAAGCCAAAATCCGAGTTGAGTCCCTCCGACAGGAAGTAAAACTCCTGAAAGAGGGAGCTGACTCTAGATCCTTGACCGAGAAGGTTCAAGAAGTAACCTTTACTCAAGTTGAAAAGCTTGAGAAAGAGAACTCCTCCTTGAAAACTCAAGTCAAGGACCAATTCTAATTTCCTAATTCTAATTTCATTCTTTATTCAAGGAATTGTTTTGGGAAACAATTTCCTGAATTATCATAATCGATTTCGGAAATAATATGTTTAAGACTTTGATTTCTCTAAATCAAATCTTATTAAATTAAGAGACAGATTCCCTTAATTCAACCACATATTATTTTCATGAAAATCTTATTTAAGGAAATATACTCTATAGGAAACAATTTTCCTAATTAATTTTGGAGACAATAATATGTAAGAGCATCACCTCATAAATCAAATAAGGAAATTATCGTTTGAGAATCACCTCCAAAATCTCCAAGATTTGATCACATATTTTATTTATGGAAAATTAATATCAATAACTTAATTTGGATGGCTCCCCAAGGCTCAATCCAAATTAAACATTTGACAATTTAAATTCAATTTAGAAAATTTAATTATAACAACTAACTTTAAATTGGACGGCTCCCCGAGGCTCAATCCAAAATAAAGAATTTTGTAAATAATTTAATTTCCAATTATAAATTTAAATGCCAATTAATATTCCTATAATTTGTCTAGACTTTCTTGAAAGAAAGTACCCAAAATTGCGAGCTTTCCATAAATGAAAAGTTTCCAAAAATAAAAGGTTTTCAGAATAATTATAAGTTTCTAGTACAAAGAAAACTTACGTTTTTCCAAAGTTGGAAGATTTCCAAAATATGAAATTTTCAAAATTGGAAAGTTTCCAAAAATGGAAAGTTTTCACAATTATCATAAAATTTCAGAAACAGAGATATTTCAAAAGTTTGTGAAATTTCATGAGGATTTCCAAACTTTGAAATTCCTAAATCGAAAATTTACCATAATAGGAAAGTTTCCATAATTAAAAATTTTCCAAAATTGAGATCATGATAAAGCTTTCCGCAAAACAATTATATGATTATGTTGAACACAAACCTCGGCTCTGATACCACTGTTGGGACCAGGTGCATGTTGACATGGATGCGGGTTCGTAATTTTAAAAAATTAATTACGTGCAGCGGAAGGTTTAGCATAAATAATTTCTCAAATTATTTAACCACACATCTAAGCATGCAATTTTATCTTGTGTAGACATGATCATATATTTAAAATTTTACAGAAACGTAAACTAATTTATGTATTACCTCGCGTAACTTGAAGGAAAGGACGAGATCCAACCGTAAGCGTCCCTTGGAAGCTCCGCCTCTATTCGCGTCCACGCCGAGTATCTTCAGGATGACTTCGCAAAGCCACGAGTTTCATGTTCTCGAGAACTACTAGATTCTCCGAGAACGCGACAAGAAAAACACAAGAGAGAAGTCGAAAGACTAACCATAAAAGGATGGCCGGAATCAAAATTCCGGCGAAGCATAAGAAGAGGCTTGCGGAAAAAAGATCCTTGCGGCAAACTCTAATTCTGGCAGCACCTTCTTCCGGCCAAGAGATGGCCAGAGCTTCTTTCTCCGGCAGCAGGTGGTGGTCGGCAGGGAAAGGGCAAAGGCGCCAGCTTGCCTTGGATCCCTTATATAGTGGCCTCTCAACCATCAAGCCTCTCAAATATGGAATAACTTATTCCATCATGCCAAGTTTGATTTTATATCATGGTTAAAATCATATTTTAATTCATGATAAAAAATCAATCAAGTCTCTTCTCTCCTATGGAATAAATTTCTTATCATGGTAAATCAATCCATGGTGATTTTATAAAATAAACCAATCCATGGTTTATTTTAATTTCCATGAAAAATAAACCAAACCTTGGTTTATTATATAAAAATTTATATCATCCATAATTTTATAAAACAAACCACACTTGGTTTATTTTATAAATTGAACCAAAAACTTGGTTCTCTCCCTTTGTTGTGGCCGGCCAAGCAAAGAGGATGGAGGCCATCTTTGGCCGGGCCATTCAAGCCAAGCCCCCAATGAATTAAACTTATTTAATTCATCTATTAAGTCTTTAAAAGACTTAGCCATTTTACGCTTCCGATGCGTCTCTGAAAAAATTCAGATTCGACTTATCGTTTAGCTCAACCAAACCTAATCTCTCTTGATTGGAAAATCTAATTTTCAACTCGTTTTAAATCCCTCGGATTACTCGTAGTGCATGTGACTAAATAGGCTTTCGATTTATGTTGGCCGTCTATAATTAATCAATTATAGAACAATCATGAGTGGCACCTAGTAGTACATCATGATCCCCAATTAATCGAAAGATCAACGGTTGACCTCAGAAACAATTCTGAAACCCTTCAGCAGCTATAATGAATCGTGTCCCATTCCCTTCACCATCTTATACCCACTTGGTTCAGGACATGGTCTATGTGTGTCAGTCCCCACTAGGCTGACTACGTCACACCTAGCCCAAGTAACGTTTTCTCATCCTACGGATTCTAATTACTCTCATATATTTAAGAGATTCATACTCTGAACATGTCATGCTCTGGCTAGAGGCTTCGAGTAACAATCCGACGATAGGCCTCGGGTATACATCTCCTCGCAAGGAGTGGTGAATCCTTTGTAGGTTGTTCAAACATCTTCGGGCACTTCGGCTTATACCCAATCATCCTGGGTCCACACCTCCTTGGAGATGCTTGCTTAAGATGTCAAAGTATAAGTCTCATGACCAAGATGACTTAAACACCGCAAGTCAAAGGAACATCGCACTTAAGTTGCAGTAAGAATTTCACTGACATATCTATATGTAGACTACCATATGAAGTTTTACAGCCAGTCACTCCAATGAACTAGTTCCCTTAACTAGCATTCATGTTTATCTCCGGACATCTCAATGTGACCAGCCAGTGAGAATCAGCTGATTAGAGAATAACCCATGCTAGTCTCAACAGAATTGATAGTATCCGTATTTATCAATTCATTGACTAGGGACAATTTTAATACTTCACAATTGCACATGTAGAGATAATCACAAGTTGTGAATTCATCACAAATTCTCTCATGCTGTGAATTGTATTGCGGGCATTCAGTAAATGAGTTTAAGATCTCAATCAAATACACAAACATGTATACTCAAAAGTGAATATTCATTTATTAAAATAAATGATTACAATCATAAGGCGATTGCCTTAGGACACTTCTCTCATATCCCTAACAAGGGCTGGGCAAAGAAGTCCTGGTCAAGGACTGGGCAAGAAGACCTGACCGGAAGTCGGGCAAAGAAGTCCTGGTCGAGGACTGGGCAAGAAGTCCTGGCAAGGGGCTAGGCACCGAAGACCTTGTTGGTGCAGACAGCACCCAAGTCGAACCTTGATTTTGATAATGGCAAAGGGTTCAAAAGTTAAGTATTATTTGTGATCTAATATGTTACTTGAGTGTGCAGATTGAAGTCCTAGCGAAGGACTGCTAGGCGCCTAGTGAAGGACTGCTAGGCATCGAAACCCTAAGACCTGACGAAGGATGGCTGGGCACCTAGCGAAGGGCTGCTAGGAGTCTAAGACCTAGCGAAGGACTGCTAGGCACCAGGCGAAGGACTGCTTGGTACCAAAGACCTGGCGAAGGATTGCTAGGCACCAGGCGGAGGACTGCTTGGTAACGAAGACCTGGCGAAGGACTGCTAGGCACCTGGCGAAGGACTGCTGGGCAAAAGTTCAACCGGAGGA
This sequence comes from Boesenbergia rotunda, assembly GCA_024364735.1. Lineage (NCBI taxonomy): Eukaryota > Viridiplantae > Streptophyta > Magnoliopsida > Zingiberales > Zingiberaceae > Boesenbergia > Boesenbergia rotunda. The sequence goes on along the minus strand of JAGFNQ010000326.1, from coordinate 134,747 downwards.
GCCGATTGGCAATAGGTAAATTCTCCTGAGAGGAGTAGGTGAGGACGCGTTCCCCGTCGAGGGAACAATAGGCGTCGGTTCGACCTGGGGTTCCATTTTGGAGACCCAAAGTCAAAACCAAGACAGCTACGGCTGTAAAATTCATTAACATTCTTGCTTTGTTTTGTTTGGTACTACCCCTAGATGCAGGACCGAAGGAACGAGTTTCTGCAGCTCAGAACGCCCCAAAGGAGAGGGGCAGCAGCTGGGTCAGGCGCCCGGGAGGTCCCGGGCGCCCAAGGTCAAAGCCAAACATGAGTTGAGCAAGAAAACGCTTCGGAGGCTCACTGGGTCAGGCGCCCCCAAGATCCCGGGCGCCCCCATGGTCCCGAGCGCCCTGGATGCCTCGGGCGCCCTGGGTCCAAGCCAACGAAGCAATTGGATTGAAGTTAGCCAGAATCCAGCAAGACCAAGTCAAGCAGGGTGCCCTCTGTGTCCCGGGCGCCCCCGTCAAACCTCGAGCCCGATCCTGGAGGGATAAGGGCTGACCGAGTTCCGGATGAAGGTTTGCGGATCAAGAGACACGTGGAGGGCGCCCCCAACGTCCCGGGCGCCCCCAGGTGCACTATAAAAGGGGCTCGACCCCCAAGGCTTCAAGACATAATTTTTCAACGCCTCAATACTCTTCGCTCAAGCGCTCTGCTCCGGAAACTTCTGATCTCAAGGTCCTATCGCCGACGACGACCTTATGCACCGAAGAATGATCCACACCGGGCATCAGTAACGAAGAGTTAGACTTTTGTTTTTACTACAATACTACTGTACAACTTTCTGTAAAACTTTGCGTATTATAGAATTGCCCGCAGTAAACGGTCAAGGATCGTGGGCCTTGGAGTAGGAGCCGACCGCGACTCTGAACCAAGTAAAAAACCTTGTGTTCGTGTTTGTTGTTTTAATTTCCGCTGTGTATTCTCTATCTTATAATCCGAAACGGTTTTACGATATTTACCTCCCCCCCCCATTCTATCGATCCAACAAGTGGTATCAGAGCGGGGAAGCTCAAATTTGGTGCAACCACCAATTTGAGAGTTTTTTTTCGGATTTTTTCTCTTTTTTTTCGAATTTGTTTCGTTAATCAAGGTTGGTACAACACCACTCGATAAAATTTTCTTTTCTCTTCTCACACTGCTAATCCAAGACCAAGTCTTGGGACGTTTTTTTTCTCTCTCTTTCTTTTCAGTAATTCCTAAATGGCCATGCAAGAGGGCTTTAGTACAGCCAGACCACGACTCTTCAGTGGGGAGGATTTCTCCTACTGGAAGAGTAGGATGGAAGTCCACCTGAAAACTCAGGTGGACATGTGGATAATAATCCAGTCTGGTCTGGACATCCCTAAAAATGCTGACGGAGTGCCACAATCCTACACCGAATGGGATACCGCCCTAAAAAGGAAAATTGAAGCTGATGCCAAAGCAACTCAAACACTTCAATGCGGCCTAACCAAAGAGGAGCTGAACCGGGTAGGTCCATTCAGCAGTGCAAAGGAACTCTGGGGTAAGCTAATTGAGTCGCACGAAGCAACCTCCGACACCCGAATCAGCAAAAGGGACCTTCTACTGAACAAGCTATATACCATCAAGATGAACGACAGCGAATTTGCAGCTCAGCTCCATGCCAGAATTCAGGAGCTAATGAACGGTCTACATACCATCGGTCACAAGGTAGAGAACTGTGACCTGATCAGGTATGCTCTTAACGCCTTCCCTAGAAATACTTTGTGGGCATCTATGGTAGATGCGTACAAAGTTTCAAGGGATTTGTCTAAAATTAAACTAGATGAATTATTTTCAGAACTCGAATTACATGAATAGACTAACTGCAATCTGGCCAAGAAAGGCATTGCTTTTGTTGCAGGTAAAACTGGAAAGATGACCAAGAAGAAACCTCAACCTGCACCCGAGTCTTATTCAAACTCAGACTCAGAAGAAAGCGAAGGAAATTGACCAAAGCTGGTTCAGCTAGCCCGGGATTACTACAAGGAACTAAAAAACCAGACCAACGAAAGGAAAGCCAGCCGAAGAAAGGAAGAACTAGCTGATCCTTTAAATGAAAAGAACAAACCAAATGTGACCTATTATGAATGCAAAAAGAAGGGTCATTACAAGACGGAATGCCCCAATCTGAAGGAAACAAAGAAGACAAGAAAGAGGAAGACCCTTCAGACAACGTGGGACGAATCCTCATCCGAAGAAGAAGAAGAGGCCCCACAGTCGAACCTGCTCACCCTGACTGCCTCAGAAGAAATCGAGACTGAGTCAGAATCGGAGCCGGAAGATGGAAAGCTCATGTTTTCAGAGAATGGCGAAATCACTGTATATGGGTTTTCTAGAAATCAATTAACCGAATTAATTGCCTATCTTTCTCGAGACTTGGCGTAAGCTAAAATCCGAGTCGAATCTCTTTGACAAGAAGTAAAACTCCTGAAAGAGGGAGCTGACTCTGGATCCTTGACTGAGAAGGTTCAAGAAGGAACCCCTACTCAAGTTGAAAAACTTGAGAAAGAGAACTCCTCCTTGAAAACTCAAGTCAAGGACCTTAGAGCAGCCTTAGAACGGTTCACTTCTGGTTCCAAGGGTCTTGACATGATCCTTGGAAAATAGAAGTCGGTTCTAAATCGATCCGGATTAAGCAATAGAACCAAATCTAGACAATGATCATACTATGCTGTACTGAATCAGTCCAGACCTAAAATTCAGGCATGGGTACCGAAACTATGCCTGAACAAACAAACTGGATAAAATCAGTATTGGATCCCCAAGGACAAGATTCACATCTTGCCGAACCATTATCGTGGCTTTAGTCCAGGGGGAGCCAAATTAAAAATAATATTCATAGTTAGATAAATTTATATTCTTGTTTTAATTTGCATGATTGCTTGTCTATTTAATTTCAACAATTTACCATGCTTAGACTTAGGAATGGTTAGTTTAAGGATTGAACCAATTAACTGAAATTTGAACAACATAGTATTGGGTGGCGGTGAGATGATAGTACGTTAGGGAAGCTATTTTGGTGGAACTAGCCGAAGCTACCGATCCAAAACCCAAACTAGTTAGACCAGAACTTTTCAAAAAATAATTTTGATAATGAAATTTCATTGAAAGGCTTTGTCAAGGAAAGGGTTGATGATCCAATAAGGCTATGGCCAAAGAAGGCCTAGTGCATCGCCAAGACCTGGAAGCCAATTTTTGAAATTCAAATTCAAATTATTCTTTGTCAAATTCAAATCTAACATAAATTTTCAGTCAATTGTAGATTCAAACACTCTTTTTCAAAATAAATTCAAAACAATTGTTTTCAAAATTAATTTAACTTTTTCAAAATAAATCATGATTTTTCAAAATAATTCTATCTATCCAAAACCTATCTCACAAAAACCCTTAAGGCTAACGTGATTGACAACTCTAGATTGGGTGAGACAGACTAGGTTGTGAAAATCAATTTAGGCTATTCCTGATTCTAATTGGATCCAAATCAACAAAACTCTTTATGTGTAGGAACATAAAGATTTGGACCAATGGATGTTGGATAGCGAGTGCTCCAGACACATGACTAGGGATAAATTGAAATTCACCAAACTCAAGTTCAAAAACCTAGGCTCAGTAGCATTTGGCAACAATGCTACACTCAAGGTGATTGGGTCAGGTAACATTGAACTAAAATCTGACTTTGTTATTAAGAAGGTTCTTTTGGATGAAGATTTTAAATTTAACTTGCTTAGCATAAGTCAATTGTGTGATACTGGTTATGTAGTTACCTTTACCAACTCTAACTGCCTGATTAGAAACTTGCAAGACTCTGAAATCATGCTTAAGGGCACTAGGAAAAATAATGTTTACACTATAAACCTACCCCTAGTACCTAAATGCATGTTAACTCAGTTAGAACAATCAAACCTCTGGCATAGGAGATTAGGTCACACTAATTTGAGAATAATTTCAAAAATCACCCAACTTGGCTAATTAAAGGTATCCCTAAAATTAAGAACCATGAAAAATTAATATGTAAATCATGTAATCAAGGTAACCAAACCAGGTCTAATCACAAACTAATTCAGTCTGATCTAACTCAAACCACACTTGAGATCCTGCACCTTGACCTATTTGATTCACATGGAGCCAAGTCACTAAGCGGAAACCGGTACTGCTTAGTAATAGTTGATGATTACTCTAGGTTTACCTGGGTTAGGTTTCTAAAGACCAAAGATGAAACCCTAAACCTATTCAATGATTTTTATAAGTTAATTGAAAATCAAAACGATACCAAAATCAAAAGACTTAGGAGTGACCACGGGAGAGAGTTTGAAAATCAACGATTCGAGGAGATTTGTAAGGTAAATGGGTATATACATGAATTTTCGTGTCCTAGAACCCCCCAGCAAAATGGGATAGTTGAAAGAAAAAATAGAACCCTACAGGAAGCCGCTAGGGCTATGCTCAATGAATTCAACCTAGCTAACCAATATTGGGCAGAAGCAATTAGTACGGCTTGCTACATCCAAAATATGGTACTAATTAACAAACGACACAATAAAACACCCTATGAATTATACTACATAGACTTCCAAACCTACATTACCTAAGGGTCTTTGGGTGCAAAGTCCATATCCTAAACACCAAGGACTATCTAGGTAAATTTCAGTCTAAGTCAACCCCAGGCATCTTCTTAGGTTATTCAACAACAAGTAGAGCCTATAGGGTTTACAATAAACAAACTAAGAAAATTGAAGAAACAATAAACTGATATTTGATGAAGAAATTAACTCAAAATTTGATAATCCAGATCTAAATTCATCAAATACTGATCAAGAAGAAAATAAACATACTACTGAACCATTAATTGAACCGCTAAATGAACTAAATATTGAACCAACTATTGAGACAATTAAACTAGCAATTGAACCAACCCAAGTAGTTGAACCAATCACTGAACCAAACCGACCAGCCGGACCTGAGGCCAAACCAAGTTCCAGAAAAACTAAGAAACCCAGACTCAGTCACCCAACTGATCAGATTGTGGGTGATTCAACCTTAGGAGTCAGAACTAGGTCCGCTTATAGGAACCTTAGTCAGATTGCAATGATTTTAAAAATTGAACCTAAGACCATAGATGAAGCCTTACCTGATCCTGATTGGATCATAGCAATGCAAGAAGAGTTAGCCCAGTTTGAGAGGAACCAAGTCTGGGAACTAGTACCTAAACCTGTGGGCAAATCCATTATTGATACTAAGTGGGTTTTTAGGAACAAGCTAAATGATCAAGGAGAAATAGTAAGAAACAAAGTCCGCTTAGTAGCAATAGGGTTCAGTCAAGTAGAAGGGTTAGATTATGACGAAACCTATGCCCAGTAGCTAGACTTGAGTCCATTAGGATGTTGTTAGCCTTTGCATCCCATAAAGGATTTAAACTCTATCAAATGGATGTAAAGTCAGCTTTTCTAAATGGATTTATTAAGGAAGAAGTTTATGTAGGACAACCCCCTGGTTTTGAGGACTTAGAAAGACCTGACCACGTTTACAAACTCACTAAAGCACTTTATGGACTAAAACAAGTACCTAGGGCCTGGTATGAATGCTTATCAACCTACCTAATTTCTAAAGAATTTAAACAAGGACAAATTGACTCAACTCTATTTATTAAGACCTTAGGAAAGGAAATCTTTATTGCCCAAATCTACGTCGATGACATAATCTTTGGGTCCACCAACCCGAATTTCCTAAAAGAATTTGTTAAAATAATGGAAAATAAATTTAAAATGAGCTTAGTTGGTGAGCTCAATTTCTTTCTAGGGTTACAAATTAAACAAATGAGGGATGGAAACTATGTCCATCAATCTAAATATGCTAAGGAGTTAATAAAGAAATTCAAAATGGACAACTCCAAAAGCATAAGTACCCCCATGGCCACAAATGTAAAAATAGATAGTGACCCTGATGGTAAACCAGTAGACCTTAAACTCTATAGAAGTATGATTGAAAGTCTACTGTACCATACAACCAGCAGACCTAATATCCTTTTTGCCATAGGAATGTGTGCTAGATATAAAACCTGTGCTAAGGAAACACACTTAGCAGCCCTAAAAAGAATACTAAGATATGTTAAGGGCACCCTAAATGTAGGGATTTGGTATCCTAGGACCTCAACCTTTGACTTGTCAGGATACTCAGATTCTGTTTACGCTGGTTATAAATTAGATAGAAAGAGCACAAGTGGAAGCTGCCAACTGTTAGGAAATAATCTAGTAAGTTGGTGCAGTAGAAAACAATACTGTGTAGCTCTATCCACAACTGAAGATGAGTATGTAGCTTTAGGAGAGTGTGTAGCACAACTCATATGGATGATGCACACTCTCAAAGACTTCTAGCTTAACTACACTCAAACTCAGGTCTACATTGATAATATAAGCTCAATTAACCTAACTAAGAATCCAATCCAACACTCTAGAACTAAACACAACACTCCAGAACTAAACACATAGAAGTCAAACACCACTTTGTAAGAGATCACGTAGCCAGGGGTGAGATAATCCTTAAGCATGTAGACTCTAAATCTAACTTAGCTGACATATTCACCAAACCCCTACCTGAGTCTGAGTTCAGCTCACTAAGAAGGCAGTTAGGGTTATGTTTGGTAGAATACGGTTACTCTACTTTTATAGTTTTTTTAAACTGCTTTACTTGATTTTTACCTAGTTTGAAAAATCTTTTTGCAATTTTAAAAACAATTTTTCGACTTAGTTTTTTTTAAAAATTACCCCCTTCAAAACTAGGGTTTTTCTTCGCAAATGGACTTAGCCTAGGCCCTAACCCTAGAACTGCATGTACCTATAGATCTAGAAGCCAGCATCTCACAAGCACCTTAGGGTACTTTTGACTGATAACCTAGAATGGGTTGAGATGCTTTGGTCTTTGCCTTAATTCAAGATGCTTTAAGTCAGTGCATCTACAGTAATTAGGGCACTAAATACAAATTAAACAGTAATCAGGTTAAGTGTCAAGCTTAGAAAATCTAACTTGAACAGAACACATAACTTGACTAACCCCAGCGAAAACTACTGTCTATAACAGTTAGCAAGTAGCTAATTGGGTTAGACAGGACCCGAGTGAGATAATTCAAATTGATTTGGTCCAAGTTTATACCTTGAATTGGTTCAGTACAGCACATTATTGTTTTGCTATATTCTAATGGAATTTTTTTGCTATTTTGCTTTGTTTTTTGATATATGGCAAAGGGGGAGAGATTGAAAAGGAGAGAAGACTTGAAAAATAATTTTTTTTTCAAAATTTAAAATTTCAAAACTTTATCCTTTCTTCAAAAAGTACTTAATCTAAGTTGTCTTCAAAACTGTTTTCTTTCAAAACTGTCTTTAAGTACTTTACCCAAGCTATTTTCAAAAGTGTTTCTAAGTACATAAACTTAAGCTATGTTCAAAACTTTTTCTAAGTACTTATCTTAAATAGAAAAGTTTCTAAGTAAAAAGTTTCTAAAATACTAAAGAGATTGAAATTTTTTTTAACTCAAAAATTCCTTTAGTAATAAAAACTTCAGAAGATGTTTAGAAAATTTTCTACTAAGTTATTGACTTGAAAATTTTTTCCAAGTATAAATTTTCCAAGTGCCCAACCAAATTTTTTGTTGGAAAATGTTTTCTAAAACTTATTTTGAAAAATGATCTAAGTGTTGAAAAATCAATTCCATTTTTAGACTTAGAAATTTTCAAACCCCACGAACCTTTGAAAAACCTAGGGAGAGATTCCTTCCAGGGGGAGGAAACTAAACCGGTATTTCACCTGTTTGTTATTAACTTAACTTTTTGAACTAGGTTGCCATAAATCAAAAAGGGGGAGATTGTTAGTGCAGACAGCACCCAAGTCGAACCCTTGGTTTTGATAATGGCAAAGGGTTCAAAAGTTAAGTATTATTTGTGATCTAATATGTTACTTGAGTGTGCAGATTGAAGTCCTAGTGAAGGACTGCTAGGCACCTAGTGAAGGACTGCTAGGCACCTAGAGAAGGACTGCTAGGCATCGAAACCCTAAGACCTGGCGAAGGACGGCTGGGCACCTAGCGAAGGGCTGCTAGGAGTCTAAGACCTAGCGAAGGACTGCTAGGCACCAGGCGAAGGACTACTTGGTACCGAAGACCTGGCGAAGGATTGCTAGGCACCAGGCGGAGGACTGCTTGGTAACGAAGACATGGCGAAGGACTGCTAGGCACCTGGAGAAGGACTGCTGGGCAAAAGTCCAACCGGAGGAGCCGGTTAGCAATAGGTAAATTCTCCTGAGAGGAGTAGGTGAGGACGTGTTCCCCGTCGAGGGAACAGTAGGTGTCGGTTAGACCTAGGGTTCCATTTAGGAGACTCAAAGTCAGAACCAAGACAGCTACGGCTGTAAAATTCACTAACATTCTTGCTTTGTTTTGTTTGGTACTAACCCTGGATGCAGGACCGAAGGAACGAGTTTCTGCAGCTCCAAACGCCCCAAAGGAGAGGGGCAGCAGCTGGGTCAGGCCCCCGGGAGGTCCCGGGCGCCTAAGGTCAAAGCCAAACATGAGTTGAGCAAGAAAACGCTTCGGAAGCTCACTTGGCCAGGCACCCCCATGGTCCCGGGCGCCCCGGATGCCTCGGGCGCCCTGGGTCCAAGCTAACGAAGCAATTGGATTGAAGTTAGCCGAGAAACCAGCAAGACCAAGTAAAGTAGGGCGCCCTCTATGTCCCGGGCGCCCCCAGCATCCCGGGTGCCCCCAGGTGCACTATAAAAGGGGCTCGACCCCCAAGGCTTCAAGACACAATTTTTAACGCCTCAATACTCTTCACTCAAGTGCTCTGCTCTGGAAACTTCTGATCTCAAGGTCCTAGCGCCGACGACAACCCTACGCACCGAAGAACGATCTACACCGGGCGTCGGTAACGAAGAGTTAGACTTTTGTTTTTACTACAATACTACTGTACAAGTTTCTGTAAAACTTTGTGCATTATAGAATTGCCCGCAGTAAATGGTCAAGGATCGTGGGCCTTGGAGTAGCAGCCACCGCGACTCCGAACCAAGTAAAAAACCTTGTGTTCGCGTTTGTTGTTTTAATTTCTGCTGTGTATTCTCTATCTTATAATCTGAAACGGTTTTACGATATTCACCCCCCCTCTATCGTATTCTATCGATCCAATAGACCTGACCGGATGTTGGGCAAAAAGACCTGACCGGAAGTTGGGCACGAAGACCTGGTCAAGTGGATTGGGCAAAAGTCCAACCGGAGGAGCCAGTTGGCAAAAGGTAAACTCTCATGAGAGGAGTAGGTGAGGACGCGTTCCCCGTCAAGGGAACAGTAGGCATCGATTCGACCTAGGGTTCCATTTGGGAGACCCGAAGTCAGAACCAAGACAGCTACGACTGTAACTAATGCTTATTATGTTTTGGGACTAACCTTAGTTGCAGGGTCGAAGGACTGGTCGTCTACAAGTGAGGTACTTCACTGGGCCTAGGCGCCCGTATGGAGACAGGCACCCGTATGGATATGGGCGCCCAAGAGTGAAGGCAAACCCCAAAACATAGCTGCGAAGCCTCTGGAACAAGCCAGATCAGGCGCCCGTGAGGTCACGGGCACCCCCATCAGCTCAGGCGGCCAAGTGGAGGTGGATAAGCGCTGACCGAGCCCCCGGATAAGGATTCGCGGATCGAAGGGTACGTGTGCCCCCAACGTCACAGGCGCCCGTATGAACACTATAAAAGGGAGCTCGACCCCAAGGCTTCAACATCCATTCTTTCCAATGCTCCAAACACTTTCACTCTCGCGCTGCGCTCCGGCAAAGTTCCATTTCGAGATTTCAGCACAGACGATGACCCTCTGCTCCGGAATTCGATCCATCTTGGGCGTCGGTAAAAGTTTCAATTTACGAATGTGTTGTGATTTAGTTTTCAAATTCTATATCTATACTATCAATCTGTAATAATCTTTTCGAATATAGAATTGCCCAAAGTAAACGGTCAAGGACCATGGGCCTTGGAGTAGGAGCCGACCGCGACTCCGAACCAAGTAAAAAATCGACTTGTGTTCTCGTGCACTTTATCTTTTTTCGCTACGTATATTCTTTAATTGTCCGAAAATTTTATAACGATATTCACCCCCCCCTCTATCGTTTTCTTCGATCCAACACTTCTCACCTATGACATGAAGTTCGTTGATGATCTCTTTGACCCTTCCATGTAATTGACTTACCGTTTCATTGGCCTTCATTGAGAGAGATTGGAGTTGTGCCACCAAGAGATCCTTCTTGGCCCTCCTTGATTCATTCGATCCTTCATTGAGCTCAATGAGCTTTTCCCAAAGCTCCTTCATGGTTTTGAATGGTCCTACCTTGTTCAATTGTTCTTTTGAGAGTCCACATTGAAGAGTCGTTGTAGCTTTTGCATTAGCTTATGCCTTCTTCAACATTTCTTTTGTCCAATTCTTGATAGGTAGAGGCTCTCCCCTCTCATTCATTGGTAGTTCAAATCCATCTACAATGCTACACCATTTTCAATATCGTACATAAGATAATACTCCATTCTACCTTTCCAATACGTGAAATCGTTGCCGTCAAAGAAAGGTGGCCATGCGGTGCTATAACCCTCTTGAAACGCCATTTTGATGCTCCGGTCGACAGTGAGTTCTTCCAAAATGAACCGGCTCTGATACCACTTGTTAGGATCACGGCGTCAAGCTAGAGGGGGGGTGAATAGCTTTCTTTTGATTTTGTCTACAAAGATTGTTAGCTAAACACAAACAAAATCAATAAAAATAATGAAAGCAATGCTAACCCCCAACCCCCTGATTTACTTGGTATCCACCTCAGAGAGGTGACTATCCAAGGATCCACACACACACATGAGCTCCACTATGAATATCTCCTTTAAGGTGGAGAAACCTTCACAAATGACACTCTTCCTCTTTACAAAGATGAAATGAAAGTGAGAGGAAGAGATGGAGATTTTGAGCACTTAGGACCTGATTCTACTCTCTAGAACCACAACCATGACCTGCACAAAAGTCTCCCTTTAAATAGAGTAAAGGACAACTCATCAAGCTGTCTAGCCCGATACCAGTAGACTGCCCCTAGGGCAGTCAACTGATCCCACCGAAGTAGCAAGCCAACAACTAGCCCAACGGCTAGTTTTACGGGTTGATCAGTCGATTGGTCCTAGACCAGTCGATTGATCTTTCTGTGAGTTCGAGTTCCCTACGGCAGTCGACTGATCTATTCCCAGTTGACTGCCCAGCTTACATATTCACTCTCCCTCACTCCGAAAATCCACCTTCACGTATGCCTTCAAGTCCACTCCTTTGGCTGGCCCCTTGAAGTCCTCTTCCACCGGTTGTCATCCCTCAGATGTGCACGCAAGCCCTCGGCTTGCCTCCATGTTATCCTTCACGTATGCCCTTTGAAGTCCACTTCCCCCAGCTTGCCCTTGGAGTCCTCTTCCCTCAGCTCTAGTCCCTCGGATGCGTCCTTCATGTGTGACTCACCAAGTCCTGCAAGACTTATTCACACATATCAAAATAATATAACATCCTAACTTAATCATATTGACACACACACATCAAAACTATGATCAATGGAAGCATAAAAAATAAAATAAAATTATGCCTACCTTTTAACTTAATCCTATTCCATCCCTCTTTGATCAAATCCAAAACTTAAAACATGTTAAGGGAAATACTTACAAGAAAAAAAATTAATCCAACATCCAAAATTTTTAAAACTTTTTGAGAAGATTTTTAACACAATATAAAATTTCTAGAAAATTTAATTTTTCAAATTTTGATTGAAAATTAATTTTTAAAAAGAAAAGTCTAATTTTGTATAAATAATTTTCAAAAATTTATTTTCATTCAAAAATTAATAAAATTTGTATTCAAGTTAGAATTTTCATATACTTGTTGCGACCGGGTGCATGTCGACAGGGATACGAGTTCGTAAAATTTAAAATTTTTACGTGCAGCGGAAGAGTTTGCATAAAATAATTTCCTAAATTATTTTAACTTCGTATCTAGCATGCAATCTTATGGTGTGTTGACATAATCATAAAATAAACTTTGCGGAAAAGTAAACTAATTTACTAAGTACCTCTCGTAACTCGAAGTAAGGGACGAGATCCAACCGTAGCGTCCCTTGGAAGCTCCGCCTCTATTCGCGTCCACGCCGAGTTCTCTTCGGGATGACTTCACAAAGTCATGAGTTTTGTGCCGACGAGAACTACTAGATTCTCGGAAGGCACAACTAGAAGAATAAGAGAAATAATGGAAAAACTAACCAACGAAGTAACGGAATCAAATTCCGAGAAGAGAGGAGTCGCTATCCGCTTCTTCTTCTTCGTCTTCGAGTTCTCCTCCTTCTTCAAAGCTCACGGCAAACACCCTTGTTGGTGTTGTGGTTGGGCGCCGACCCTAGAGAGGCTAGGGTGCGCCGGCCCTAAGGGAGGAAGAAGAGGAGGAGAGGAGATTAAGAGAAAGAGAGAGGGAGTAATTAATCTCTTAATTAGTTAGGAATAAGGGCTAGCCTTTGGTTCCTTTATATAGTAGCAACTCCTTTGCTAAGTCTCCCTCTAAACCGAATTAACGGAATTAGTTATAAGAAATTTATCTTATAAATTTTCTTATTAATTATTCCGTTTAAACCGAGTCTTTATTATAAACCAATTTATAATAAAACTAATTCTTTTTCTCTTTAAACTATGGAATAAATTTTTATAAGAAATTTATAAACTTTCTTATTATGGAAAAAATCAATTCATAATTGATTTTATAAAATTAAAATAAACCAATTCATGGATTATTTTAATCTTCCATAAAAGAATAAATTTCTACAAATTTTATTTATATAAATTTCTCTATACAAATTTATTTATCCATAATTTATAAAATAAATCACACTAGATTTATTTTATTAATTAAACCAATTAAATTGGTTTTTCTCCTCTTATTTGGCCGGCCACCAAAGAGGGTTTAACACCCTCTTTGGCCGGCCAAAACCAACCCAATAAACCGCGAATTAAACTCATTTAATTCGCCCAAAAAGCCTTCAAAAGACTTAGCCATTTTTGGCTTCCATTGCGCCTCTGACTAACTCAGATTTGACTTGTTTCTCTTGATCGGAAAATCCAATTTTCAACTCGTTTTAAATCCCTCGGATTACTCGTATTGCGTGTGACTAAATAGGCTTTCGATTTATGTTGGCCGCCTATAATTAACCCATTAATTATAGAACGATCATGAGTGGCACCTAGTAGTACATCATGATCCCCAATTAATCGAAAGATCAACGGTTTGACCTCAGAAGAAATTATTCTGAAACCCTTCAGCAGCTCTAATGAATCGTGCCTCATTCCCTTCACCACCTTATACCCACTTGGTTCAGGACACGGTCTATGGTGTCAGTCCCCACTAGGCTGACTACGTCACACCTAGCCCAAGTAGTGTCTTTCTCGTCCTTTGGATTTCTAATTACTCTCATGTATTTAAGAGACTCACACTCTTATCATGATATGCTCTGGCCAGAGGCTTTGAGTAACAATCCGACGATAGGCCTGGGTATACATCTCCTCGCAAGGAGTGGTGAATCCTTTGTAGGCTGTTCAAACATCTTCGGGCACTTCGGCTTATACCCGATCATCCTGGGTCCACACCTCCTTAGAGATGCTTGCTTAAGATGTCAAAGTATAAGTCTCCATGACCAAGATGACTTGAACACCGCAAGTCAAAGGAACATCGCACTTAAGCCGCAGTAAGATCTTCATTGACATATCTACATGTAGATTCCCATATGAAGTCTTACAGTTAGTCACTCCAATGAACTAATTCCCTTAACTAGCATCCATGTTTATCTCCGGACATCCCAATGTCACCAGCTAGTGAGAATCAGCTGATTAGAGAATAACCCATGCTAGTCTCAACAGAATTGATAGTGTCCGTTTTTATCAATTCATCGACTAGGGATAATTTCAATACTTCACAATTACACATTAGAGATAATCACTAGTTGTGATCCCATCACAAATTCTCTTATGCTGTGAGTTGTATTGCGGACATTCAGTAGATGAGTTTAAGATCCCAATCAAATACACAAAACATGTATACTCAAATAGTGAATTATCATTTATTAATATAAATGTTTACATAATAAGGCGATTGCCTTAGGACACTTCTCTCATATCACTAACAAACTCCCACTTGGCCTAATGCCAATCGCTACGGTATCCAATACCATAGGCTCTAACATGTCCCTCAAACTTGCTTTGAGGCAAGGCCTTAGTTAAAGGATCCGCTATATTCCTTTCAGTGGGAACCCTCTCAATTTGTATGTCATTCCTACTTATAATCTCTCTGATCAGATGATAGCGTCGAAGCACGTGTTTGGATCGCTGATGAGACCTTGGTTCCTTTGCTTGTGCAATAGCTCCATTGTTGTCGCAGTATACCGGCACTGCTTCATCAATGGTTGGAACCACACCAAGTTCTGAGACAAACTTCTTGATCCAAACTGCTTCCTTTGCTGCTTCCGAAGCTGCGATATACTCCGCTTCCGTGGTAGAATCCGCTACGGTGTCTTGTTTGGAACTTTTCCAACTTACTGCGCCTCCATTCAAAGTAAATACGT